>VXAL01003611.1:194597-259494 GCA_013399475.1 Chauna torquata
TTCCCCTGCGCCGCTCGGGGGGAGGAGGTAGAAGAGGGTGGATGGGGGGAAGGTGTTTTTAGTTTGCTTTTAGTTTCTCACTGCTCTAGTTTGCTAGTTATAGTAATAAATTATACTAATCTCCCTATGTTGAGTCTGTTTTGCCCGTGACGATAATTAGTGAGTAACCTGCTTGTCCTTATCTCAACCCTTAAGCCCTGGTCCATCATATTTTCTCCCCCTGCTTCTTTGAGGAGGGGGAGTGAGCGAGCGGTTGTGGTGGAGGTCGCCTGTTTAGCCCGGTAAAACCACCACACCACACCAGCTGGCATCAGAGTGAGGTCAAACAAGGAATTTTGGGGGCATTTCCTTGGCTGCAGAGAACTGTCCTAATGGTTGAAAAAAATGAGCCCCTTTGCAGCTCCTGAGAAGCAAGGGGACCCAGCAGGCAGGACACTGGCGCATGTCTCAGGAGGCCCAAGGAGCACTCGCAGCTCTGCTGCTGGTGCACCAGGTGCCCTCATGATTGCCCTTCCCGTCCTTCCACTGCCCACCCGTGAGACCGCTCACCCCCGCTGTAAAGCACTTTGAGATCCCAGACAGAAGCAGGCGGCCTCCAACAGCCATTTTCCCCTCGCTTTTCCGTTCGGTTACTCGGTGTTTTTAAAATGCAGTTCCTCTTCGTTGCCTCTGTCTCACGAGGGAGCACAGCGTGCTCTTCGCAAGGCCGGAGCACGCTTTGAAATTCAATTCATTCCCATCAGCAACAGTGGCTCTGAGGGCAAATGGAGAAAGCCAAGAACGTTGTCTCAGTTAATAAGATAACAATTTAGCAAGTGGTGGGGCTTCTTTCCTTCTTCCTCTGCCTCCATTCAAACAAACCAGCAGACATTTGGAGTTGCCTTTAAGTAATTTAGTAGAAAGGCTCCTATGATTTCAATCCCCCATCCACCGTTACCATCCAGCAATGCTTCTTGTCACCAGCCAGCGGCATTTAAAATATTTACAGCCCTGTCCTTTCCCTGGGGAAGGATCAGAATAAATCATTGTAGCCAACAATAAATCAAAAATTAATCTCCCGAAAGTGCGAGGCCCGTCCGATCCCTCACATAACAAGCAGCAGAATTTGTCAAGTAAATTGGTGCCGGTGCCTGCCTGGCGTTGCCGTGGGGCCTCACGGATGGGGCGGGAGGGCAGACGGCTCAGCTGGCCCAGGGACTCGGACACCGGGGAGAAAAGTTAGGGTACGGCGCTGGGGTCACCAAATGCCACCTTCCCTTGTCACCCCTGCTGCTGTCCGCAGGGAGAGCTCGTCCCGCTCCCCACGTCCCCGCTTGCCTTCTCTGACCTTCGGCAGCTTTCCTAGCGCTGCAGCGGGAAGTGCCAGTGCTCAGAAGGAGCCACAGGGAAGGAATCTGCACTGTCTCCGTTCCAGCCTGCTCCTGTGCCCAGGCTTCACCTCCTGCAGGGACTGCACTCTCAGGGACGCCCCACGGTGACCTGGGCTGAGCACAGAAAGGGCCAGATGGAAGGGAAGCCATGAGGCTCTTTACAAGGTAATGGCCAATTTTTTTTGTCTCTTCAACATAAAATATGCATACACACACGCTCATCTTACTGGCATATCTTAATGACTAGTTTGTATTCTCAATGTTTTGCAGGACATTCACTTAAATCTCAATCACATTGTGTGTGCACATACACACATTTACTACAAAATTTTTCTGCTGGGCCCCCCAACTAAAGAGCATTGCGGCTGCCCCGGGAAGGACTCGGCACACAGCTCAGGTACGAGAACAACACCGGGACCGCAGGCTTCAAGGTGCCTGCAAAGCCAGCAAAATAAACCACTGCCTATTGCACCTGGGGGATCAGCAGAGGAGCCGATGGCGAGGGCAAGGAGCTTTCTGCTCCTGGAAATAGCAAATGAGGTGCACAGGGACAGAGCTGGGACCTGCAGGGGTGACCTACCCTGCAGGCGGGTGCCCAGCAGCATGGGCCCCCCGGCTCTGCTCGCAGGCTGCCTCCAGCACACTGCCGTCGGAGGAGGATTTGTCTGGCTTTCCAGGAAAGAGGAGCAGGTCTCTGGAGATTCCTGCTTGGGGTGGAAATGACTCTTCAGCGAGTGGAGCTCCAAATAGTTCTTGGAGGCTTTGATGTAGATCACGTGAAAGCAGCGTGAAGTGGGGAGCAGAGTTTTGCTGAAGTTCTCTTACAAGCCTCTGGAGATTTTTTTTTTTTTCCCCTGATGGTAAGAAGCACATGCAGAAGTGAGATTTTTCTCCATGCAGAAATGATGGCATGGCCACGCAGTCACAGGACCAGTCATAAAACTGCTGCAAGCAGCGTGCAAAAACCACACAAGGACTCAGCCCCGCTGCAGGCAGCCGCTGCCCTCCGGCACGGCCACACCAGCACACTGCCCTGCCTCCGCGACAACGATCAGCCCACAGCTCTGTCAATTACAGCTCTTTAAAAGCTGAGTTATCTGACTACCAAAACAGCTCCCCCCCTCGCAGCCATTATATCTGCTTTTCCTGCAGTGGAGGAAAAACTTCCTTTTGATCTTTTTTTTTCCTCCCCTGCAACAAATTAAGACTAAACTCATCTGTAGTAATTGCTCCCAACAGACCTACTGTGGGCACCTCCTCTCTCTCTGCTACAGCTCAGAATCTAAATGTTTAGTCAATCTTATAAGAGACAGATGAAGGAATTAGAGGAATTTATCAAGATGACCCCAACGGTGCACAGGCAGTGCAAACATTTACCTGGAGCGTGGCTGCAGCGTGTGCCAGCTCCCCTGATGCAGAGAGGACCATTCTGACACCGGATTCTTAAACCTGCTTTTTGTTGAGTTTCTCATCACGTTTGGAGTCTCTGAACTGCAGAGCGCACACAGACATTTTCGTGGTGTTACTAATACGTGTATGCAAACATTGGTTTTTAAGAAACATGATTTATATGGTGTCATAGCTGTAGGGCTGGCTAACCTAGGCAGCAAATTAACTTGGGAAGTGCCAGGGTGCATTAGTTTGACTGACAAGAAAACAGCCTGAGCCAGGTCAGCAAATCTGTTAGAAGCCTTAGTGTTTTCCTTAATGAAACCAGAGAGATCTCTTCAACAATAAATTAATCTCTGTCAATAACACACATAATAGGGGTTCCCTGACAGACAGGTCCCCAGGATGAGCCTCCCTTCTCTCCTGCAGTCCCTCTGGCAGAATGTGTGGGGACATGCGCTGAGATGGCAGTGGGCAGCTGTCCCCAGTATGTCCCCTGTGGTGACCAGGGGGTCCCTGGGGCTGGTGCTCATGGGAGGATCCAGGGCTTGTTCCTGGGTAAGCCCCAGTAAGAGCAATGATGATGCAAACCCCAAACCACGCTGTTTTAAGCCAAAGCCTTGGGCTTGTCCCTGTTACCTTGTAAACAACTGCAGTGTAAGGAGGCAGGCTTCATGATTCCTGCTTCCTTCCTCAGCACTAAACGTCAAGACAGACAATAAAGTTGTTACTTCCAAAGTTATTCTGAGGTTTTAGCAGGATTTTACAAAATTTGCCAACTATGTACACACGTGGGTGTGTTGACTTGAGTTTTTCTTGTCTTGAGTTACTAAGATGAGACTGCTCCATTCAAAAGAAGTCTCCTTCCATCTCCTCATACCCATTTCTCCATCTACTCATCTCTCTAGCCAGCTATCAGTCATACTTTGTGGCACATCTATCTACCATGTAATTATCTGCCTGTAATATTGTATGGCTTGGCTATCCATCCTTCTATTTATCTTTCTACACACAAATACCTATCAGCTCAGTCTAATTGCTCTTTCAAGTCTTCCCTACTCCCATCCCCCTGCAGGCACTGGGGAGAGGACACCCTTGTGAGCAGCAATTCCTCCCCAGGCAGTTCACAGGAACCCAGCTGAAGCACTGGTCTGTCCGTGCCCACCTGGGATGCGCTCAGACCCACTCACTGATGTTCATGCGTGGAGGAGCCCACGCTGCACCCAAATAGGTACTGGCACTCACTCAGCCATCCGTGAGGTCAGGCACAAGGACGTGCCCAGACTGAAGCCTTCATGTGCACTCACACGAGGGTGTGCAGGCGTGGGCACCAGGACTGTGCACGTACAAGCACAACGTACCCTGTGAGTGCATGCAGCATCCAGGGCCAAAGACATTTGCAGTGGCTCAAGAATGTAAGCACGCACCTACCCCATACCTGGCTGCGCTGCAAAGCAAACTCCAGCAACAAACAGACACACACACCACTCACATTGACAAATCTAACTTTTTCCTCTCATTCTTCATTGAGAATTGGTACAGGTCCTCAGCTAGCAGTGCATGGAGGCTGCCACTGACACTGTATTTATGGTTTTACTTTTGATTTACACTTGGTGGTTTTTATTCTCACTGCATTCTCATTTTATGTGGCATTTCCTCCACTCCTATTTGTTTCTTCTTTACAGATGACAATGCCAGATGGGGAAGATTGGACATTAGAGCTGTCCTAGTTGCACAAGGAACATCTCAATATATGGAACCGGGGTCTCCAGCAGCCCAGTCCAGTGCCTCAGCCAGACTCTTTCCTCAAAGCAGCAGCAAGCTGTTTTTAATTGTATAAACAGGCTCTTTATTTACCACAATTACCACCAATAATGTACAGAAATTAAAGTGAAAATTATGAAAATACTGCTAGATTTCATCACCCTGCCAAAGCCGAGGCAGCTCTGGCTCAGACTCTGAGCTTCTTGTCCCATGCAGAGCAATGTACTCTTCCCTGGGAGGAAAAGGAAAACTCATCCCCCCTTCGGGATGTTACTCAATGCCTGGGATTGTGTTTTATGGTCACCCAAGAAGAGGATGGGCCAGAGGGAAGAACTCACTTGCTGTCACAGGAGACGAGGCAGAGATGGAAGGACAGAGCATGCTCTCTCAGAGCCTCTGAGCTTGTCAATGCGTGAGAAGCTAAAATTGGTGTCTACCTGACATTCCGAAAGGAACCCGAGGCTGCCACACAATTACTCTTCCAAATACAGTGATGTTTATCCTGCAGCAATTTTCCGTAATTACACTGACAGTACCTGACAGCCCCATGTCAGTGCTGCAGGAGCAGTCCCTGGCAGCTGATGCTCTTGGGTCATTCTGCTGGCTCACTCCTCTTCCCCCTCAGTGCTAATCTCCAGCTTTCTGATTATTTTTGATGGCTTTTGAACATAGATTCCACCTTAGGAAAGTGGGATCTGGATAAATCCTGGCTTAACCAGAGATGAGGAGTTCAGCTGCTGGGACCAGAGAGACCCCCAGCCACGCTGAGATGGCTGCGAGAGCCAGGCAGCAGCATCTGCAGTTAGCTGCCCTGTTTGCTTCCCAACAGCCAAAGCTGGAAGGTGATGGGCTTGGGCTTATCCTCACTTGGGTAAATCACAGCCAGCTTCAGGGGCAACAGATTAACCCACCTGGGGCCAAGGATGCTCTTCGCCACAAGGCACATTTCTCCCCACTGAGCAACTCTTCCAGTGCTCTCAAGTGACACCAGAAGTTTCCACAATTTGCATGTCAGGTGACATGAGCGTTTCTCCTGGAGGGAAGCTCACAGCCTGAGCTGGAGGGGAAGGTGACTCGAGCTGGATGAGGCACAGCTCCTCCCAGCCGGCTGCACTGACAGGATGGAGAGCTGGGACCCCTTCCCTCGCATTCCCATGCGAGTACAAAAATCTGGGCACATCACTTGCACTCAGTTTTCTCTGGTGGCTGTTTGGATTCAACTTTAAATTGCTTTGCTTCCTTTAAAACCTCACTGGGGACTTTCCCATAAGGCTCATCTAAAATCTTCCATCTCTGCTTCAAACCCAATGAAAATTTTCAGGGAATTTTCCCTCCTTGGGAAAAAAAATCTTTTTTCATCAGAACAAATAAAATAATAAAGTTTGAATTTCCAGATGAAATGCTTCATTTTTCAGGTGTCAATCAGTCTCTGGCTTTTCATTTTTCAGGCTGTTGATGAAAGCCGCGTGCAAGACGAAAAATCCCAAGCCCCAAACCATGCAATCACCCCAGCGATTTTTGTACATTCAGCCTGCCCCAGGCCTTCCTCTGGGCTCTGCTTTGCCCTGCTCTTTGCCTGATGGTGCAGAAGTCCTCTCCTGCAGCCCTGTGCATCGTTACCGGTCTTTCTGCACCAACATCCTCCCCTCTTTCTCCCCACACCATCTCTCCTTCTCCCTGCATCCATTACTGATGAGCACTGACCATACAAGACCCCTGCGAAGTGCCCGTGATGCAGGGCAAGCACCGCATCTGTGGGATTGCTTCAGGGCTGGCTTCTTGGAAGCAAGGAAGTCCCAGCAATTTCCAGCAGCACTGCAAAGTCATCTGGTCTTTAATTGGAAAGATGGGTTCCCCCTCCCTCCGGGGAAGCCATCTGGAGAAGTCTGGTGAGAGACTGAGAAGAAATGCAGGGGACAGATGTGATCTTGTCTTGAACACACTCCCTAAGAGGCCGCTCCACGCTTATTTTTGATCAGGACAGAGGGTAGTGAGACAGCAGGCTGGTGAATGTAAATAACCTCCCTCAACTGAGTTTAAATTAATTCACTTTGCTGAATCTCACCATTTGCTCTCTGCACATAAGGCGGGGATGAGGCGGGACAGATCCTCCCCACCACTGCTTTGCCTCCATTGCACCAGTGCCACTTTGCACCAGTAAAAATGAGGACCAAGGGACCCGGTGCCAATGACAGCATAGGACTGCTCAGGTGGTTTGTGCAGGGAGGTGATTTAGGAGGGCACTTCCAGGCATTTATCCAGTGTTTAAACTGCAGATCAGCAGGAATTTCAGGATACTGCCCTCCATTGCCTAAGGCATGTGTGATGCAGCACCCCTGAGCAGCAGCTCTGGGGGAAAGGGTTTGCCCAGGCTGCCCCCCAAAAATCCTGGTCCTTGCCCTCACCATACTGGGATGCTCAGTGGGGAAAGCTGCAGTACCCAGGGGAGGGGGAGCCAGCACAGTGCTCTGCCCTAGGGGTGATGCTTTCAGATGGACGGACCCACCGAGGCACTCATCCCAAGCATGCTCCACACTTGCTCTCCTGTTTGAGTGTTAATCAGCCCTGATCCTGCAGGGATCGTTTGGGATGATCAGCCCACATGCTTACTCAGGCAATGGATTCTGACAGTGTGACATAATGGAAGAAAATAATACAGCTAAGCCTGGGGGATGTGGTAATGGAAGTTTCATCGCCCTAACTGCCTCTTCTACTGACCCCAGCAGCTATGCAGATAATTGGGTTTCCAGTTAGAGAAATAATTGGGTTTAGGACCAACCGGGACATTGAGAACAGCTTGCCCCGGGTACAGGGAAATGCCCACAACGATACTTGCATTCAGCGGCAGCCCTCAGTGAACGCATTCACACTAAGGCAACAGGTAAAGGAATCAGCCCCGTGGCTTGGACACTGCTATGTGATTTACACAGTGGCAGCTTCTCCGTTTGCTTAGGGGGCGTGGGGCCTGTTTGCACAGGTTTCTCTACTGAAAAGCAAAAAATATTGCACAAGCAAATGACAGAAGGAAATAAAGCAGTTCATGCTCCTTCTGTAGCATCAAGCAGGGGCTGAACACGGAGCAAACACCGTGGGCATTGCACAGGTTAGGGAAGCACCCAAAGGCATGTCCCAGGCTGGGGGCAATGAGGGCCAGATCTATGCCAGACTGCAGCTGATGGGGGGATGACAATTTACACCAGCTTGTTCCTGCTGATAAATTGCTCAGCCATCACAACCACCGGTCCTGCACAGGGCATTCATTCCTGCCCCAGCAGCTGGTGCAGGAGCTGCACAGAGAGCATGGGGCAGGGGGAGACTGACCTGGTGAGCAGGGATCACTGTTCACGCAGGAGAGGATACTTTATTCCCATGTCAATGGCAAAGACGCTGAGCAAGTTGTACAGAACACGCATATGTAACTAGCTGCCTCATGATTTATAATAATGCAGTTAGCTTATGCTCAATCCTGCACATAAAATGATTTCTGAGGCAGTTTTTTGATGAGGATTAAGGCTGAATTCTTACACTGAATCAAGGAGCAAGCCCTGAGGTTTAAAGAACCTTCTGTTCCTAAATACATACACCCAACCCGTGTATTTTGACCAAATTATAGGGATCCCCACACTGACTTTTGCCATGTTTCTGGTTTTTAATGTAGCACCTGCCCACCCCTCATCTCTCTCAGGACCCATGGTGACTACATGCATGCATCCAAACCCATGCTCAGATAACTCGCAAGCAAGCTTTGAACATGTACCCAGTGGTATTTATAAAACATACGCAGTTTACAGGCTCCCACATGTAGTGAGCTCACTTGTACTGCCCAGAGGGCACCCACAACACACTGTCAACCCAGACACGGATCGCGTTGTCTGTGGGTCCTGCATGCAATTGCAAGTGTTTTCTTGCACAACTGCACGCCCAGCACTAACACGTGCCTTTACATACATTGCACACACACCTATTGACATAGCCAACTTCTTGTGCCTAAGATTTAAATGACAACAATGCCTAATATTTAACACTCCTAGCATGGCATATTCATTTGCTGTATGAGCAAACACGAACTAATTAGTAGAATTAATTAGTGTGATGCTGCAAAGTGAAGAAAAATGAAGGAGAAAAGAGACCTAAAAGTGAGGGATAGGGAAGAGAAAGAGAATACAGATGATCAAGACAGTTGAAAACAACAGGCAGATAAAAAGGTCTACGTAAAAAATAAGAGCTGACTTGTTGTCCCTTATTTGTGCACAACATGGCTCTGAATAGCAACAGCTAAGGACAGGATTCCCATCTTGGGCTGAGGCAGCCTCCAGGGGAATATCTACTGCCAAGAGGGAGTAGCATAGGAATCCCCCCTCCCTCCTTCCCCAGAAGAGCAGTGTGTCCCCAGGATGGTCCCTCCACCCTCCGAGCACTGATCCTGCCACCTGGGGGCTTTTGGCCCCTCTGCTTGTGGCCAAACACGAGTTTGGCTGAAAGCAGGCTGGAGAACAGACCTGCTGGCGGAAAGGCTGGAAGGGAGGAGATTCTAAAAGCAAACAAGGACTAAAAATACTGTAAGGAAGACTGATGCGCTAGGCACAGCACAGCAACCCTGCCATCATCTTTTGGCAATTTGGACTTGAGATAGTTCTCAGGCAGTGCTTCATACATCAAGTCCCAGCCACCTAGTAGGAATGCATGCTCCCATACATCAAGCATGCATCAGAACTCACACTGCACAAGCACACAGCGTGGAGGTGCTGACCCACACATTTCTCCTCCACCCAAACACCTCCTCAAAAAAGTTCAACCACAAAGCACTCAGGGTTCCTGCTCCTCACCATCACCAATCCACTTCTCACAGGGAAAGCAGAGCGCATTGTAGAGAACGGCAGCACTCAGAATTGTACTTCTCTCCCCCAGGGAGAAGTCATTTACTTTTCCAACCAGCAGCACAGTTTGGGTTTTCATCCTCCTCACGACTCATCCAGAAGATGAAAGCATTTGAGAATTTCTCTGCCTCCCGGTCTGCATTGGCCTATACCACACACTGTGGATGATAAGGCATCAAGGCTCTCAACTAGCAAATTTCTCAAGGCAATATTGACTAAAAGGTTTCCTTAAGTGTCCCCTGATAGGCAGCATTTGATGGGGCTTAAAGGCAGCAGCGAGCTGATGCTGGATTTAGGAGATCTGCTCTCAATGCCCCTCAGGCAGCCAGTTAGCCGGCCGCCCTTTAATTACAAGTGACCTCTCCAACCTGAAGCACGATGACATTTTGAAACAAGGAGCTTGTCCCCACACGTCTCAACAAGCCAGGGAAAGGGAGAGAGTGGTGTGAGGAGCCAGGGAGCTGCCACGGGCAGGTAGAGAGGCAGGATGCTCCTGCTGGTGTCCCTCAGCCTTGCCCAGAGCTAGCCAACCGCCAGTATCTCAAGGTTTTAGGCTGAGCTGAAACTAATATGATGGCTCACATCTAAATCCACCCATTTAGTATGGGAAGAGATGACAATGGACCCCAGATCACACCAGCAGCCAGAGGCAGAGGCAGGAGCTGAATTCCCCAACCTCTCCCCGGCTCAGGGCTGGTTGCGGAGCCACGGAGGAGGGCAGTGGGCTTCACACCCATCTCCCTTCGTGGGCAGCGAACCACGGCTGTGACAGCAGCACAGCGATGCTCTGGCTGCACACAGGGGCTCTGCCCTCCCCAGCCTGTTGGTGCCAGCAGTATGGCCAAAGACACAGCAGGGTGTAGGAAAGCAGAGCTGTAGACAGCTGTCCCCTGGCTATTTGACGGTTAGCACCTGCAGTTAGAGCTTAGAGCTGTCTATTGCCAGTCCCACCCCACCGAACCTGACGCCGATGTGCTTTAAATGTTATCTATCCTGTGCAGGAAAGAGGTCCCTCGCATAACAACAGCTTCCACACATCCCTCCCAGACCTCCCCCTTTTCATTAAATCTGTTCTTTAATTAAAATTCTTTTCAGTGCCCAGCCCCACTGATTAGCCAAGGGGCTGCTGATGGAAACGAGGAGCCCAGGGAGAGAGAGCGCTCGCTCCTGCTGCGCTGCCTGCCCACAGACTGCGTCTGATGGCATCTTGTTATTGCTCACTGCTGAGTACCTGGGACACAGCTTTAACCTCCCTCCCAGTAACCCAGCCCACACTCCAGGGATCTGCAAACTTTGCAATGAGTTTTCACAGGAAGAAAAAAATATATAGCACACATGTACACATATAGATCAAGCTACCAGAGCAGAATAATGATACCAAACTGAAAACAGTTCCATTAAGTCCAGTCCACAGGAGGATGCACACAATTGCCAGAAGCACTGAGCACAGAGCCCTCAGAGCCTACAGGGTCTGAGACACAAAGAAGTCAAGCATCTGCCCTAGGTTACAAAAGCCCGTGAGCACAGAATCACTCAGCCAAAGCAAAGCTGATCTGATCGACCTGTTAAGCTTCAGTGTCACAGCCAAAAAAGCAGCCTACACTAAGAGAAAAACAATTATGTTTTAAGTCTTCTTTATTAATACTGCCTGGAAATTTAAACCATAAAGCTGGGCCTATGGACTCTAAGTTCTTGCCTGTTCCAGGATGGTGTAGGACACCGTTTTACTCGCTGTTTAGGTGAGCTTCTGTGAGTCTGTTTTGACCATGTGCCTGACTGACACCGGTATTTCAGTCCATCATTGCGCTGGGACTCCTTCTGAGAAGACAGCCATAGATGCCTGTGCTGCTTGGAGCCTGCGTGGGTGAAAGCAGCACCTCGCCCTGGGGACCCAGCTCAGCATCTCAACCCAGAGCCTCCCAAGAATGTCTAATTAGCTCCAGCATCAGGTGCTGCTGGCAAGACAGATTTCAGAGGAAGACAGCTGTTATGAGCAGGCTGCCACCCAGGTAGCTGGTTTAATCCCTCACTGGCCTGGGATGTTTGGGAAGCTGAACACACTGCTCAGCTGGAGCCAGCACATCAGGCTTGGAGCAGCTCAGCAGGTTTGCCTTGCCCTGCCGGAGCTGCCTGACCCAGCTCCCAGGCTGGAGGAGCTCCTTAGAAGAACAAGGTCATTAAACATTCAATTTTCACCAGCAGGTGTTGGCATGGGAATGGATCAGCCCTGTGCAAGCAGGAGCTGTGCTCATGGAAGGCAGAGTCCTCAGGAATGAGACTGCTGCGGAGGAGAGCCTGCCAGCAGGTACAGTTCATTGACAGGCAGCTCGATTTGGACCCAGTCCTACTCAAAAAGGATGGGAATGCTGGAAGCTTCACCCAGCCTTCAAAATGCCTCAGGCAGTAATTAATTTTCACAGAAGTCTTGTGTGGGAGAGGACAGGAGCTGGGACTCGTCAAGGGGCAGCACCAACTGCCTGCGGTGCCAGGAGTGAGGAGGAGGAGGCAAGAGCTGGGCCGGAGGGGCCGACCCCTGTGCTCAGTACCAACCCACACCACACGACCCCAGCACCACGTGGGGCTTAACTGGAAAACCCCTGTGAACCAACTCACCCAAGGCCACAGTGCTGAAGACAAACAAAATTTTTCTTTCAGCCTTGTATTAACAGCTGGGGATCCAAATGATTTACATAAAAACAGTGATCTGGAAGTGTTTGTTTTTACCATTCTTCCCTTAAAATTCAGACATACTTCCCCAATGCAAAAAGAACTATTTTGCCCTCCAAGTGTTATGCTGAACAGAAGTGGACCACTAAACTCCTCCATGCAAAGCATTTGGGTTTTACAACCCAGTATCACTACGATGTTTCAGCGCTGGTAAGGAGAGCTCTGTCTGGCACATGTACAAGCCTCCTAGCAGACGGCCGAGCAGTGATGTGTGGCACAGCCGCATACAGCCTTCATTTTGCTGCCTTCACTTCCACTTGCTGGAGCAAACAGTGCAACCATCCAAGTGGACATTTGCCAAAGTACAGGTGCAGCTGAAGAGGGTTTTGATCTCCCCTGCAAGCACACAAGCTGCCAAGACAAGTCCTGTCACCTGAAGCAGGCAGTACCTCTCCCCTTGCTATCACACTGCAATTGCAACCAGTGGTTTAAGGCGATGGGGTGAAACATCTTGCATTATTCCAGCTAAAGCCAGGTGCTCTCAGTTGGCACAGGCAGCCTGAGCACAGTTACAGACTTCCCCCTTCCCGTCTGCTAGTCTTACTAAAGACTCGCTGTATTACCAGGCTGAAGACCTCCAGCACTCCACGTACAAGCTGGAAAGACAGTTGTGGGAGGCAGGAGGGTTAGAGAGGGGCCTGAGCCCTGCCCGTGAGATGAGAAGGACTGAATGAGTGCTGATGCAGGGACAGCAGCAGGGACTTACCTGGCAGCTGGCTGCTGCAGGCTGGGCTCTGACATCTTCCAGCCACGCTCCCGAGCAGTGCTTTCCTGTGGCACTTTAACAAAAAGCGCCTTTGTCACCACAGGACCTGAGCACACAGAGGCTGCACAGCACCCACATGGCAGAAGCCAGAGCTCTCCTTGACTCAGGATTATAACATCTTCCCAAGCCTTGCATTTGCTTATTTCCCACCTTGCCTTCTCCTATCAGCCCTTGTTATCTGATAAATTTGCTGGGACAGTCGGAAACAGCTGATTAGCACTAACAGGAAAGAGCTGACACCTCACCAGAGAAATTACAGGGAACAAGAGATAAGCAAGGACCCTGAGCACACCAAGATAACATTGGCTTGTTTTTCCACCACCCTTGCTCTGCCTAGGTGGCAGGGAGGTGAGCACGAACACCCTCACACGGGAACGTCAGCCAGTTCACCCAAATCAGAAGACACATTTACCCTGACAGATGAATACATAAGATTCAGTGGAAGAAGCGATGGCAGTTGGCAATGCTTTCTTCTCCACAAATTGCAGGAGACAGGGAAGTCTATAAATAACATCGCTTTAAACTCCCTATGAGGCACCCAGGTGAGACCCCAGCAACATCAGAGGCCGTTACCCAAGCTCAGAGGTACGCAGGGAAACCCACAGCTGCCCAGATGGTCACCCTCTGCACAAGGGAAGAGCAACTGGATTTTCCATGCTGAGCACAGCAGGCACCTCTAAAAGGCGAGGGACCGCAGGGCACCTCCTTTTGTGCACAGCAGACCTGGTGCACACAGCATGGGACCCAGGGCTGGCTATGGGCAAGGCTCACTGCCTGCCATGTGCCTACTGATTCATTTGTGCTGCAGGGAGATACAGAGCTCGACTGATCAATGGCTTCAGCTGCCACAGCAAATCCTAACCTGTGGACTGCAAGACAAATCTGAGACTTCCAGGCAGAAGAGTTTTGTGGCTGCAGTTAATGTGCTTTCCTATCTGTGTGCAAGAATGGCTCAGACAAAGGCATAGAAATGACAAATTACACACCCTCCTGCAATTATGGTCACAACATGGAGGATGTATTTTTGACCTGGCAGCTCTAGCAGGGCCCCCTTTGAACACATAAAAGTCTTTCTCTTTGTTTATTACACAACACATCTGATGACACCACACACATCAGAGTGTCTAATCGCCTGGAGTATTCCAATGGGTGCTACTTGGCTGATCATAAACTGCCAGCAAAGGAAAATTACTGATAAACGCACTATCCTGCCTCATCATATAAATAATTGGTAGTATTATGAATGCATGAGCCAGCACAATTAGGACCTGAAGGTTGTGCCATATGTCACAGCAAAGCTAATTTCTCCTAGATTTGCAATGGGGCCTATTACTCAATGTCACAAGCTTATTTAGAAGTGGATTCTGGCTTGATGTAAATCAGCATAACTATTAGAGGAAGGGGCCACTCGTTTATGTCAGGTGAAGAACTAGTCCCTAACATCCATACGGATCTATAATTATCCATATGGACACATATCGATATTCTGCACAAAGCCACTACTGTGCCTGTTAGTTATGATTCAAGATAATAAAAAAGGCTAATGGTGTGTTATATGCCCATCAAAAGTCCCAGGCTAGCAGGAGAGTAAAATCTGCCAATTGCTACAGGCCCCAAGTAGACAAAATAATGTCCATTCTCTTTAGGAGGTTGGTTGAGGTTGAATTAGTGAGAGATTAACTTAATAAGTACAACACTTCCACACTGGAAGTGTCACCTACTGACATGAATACGGACACCCAGGTTAGGGTTAGAACAGGCACCGCACGGCATGCCTTCACGGCACAGGAGGTGCGCAGCAGAGCAGGAGACCTGAAGCCAGACCTCCCAAAAGCCAGTCTGCCGTCTGGACCAGCTTTTCTCCATCGCCACAAGCCACGAGCCTCCAGGAAGTGGGAAGAGGCACCCGAGCAAGGGGAGGGTGGCAGGAGATGACTCAGCCTCCTCCACACTTGAGTAGAGACGCAGCATGAGCCAGCAGAGGATGTCAGAGGATGTTGTGCCTACCTGCGTGCTCGCAGCCTCCTCGGAGGGAATCCTGAGCAGCACAGGATGCACAGAATGAGCGCACAGTAATTCAAGTGGGAGTCTCCAAAAATCCCAGAAATCAGACTACATGGAGTAGGGTCAAGACAGGCTTACAGTAAGTTAAACACAGAGAGCAAGATGGGTATGAGGGCACTTCTGTATTGCGCAGATTAGTGAGCAACGGAGCTGTGCTGAGCTTGATCTACTCAGTGGAAGTGGATCCCACCGAAGCCAGCTGTGATGCTGCCCATGCTTGCTGCTTTCAGGGCTTTGCAAGATGCTCAGACCTGGTTATCCCCCGCTGATCCAGCTCCTCCGCAGTGAGGCGGTAGCCTTCCATCAGTCAGGTGAGCAGAGAATCACTTGTTTTGAGCACTGAGATTTGCACTGCAGATCTCAAGCTCAAGGACTACTTGCTTTAGCCAAATTCCCCTGGTGCACTGGTTACAGCACTGAGCCCCCACACAGCCCTCCTGCTGACTGCCCCAGGCAGTAGCACAAGCAGGGTGACCAGAGGTCCTCCCATCCCTTGCTCTAGACTCAGCGAGGGGCTGTCACCCCCAAGGGCTGTGCCAGGGTCTCAGCTCCCTGCATCCTTAGAGGCAGGGCCTTTCTCACAGCTTCCAGAAGAGAACTCTTGCCAAATTTTGCATGAGACACGAAATGGAGGTCTGGACCATTCCCAAGCACTGATCTTCCTACAGCAGCAAGCCTATGAATATAGTAACCACCCAGCTGCTTTGCCAGCAGCCTTGTCATCCCCTCCACACCCTGGCTCAGCTCTGCCCAAACCATCCCTCCGAGCCCCTGGCTCACCCAGGGTTTGGCTGCACAGAGGTGATGAGCAGACAGCTGCCTGCTAGAGCTGATTTATTGCGTCGCATTGTGCCTTGAGATTCTTGATGGCTTGCAGGCTGTGCTATAGAAACAGAGCTCTTTTCCTGCCTCTTCTGAAGCCATGCAAACCACTGACAGGACTGGATAGCTCATTTTATTCAGACCAGGATAGCAGAGCTAATAAGCACCAGCAACGCAAGCATTAATAAGGTGCTATAAATATCAGTGTCCCTCTCAGAAGCAGCAAGTGAGGCTCAGTTTTCAGTTATATGCCTTGCGGCAAACCTAAGGCTTGAACCTACACAGAAACCCCCTCTGATCCACTATGGGCTCACATTATCCACAGCGCTAGCTCTTTTAATTTGACATTTTCCTCCAGCTTCCCCAGCCTGATTCAAACTCCAGCCACCGAAAGAGAGAATTTACATTTCCAATTCATAGGCAATATAGTCCATTAGGTTTAACAAGTGAATGAACTTCACGTGTAACCTACCGCAAGCATCAGCTCTCTGGCTATTCATTTTAACTGATTACCTCGTTTGCTATATCTAGGAGCCCCAGCGTGGCCATGGCAACTGGTTTTGCTTAAATGCAGCTGAACAGTGAAGTTAATTTTAGATTAGGTGAGGAGGAGGCTGGTGCACCAAGGGAAGCTCAGTGCTGGATTTCTCTTCTCATTTGCTAATGGAAGCAGCTCTGCCCACCAGCTCTTCGCCATCGCCCAGACCCTTGCAGCATCCCCCTGCACTCACATGTCCCTCTGCTCCCCAAGGTGTGCCAGGCTTCAGGCATTGCTGCACCAGACCAACCACACACAAGTTCCTCAGTCACCTGCAAGCCATCCAAGCCACCAGCAAGCTTGGGCTCTGCTGGTGGGATCCCTGTCACCAGCCTGGAGTCAGCTTCTCCATAAGCTTCACACACTCAGTGGAGCAAAGCAGATGGTGCGGCTTCTCACATCCCGAGTAGGTCTAACCCAGGTGGGCTGGCTTGCCCTTGCCATTCCAGCACTGCATACATCACTGAAATGATCTCTCCATGTATTATAAAGGTGTCAAAAATGTCTTTAAAAACCCAGGCCTGGGGATAGTTATACCCCAGCTTGGTACACTCGTCTATGTGTGTTGATGTGAATATTCATGCTACAGCCAGAAAAAAACTATAAATAAGTTAAGTGACCTTAAACATAATTAGTACTTTGGACCTAAGAGGCATATTTTGGTTGTTCTCATGAGAATGTGAAGTAGGTGGTAAATGGGCATTTTTTTTTTTTTGAAGCAAGCCTGCCGTTTAATGAAGTGCTTCCTCCAGGACTGCAGGAAGCAAGCAGTGCAAGACTGCTTCAGAGCTCGTTTTCTCAAGTCTTTCAGTCCAACCAAGGCTCACCCTAGAAAGCTTCCTCAGGGGCTGGGTTAGCAGGGCTTCCCCTGCTGTTTTGGGGTTTCTGCCCTCTTCACTGCCTGCTCCTGTGATGTCTCCGACTCCCTGCACTCATCCAGACTGTGCCACCCGAAGAGCACCCATTCAGCCCTGGGGCCCTGTTCCAAAGATACTTTTTTTTTGCCAGCTTGGGCTTGTCATCATTTCTGCTATTTTACCCCAGCTGGAGCTTAACCTCCTTTTCCATGTAACTTGAAGAAAGGGCAGCTACTACAGGCACCAGACTGTGCTGTCGTGCTGGGATTGAGCACGCTCTGAGCTCACACCACCCCACACGCATGGGTGCTTGCTGCGCACTCAGCAGCACCTGCCCCACAGCCCGGCTTACTGGCTAAAAGCAAGTGAACTGCCCTGATGGGGACACAGCAAATCCACAGGTGGGCAAACATATCAAGTACCAAACAGATCTGCAAACCAGCAGCGTGTAATATATAGCAATACATATGATATATATAGTCGCGTGTTAGCATTTGTTACGTATCCGTAAACTGTATGCAAACCATTGCTATTAATACACATCTACATATGCTCATATAAGAAAGCAATACTGAAACACAAACAAGACCAAAGCATGCCTTGCTTTGGCTCCAAACTGCTGCCTAGCATAACAAGCACATATCTGCCTGCACCTGTGCCTGCGGTGCAGCTGCTGTCATGGGCTGTTCTTGTACAGCACCAACCACAGCAGCATGTCCAAGCCCAGCTCCGCGCACCCGAACTGCAAGCAACAACCAAGGGAAGAATCTGGCCCATCCAGTGAACGGATATTCTAGATCTCTCAAGTAATTTATATTTGGGCAGCAGGTCTGCTAGTGCACACCAGTCTTGGGTGACACTGGGGACTTCGGTTCCCAGCCTTTCCCACCCACAGGGCTCGACCAAACCCAGGTCTCTACTTGCTCAAGGCTTGGTGCTGAGATGAACACAGAGTTCCTTCTATTTATTGTTTGCATGCAGGCCTGTGTCCATCCAGGCCAAGACTTCAGAAGATACAAAAATAACCAGGATTTCTAGCAAGTACAGCTCATGCCAGAAATGGGGGCAGGGGGAGATGGAGAAAAGCGTCAGCTGCTTACAGTCCTTTCCAGGAGAGAGTTAAAAAACTTCATGCAGAGAAGCCTATTGAGATTGATTAACCAACATTGTGATTTGTAATTTTGGTTAATGCTATTAAAGAAAAGCATTGACCATTTGTTCAGGAGAAAGACTGGCAGGGCGCCAAGTTTTTGCATAATGAATTCAGAGGATTAATCCTATTAGTCTTCCTCCCTTCCCCCAGCCCCTTAACTTCTCAGAAGATGAATCGCAGATGCAAAACCAACCAAACAGCCAGATATTGGCTGAGCTGCATCTGATATCTCCAAGACCTTTGTGCTTGCCCTGCGAGATAACAGAATGACTCAGAGGAGCAGCAGTAGGTGAGGAGAACAATGGTGATATCAGCCAGGCTGGGAGACTGTTTCAAAGCCTCAAGCTGCTGAAATATGCAGAACAATAGAGGAGGGAAAAAATTGTGTGGTTGACAAGTAGGCACAGGGATATTATTAGCAGGTTACAAATGGTGCATGAGGGGGGCTGCGTGGGAGAGGGGCTGCACCCCATCGCATGGTAACACCCTTCACTGCTGGGGTGTCAGCGTGCTCTGGGGCTCAGCCCCCTAGCACGGGGACATCATCAGCCTGGTGGTTTCCCATGGAGGACATCATTGCCCAGAGGTCACCCCAAAGCCTGAGTCAGGCTTGTGAGTGCTGATGCTATGGGATGTGCTGTGTGTGGGAGGAGAGCTGGACTGACCCAGAAGGGCTGGTGGGTTGTCCTGCCCCCCCCCCCCGATAGTTCCATGGGCTCAAAGGGGAGCAGCTATAGACAAGAGACCCTTCCACACCCACCCATCCAACCACAGCAGTGGCCCAGAGCTGCTCTGGGGACAGGAGCCTGGAAGCCCCTGAGCAGCAGCTGGGGGGGGTTGCCCCCACTCCCAGGATAGGGATGCTCAGCCCTGCCACCACCCTGGTCTGCAGCAAGGGTGCTCATGGAGGAGGATTTCACACCAACCCCCATCTCAGAGCCATCAGAAAGGCTACCCAACATCCTGAGCTTCCCTTCCCATACCTTTAAATGCCATGGTGGGGGGCAAAGCACTCTTCCGCACCAAGTTCCCTGGTCCTCTAGCTACACGAGAAGCATTGCTAATGCACTTTCCACAGGAGCAGAGCAGGACTTTAGCCACTTTCCTTTGGTGCAGCATGTCACCTATAGACAACATCACGTTAGCTTCACATCACTACATGTGACAAACCTCTACATTAGGAGCCATAAATATTTATACAGCATGAACTGAGACAACAGAGCCGGCACCTTGCACCGCAAAGGGATTCAAGCATGCAATATTATTTACATCTCCTTCAGCAATACTTGCAGGCCCCCCTCCCCACTCTGCGGCACTCCCAGCAGGGAAGCAGGGCCGCTCAGCACCTTGCTGCACCTCCAGGCACTGAGGGGCTTTGTCTGTGACACTTTTCAGCTAGAAGGGATTGTACAGTCCCTTCCTTCCCCACCAAGGGCATCCCCCACAGTCAGCCACCAGCTCTAACCAAGTTACCAGAGAGCGAAGGAGATCAGGGCCACCTGCTGCACACACAGCAAAACCCAGCTGCACTAACACACTGCCTGACCAGCAGCAATTTACTGGCCATTTTTAGCCACCAAGACAGCAATCTGTTGATTGCTTTCTTTTCCTTAGGAGTCTTTCAAAGTCAGATACTAAGTCTACCAGCCAACTCCCTCCATTCCAGGGAGGTTCACCAGGTTAAGCCATTTCAGCAGAACTGGTGGCCGACGCACCCTCCCATCCCAGCCAGCCGCCGCAAGCTGTTCTCTAGCAAGGTGAGCGCTGTGGGAGCTGCTCCTCCCCAGAGCACACGGGCAGGGGCACTGCTCCTGCATCTCCCACCCAAAAGGTTTAATTCCTTACCTTGTCACAGGCACCCAGAGAACAACTCAGGATCATCAGCATCAGCACTGCACCTCCTGCCCTTGGCCATCTGCAGATGCTGGAAGCCAGGGTGAGAGCAAGGAACGCCAAGATGTTCTGGCTGCAGCCACATGCACCTCAGCTGGCACCAAGTCTTTCCCAGCACTTATGGCATGCTCAGGGTGGACATCCCTTCCTGACACACCACCAGCACCACAGGCCCATCAGGAGCACTAAGGGAAAACAGCCCCTCCTTTCAGCAGTTTTATTTGCAGAGCTGCCCTTACACAGGTGCTCAGCGTTTTGAATTTCCAACACTTTTCAGGTGTAACGAAAGATGCCAATCTTGATGAAAGCAGCCAGCTGCCAAGTATCTCCTTTGTGAGCTCGTTGATGTGCACTCAGACATTGTGTTCTTTTCCATTAGTAGTTTACTAATGAATTTCTTGGCACGTGTGTTCGAGCAAACAGCCAAATTCGAAGCAACTTCTAGAGAAATGTTCCAGAAAGTGCATTCAGAGCTCACTACCACAAGTGTTCAAAGAACCATCCCACTGGGGAGCAGAGTCACAGGGGGGGACAAGTGGTCCAAAGCTCACCCAAGCAATTCATACTGAAAGTCCCCACTTTCAGCGGGGAAAGACTTGAAAGTCTGCTCGTGCATTAGCCATCATCTGAGCAGCCAGCGCAGAAGTTATTCCATGATTGATTTTTAAAAGAAAATCTGGCCAGGGAACGCATAAGCTGTTCACAAGCAAGTTTCAAGCCAAGACTTGTCCAGAAAAATATTTTCTGCGAGGCATTTACTCAGTTCTAGTGTTGCCCTAACAAATGCTTTATGGTGCCCCAGACTTTCAAGCCCTAAGAGGACACAGCAGCCACCCAGCCTGTGCTCAGCACAATCAGCCATGAAATTCCTGCATCTTACACTAATGGTTTGTGACGGAGCTGGAACATCTCCCTGGACCTCCAGCATGGAGAGGAGCGGAGGGGGTGGCATAGCTTCCCGCTCAGCCCAGAGCAGCACGGCACACGCGGGGCTATCTCCTCACAAGCAGTGCTCTGTGGAGTTAGCTCGCATTAATCCTCATACTGCCAGTTGACCCCAGCGTTAAATTAGCGTCTAGTTAAACGTGCACAGGAGCTGTGGGAGATCGATCAGCAGGAATGAGCCTCTGGTGGACATAGATCAGCTGCAGAGTGTCAGGGACACCGGGTGAGCAGGGAGGTCCCATTGCTGCAGTGAGGGCATCCATGGGGCAGTGCCTGGCTGCCCCTCCACAGGGCACCTGCAGGACCATGACAGGGGGTCCCAACGCCAGTGGGACCTCATAGGTGTCCGGCAGTCGTGTGCCCAGATTTCCCAGAGGGGGACCTCGGTCCCACCAGTGGCACAGGGCTCGAGGAGGAGCTGCCACCTCATGTCTGTTGGGGTTGGCTCTCCAGACCAGCCCGGAGCTGCAGGAGGTGGGACAGTCCTGCGGAAGACAGAGTGAGATGGACCGGATAAGCCCTGCGTGTGTCAGGGGCACCTCCCAGGATGTTTAGCAGGGCCCAAGCCATGGATGACCTGCGGTGATGCTCTTCTCCAGGCAGCAGCTGCTGAGAGGGGAGAAGCAGGCTGTCCCTTCGAGCTACTGCCACAGAAACCTGCCCCAGGTGGGTCTACAGCGCCATGTGCTCAGCTAGAAACCCTGCCAGAGCCACCTCTATGGCTGCTGCAGCGTGTTCAGTCACCAGGCACTTGCTCTTGGTTCCATTTAGGCTCCGACCATCCCTGACTGGGACATCCACGGCACCAAAACGCAAGGAGAACCATGGGGCTGGGGACCGTGCTGGTACCCGCGCGGGGCAGCCCAGGGGAGCTGGGCAGGGGGGCACCGGGATGCTGCTGGCAGCTAGTGTACAGCACGGACTGCCATCACGGTTTCCGGATGCAGAAGATACATCCTAGAAAATTGTTCCTGTCTTGTTACTTCAAAATGCTTTGTTATGAGGCTTGCAAGCCATCAAATTTTCACTACTACGGTGGTTTTGCTCTCTCATTTTCAGTTGAGAGTCTCTAAGAATTAGCTGCCTGAATACCTAAAGACAATCTCTGCTGAGAGAGCCTTATGAATGCATGACAGGGCATCCTCCCAGCACCCTGGGCTCCCGCAGGCTGCTCCAAAACTGCGCCCAGGGCCCATCTTCTTCTTCCAGGTTTGCACAGCAGCAAACATCAAACCTTTCCCTCCAACCTTCCCCAGCTTCTTCGTGATGAAACCTAAACCGAGGGCTTCAGCTTCCAATGACAGCAGGTGTCAATGTTTGCTTTCTGGAAGAATTTGCAGGGCTCATCTCACTGGAGTTCATCCCTTGGCCAGAGCCGTGGCAGCTGCCGAAGCGTCCAGGGACGAGAGCGAGCACAGAGCTTGTTCAGCGACGAACATCGTGTCTTACGCCTGCCTGGAGGCTATTTACACAGTTCCAATTGATTCGTTGCAACCTGTAATTATTTCAGTTGATTTTTTTTTCTTTTTCATGCTCTGTTTGTTTTCACTCTCAGGAAGAGGAACAATATTTCTCAGTGCTGAAGTGATGCTGAAAAGGCTGGGGTGGGTGGGGGTCCAGCAGAACAGCAGATCCCAGACATGATGGTCACTCACACGCTCCCACCTACTCTGTGGGCCGTGGCTGCTCACTCCCTGCCCTCAAACGGGGTAATAGAAGCGTGGTCTGATACCTTCCTCCTATTTATCTCACGTTTATTTTTATTCTTGACATATTTTATTTTTCTCCTTCTTTCTTCCATGCCACCCTTACTGCAGCAAAATTGCACTTCTGCATGGTAAATCAGCACTTTCTCTGGTACCGGAAAAGAGGTCGTGTAAAACCTGTATGTCCTGGAGCAAGCCCCCATGCTCCTAAGGACAGGGCCTGCCCGCATCCCTGTGAGCAGCCCCAGTGGCTTCATTATTCGAGCTAGAGACACTTCCGTGCTTGCACAGCCTGTGCTGGAGCCATTTGCCCTCTCCTGAGAGCTGTGGGGAAATCCTGGGTGGGACTGATGTTCTCATCCTGCTTTGGGGATAGGTAAACATCAGATTTATTCATTTCCCTGGTCCGTTTAGTGGGTCACCTTTCTAATTCACCTTGCCTTTTACCTCTTGTTTTCCTGGGAATGCTCTGCTGCTATTGCAAAGGAAAGGAATTATTATTCAGAAAAGAAGTGGGAGAGATGCTATAAATGTAAAGCGCAAGAGCAATCCTTAATCATCCTCATCATTAGTTAATTGCCGTAGCCTGAGTCCATTCCAAGGAGAACACAGTGTTAAATATAGATGTAGAAATTGGATCTATTTTTGTGGTTTTGTGCTCCCTTTGAAGCGGGTTCTGCCTGCTGCTATTCCTACGGATGTCAGCACTGGGTAACTGTCAGAAGAGCGTCAGTCTCGCGTTCAGTGGGACGTGGGCTCCTACCCAGAGCATCTGGGATTCTGTTTAGCTAGAGTGATGCCTGACAAATGATTGCAATTAGGATCCTGCTATATTTTGCACTCAGCTATTGGGGAAACCTGTTAAATATCTGGTTCCAGCAGTACCTTGTCCAAAGGCATGTCAGGAAATCAGTGGCAGAGCCAGAAGCTGAGTCAATAGCCAGCCCAATGTTTTAACCAAGAGATTTGTTTTTCCTCCACCTAAGGAAGCATTTACACCTGTTTCCTGGACCTTAGACTAGCAGAAGCCCTTGCTCCTCATGTGTGCTCGCTATTGTCAGAGCACTTTTTCTTCCCTGCACATAGCTTTGGTACATGTCCTCTGTGCATTTTCTATCTCCCTCTCTCCTCCTCAATCCACTCCACTAAACATTTCCTTCTTAATTAGGACAGTGGCACCCATGGAGAGCAGCTGGCTGTGAAGCAGAGAGGGTTTGGAGCGTGCAGGGTGGCTCTCTCCACGAATAGCTGTCGAGAGACTTCTTCAGTCCAGCACTTGTGAAGAAGATTTGCGGTTAGCTTCTTTCTGGAGGGGGCTTTGCAGTGCTGGCAACACCCTGCGTGAGGGGGGATGTCAGAGAAGGGGCGAGGGATGGGGGGGGAGAGGGGGCACTCAAGTGGTGTTCAGTCCCCGTGGTCTGCACGAACAGAAGAGCTGCAGGTAGGCAGAGCAAAATGCATTGCTCCAGCCCAGGGACATCCCATGCTCTGAGCCAAGCCCCTTGGCAGTGCTGGCAGCTTGGCCAAGGTGGCTCCAAGAGATGAAGACCCCATTAACGCGTTTTTCCATGGCTGGTGGGGCTGGCCGGTGCCAGGTTCCCTGCGTCTCATTGCCGCAGAGATGGCAGCGTCACCCTTCCCATGCCGCTGTGCTCGGCTTGGTGCTTTTGGTTCGCCGAGTTATGGGGACAGAGAGCTGGGACCGAGGAAAGAGCACTGCCTGCATTTCAGTGGGACAGGGTGGGAGTTAGGGGACGTGCCCGTCCTTGTGGGGGGTGAGGCTGCAGGTGCCCCCCGTGCGGGTCTTTGTGCCCAGGGTGTCTGTGGGAGCCCACACGTGTCCCTGAGCACCCAGACACATCCCAGGCAACGTTTGCATCCATCCAGGTTATAAAACATGCGTGACCAGTGCGTGTCCGCGTAGCGCTGTGTGCGTGTCACAGCGGGTGGCACGAGCCGCGGTGACGCTGAGGCGTAGCTGCAGCCGGGGTTGCGTGCCTCGTCCCCCTGCACGCCTGCTGGTGGCCAGGAGCGTCTGGGCAAGCGTGCAGTTGTGCGTGGGTGTCTGAGCATGTCCATGCGAGCATGTCCTTGAGCAGAGGCTCGGAAAAGGAGGATGAAATGCCAAGTGCTCTGCGTTGCTCTGCCAAGGGCTAAAGCCTGACGCACTGAACCTACTAGCCTGCTGCCAGGTACCTGGGCTTAGTGGCTTTTCTGCTCGCTGGCAACACTTGTACGGCGTGTCATAGCTAAAAATTCCGCTGCGCTGAATAAATTGTGTCCCAGGTCTGAGTCTGCAGGGACAATGCGTGTGCACATGCACACACCGTGGCAGAGTGCACCGGTGCACACGCGTGCTTCTGTGTGCCTGCTGCACGTGCGGTCAGGTGTGCACGAATGTGTTTGTGCGTGTGAGCCAGGTACGTCGCACTGGTGCGTGCGGTGTGGTCCGGCTGTGGTGTGATCCTGGCACATACAATTGCGCTAAATATCTACGTGGATCCCCCTCTGCAGGGCCGTGACATTGTGTATGTGTGTGGCACAAACTGAGGAGAATTAGAGGCTTAATTACCTACCTATCTCTTGGTGCACAGGACTGGTATAACGAGGAGAGGCGGCCCCCCTCTCTCTAGCACAGTCCTCTGGCACCCTGGGGCCACCTTTGTCCTCCTCGCTCCTCTGTCTGGGGGCTGTGCATGAGCTCAAGCCACCCATCAGTAGGAGCCACCACTCCTCCCAAACGCGGGAACCTCCCCAGGGCACCCCGCGGCGGGGCAGTGGCAGCACACACGTGCTCTTGCGGTGCAGCTCCAGCGGGCAGCCACCCGTTGCAGGGGGATACCTTCTGCTTTTTGTTGCGTGGATTAACGGATTCTCTTGGGTTTGGTTCCTCTGCTCTGACTCCTTCCCGATCCCAGGTGCTGGGAGAAGATTCTTTGCCCCAGTGTTGCTCTTCACCCTGCATGGCATTGCCTGCGGCAGCACCTCACCGAGCAGGGGCTGCGGTACCTCCATCCCCTCTCAGCCAGCGTTTCTCTGCTGTGATCCCTGCACTCCCCTGCTCGAGGAGGTCAGGGCTGCAGGCAGGAGCCGTGCCGTCTCCGCTCGCCTCGGCTGAATCTGTCCCTGCATGGAAAGGAGGGAGCAGTCCTCGCCTCCCAGCGAAGCCTCGGTCCCTTCACTTGGATGCCTGCGTGGGGAGATGGGCAGAGGATCTCGAAGGGGATAGAAAGGGAAAGTCAAAACTTAATAAGACATTAAGACAACAGATTCATTAAAAAGTCGTTAGTCTCTGTCAGGAACGGCTTTAATTAACAAATGCCAGGAACTGCAGCGCTGTCTTATTGCTGCCACTGTGCCTCAACAGTATTGTGACCACCTGAATGCCGCTAATTAAATGCCATTTAAAGCTCCCCCAAACCTGGCAGCAAATCTTCAACACTCTGCCAATTTTCTTTGCAGCCTCCAAATTCACCTCATTTGTCATTGTCCTCCCCACATGGGGGTGGCATTTCTTGGAAAACATTCTTTCCCCTCCCAAGGAGGGCTTCCTAAAGCTTCTTTCCATCTTCCATTTGTTTAGCCAAACCCCACACTTCCCCTGTATCTTTTGAGCTGCGGGAGCACTGGCACTGCTGTGGGGCAGCTTGGAGAGCTGAGCTTTGTATGAAACACAGACCCTGTGGGTGGAAGGAAAAAGGAGAGCCGGCTCCAGCACAAGGTGTGCTTCATTTAAGGCTCCTCCAGCGTCACCACCTCATGGCCATAACTAGCACGGGAAGGTCTCTGTTCATCCTCCCACCTGCAGACGACCCAGAGGGGTTCCCCAGATGCCCTCTGTGATGGTGCCAGAGGAAGCTCCAGCTGGGACCTTCTGCTCCGGAGCTCACCCCGAGCCTGCAGATGCTTCTTAGCCATCTCAAGGCATGCGTGGAGAAGGGATGGGGTTGCTGCTCTGGGGGAAGCTGTGTCAGCCTAATTTATTCCTCTGCATTGCACTTATACAGAGGCTTCACTGTCAGAGCTGCACCAGCGGAAAATAAACCAAGGTGCCCCTCTGGCTGCTGCCCCCCCGCCCCAGTGCCTTGTGCACACAGGCTCCCAGTGCAGCTGCTTTAATTCTGAGCAGAGGCTGTCAGCCGGGAGCAGGGGAAGTCTGGTCAAGCTGATGTCCTGAAATAGCTGAGCAGGTCACCATCTGGAGCAGCACGACTCACCCAGGAATACCCAGGAAAACAAAAGATGCTCAAAGCAATAGTAGAAGGGCGGGGAAGTTCTTCAGGGATGGAGCCGAAGCAGAAGGGGTTTGCATCCAGGTGCCGTCTCCTCTTTTCCCTGTAACTAGCCGCATCCAAACCCCAGCTCTCCTCTCCCTCTTGCCCCTGGATGCTCTGGGGCTGGCGAGGAGGGCGAGGAGCCTTGCAGGAGGTACAGGGCTGCTTTGAGCAAAGCACTGCTCAGCTTCCCGTGCTGCCCAGCTGGGAGTTTTTATCCCGAACATCTCCACTTGTGAGTACAACAGCTCCTGCGAACCACCCGGAGCGCGCTGGCTCTGCCACCATGCCCTGCTCGCTCACTCCCGTCATTTCCTCTCATGCCTGAAAATAGCCCATCTGCTCCTTGAATAATGGGATTTCTTCGTGCACTTTCAGGAACCTTAATACTTCATACTGACCTCTATTGGCAAGATCAAATCAAATCAATCTAACCACAGGCTCCTGATTTCCTTGAGTTTTTCTTGGCTTGTATTGTCCTTATGTATCTTGTGATTTTTTGATCCAGCAATCAAAGGTAGTTCTTTAGCTGCAGACACACTCGGGAACGTCGTCAAACACACTGTCCATAAAATATACAGTGTCGTCACAGTGGGATTTGCATAACAGTGATGCTGAAGGCCTCAAAAAGAATCGGTTATTAGATTTGGGAGCAATTACTGAGGTGTCTCTTCTAAAGGCGAGTAGGCTGGAAGCTGGCAGCAGGTTACAGAGGCTGCTAAATGCTCCAGTCCCTCCCAGCTGTAAGTGCCATTTGTCGTCCTACTCTACACCTCGCAGAGAAGTTCCCAGCTCCAAGCAACTACAAACCGCCCCGTGGTCCCCTTGTTTTTCATAGCCTGAGTGACAGAAGATTTGCAGAGAGACATCTGGAAATAGCTCAGGCTCCCCATCAGGCACCTCTGATTTCTGCAAGCCCCGTAAGCTGGATACGTGCAGCTGGATGCAGCTTGAAGGCTGTGGATGCTCTGGTGCTCCAGCAAGGGAGCGAGGAAGGTGGCAGGACGTGCCACAAATCAGAATATCATTCAACCACCTCTCTCGAATTTTGGAAACTGCTTAGGAAAGCGTTCCTAGCAGACAGCCATCCGGCAGCAATTCAGCCCCCATAGGCAAATCTAGGGCCCCATCCAAATCTATCCAGACAACAAAATTAGGTAACTAATTAAAGAAGCTCCAACCGGCATTGCATGTGCCAAATTCAATGATGGCCTCATAGTGCCAGATATTTGCAGATCTGTGAGAGATTTGGGGCTGTGCGGTATCTGAGAAGGCAAACAGCAAATGGAACTGCCAAAACTCAATCTCTTTTGTTAGTGTCTGTGCTTGTGAGCTCTTCTCGTTGATAACGGCCTCCTTTCCGGGGCTGTGCAGGTGACTTACAGACCTGCCTTTGGGTTTGCATTCTGCTTTCTGTGATGTGCATTCCTGCGCTACCGAGCAGTGGGCTGAGCTCCCACAAGCATTTTGCTTGTGCCCGCAGCCCGCTGATAGCCCTTTGCCTAGAAGCAGGACTTGCTTTCACTCAACCAAAACAAAACTGAAGATAAATAATCAGCAAATTTGTAGATGCTTGATTGCCATGGCAACCCCAGAGCACTCCTCCTTCTGAGCTGCCTGTGAGCGCTTCTCTGGCTGAAGACCCAGCAGGTAGCATCTCCTCCAGCTCCCATTTGCTTTGCCAGGCTGCAGAGCCACCCATCTCATTACCTTACGCTGCTGTCCTGGGTCACACCTGGCTCTGCGTCCACTGCTGTGCCCTGTCCTGATGGCGCTAGAGCAGCCTGGGGTGCCTCTGAGGCACCTGAGACCATCACCAGTGCCATGTGCTCTGCCCAGCTGCCTCCATTGCCAGGAGCTCGGAGGAGAGCAGAGGCAAAATGCTTGTTCTGCCCGACCTGGGTAGGTATCAGCACCCTCAGATACGTCAAAGCAGCATAAATATGTTTTAGAGCACCAAAAAATCAAGTTCCATTTTCCTCTCCCCCCTTTGTACATGCAGGACGTGCATTATTCTCCCTGCTAAGTCCTGTTAACTCTGATGGCTTTTGCCTTCCAGCAATGCAGTGCTTAAGCCAGTGCACAACAGGCAGGGAGAGCTGCTGCTCCCACGCTGGCACAGCTTGCATTAATGGGAATTGAGATCAAAGAGACGGGGGGGAGCCCCGGCCCTGGGGAGCCGGGATGCACCTCGGAGGTGGAGCGTGGGTCCGATCCTGTCTCCAGCGAGGCTGTCGGGGGCTCTACGAGGGCTCTGGAGGCACCAAAGCGGGGTCAGGTCCCCCTGAGTGCTCCGGTTGCAGCTTTGCTGAGGCATCGCAGCCTCCAGGAAGAGCAGCTTCGAAGCCCCCCTCAAAGGCAGTGCTGGCACTCAGGGATTTAATTGCATGCTTGGTATTCTGTTCAGTTCGAGACCAGGTATTATTTATAAAAATAGAAAGCAGAAGAAACAGGGAGAGAGGAAAAATATCAAAGGGCTCTTGAATTTTCATGCTGCATTTGAGCAAGCAGCCTTTTGGGTCAGATCACAGCCCGGTGCCTCTGGGCGGAGAACGGGCAGCTGCCGGTGTGGGGAGCTGAGCCCCAGCTGCACCGTGCTGGCAGGGCCCGTGGGCCAAATCCTGCATCTCCAACACGGACTTGTTGCACCTTTGCAAAGCAGATGAGGCTTAAACTTTGCTTTGAGTCCCTGCATGCACGGCTGCAGTCCTCAAGCTGGGGAAAAAGGGGTCCGCACTGCCTGCTGCGTGAGGGATGGAGGACAAACAGGGTGGCTTTCGACTGCGTGCGTGGCCGTGGCAGGGCCAGGTGGCCCCATCCTGCGAGGGCTCAGCACTAGGACAGGCAGGGCAGGCAGGGCTCCCACCTGCCCGCTGCTCCCTCGCACGCCGGAGCCGTGGAGCAGCGAGGCAGCGGACGAGGGTTGCTGACAGATGAGTCATCCGCGGTGATTAGAAAGGGCTCTTCTTTTTTATAAAGCAGCCGTGGAAGGATGCCAGTGAACACAACCTCTGCGACTGCTGGAGGAATCATTCTGGGGAGGAATTAGCAGCACAGTATTAGTTGCAGGCAAAGAACTTAATTAGCAGATTCAGCAGAGATTCCAATTAAAAAAATAAGAAGGGAAACAAGCCCCATGCGTGGCTTGCGGCTCTGCCAAAGACCAGGCAGGGCAGGGGGGACACAGCCTGCGGGGGCTCCTGGACACCACAGCCACGAAGCCCTGCAGGAGCTGGCTGGTGGGGTCAGGGGGCTGGGAGCCCGCTGGGAATGCTGGTGAGGGACCTGTGTCGACCAAGGAAGCAGCACTATGGGGCCACAGGACTGCTCCTGGCACGTGACACCCAGTAAAACACGGAGGAAACCCAGTCCCGCTCTGCTTGGGGCTGAGCAGCAAAGCAAAGCGAGAGCCAGGCTGCCTGATCCGGCCGGAGCGGTGACGGCACCCGAGGAGCCGTGATGCGCGGGAGACCTGCATCCGTGCCGAGTGGGTGCGCCCTCGGCTCCCCCAAACCTCCCGCAGCCCTCTGCCCCGCTGCACTCTCCTCCCCTAGCTTACAGCAGCAAACCCTGAGAGCCAAATATCCATGCCCCGCGTACACGGCCTGCCCCCCCAGGGCTGCGGTCCTGGCTGCCAACACTGCACAGAACCACCCCCAAAAATTCATTCCTTTGCTGGAACCTGTGCTGGAGAAAAAGGATTTTTTTTGTTTTTAGTTTTTGAGCCATTCTCTGGTGACCTGGGATGGTCACAGCCTCCGTGTTCAGCAGAAAAACAGCGACAGAGTGCTTGTGCTCACAGTCAGACAACAGAGAAACAAATAAAAGCAACATCTTGTAACCGCAGCTTTCACCTCCGTAGTTTTATTCCAATCCGTGTTCAGCCATCGGGGCAGGCACTGAAAGCAGCCTCCCTGTTATTGCTTGTGAGAAGCAAGCAAAGCCTGGAGGCCTGGAAACCTGCCTGCCGATGGAAACGGGAGGCAGAGGGAGAGCGGGGAGAGAGCCCTGTGTGTGTCTGTGTCTGCGCACGTGTGAGTGTGCATGCATGCGGGCAGGCATGTGAGCACGTGAGCATACGTGCATGTAGCCGAGCACATGTGTGTGTGCTGACCGGCCGCGCGTGCGTGTGTGCACGCATGTGAGCTCGCGCGTGTGCCTGCAGTGTGCGTGCGCGCGTGTGTGCACGCACAAGGGGAGAGAAGGTGGCTCGCATTGTCATGGAAACACCGACAAATACAAATATGCCAGTAAACTCCACTCACTCTGGCTCACGCTGGAATTTTCTTCCAGAAGCAGAGCATCAAAACGCAGCCGTGGCAGGGGGTCCCGCCAGGCACCACGCTGGTGGTGTCCCCCGTTCCCCTGTCCAGCCTGGGTGCCTGTGCGGCTTTCTCACCCCTCTTACTCACCGTCGGGTCGAGCTGGGTTTCTCTCCTCTGTGTGGGATTGTCACCAGGTCGGGCCGGTGCCCCTGCAGCCCTGCGCGGGCTCCCCACGGGGTCTGCAGCCCCAGCAGGCATGGGGCAGGAGCTCAGGGATAGGGAAGGGGCAGGCAGAACTCCCACGGAATCCTCACTTTTAAATCCCTGTGCAATCTCCAGAAAACAAAACAAAATCAAGCAGCTAATTTTTCAGTCCAGAAAGTAGGAAGGAAGGCAGAGCCGAAGCCCGTGCATCGCCTTTTGCCTGGGCACATCCCTGCAAGGAGTCAGTGGAAGAGCTAACTGGTCCTGGGAGATTAGGAGACCCAGACACAAAAGGTGTTAATAGCCATGTCTGCTGACAAATGCAACAAGTTCAGCTGAAACTGGCTGACGCTGCAGCCTTTTAATTACATTTTTGTCTGGCAGTAAAAGAAACAAATTTGACTCTTAAAGCAGCACATAACACATGAGGCATCATAATCATTTTCTTCACTGGTTTTTCCTTTCTTTATCAGCTAACGCTGTGCTCTTTAGGAAGTTTATTTCCCCCTGGACCAATCTCCTGCCCGTAAATTTGAGAGCGGGTGGGGGCAAAGACAGCAAGAAAGAGAGGAAGAGAGAGTAATATAAAATTTCTGCAATGCAAAGCGCATTCCATAAAAGAAGGCCACATTATTCAGCACGCCTTGCCAGCATGTTCATATAATGGGGGACTCCATCAGGTTCGCTTCACCCCTGTAACTTGTTTCCCAGGGTGGCTGTAAAGACGGCTGGGCGGGGGGAAGATAAACCGAGCTGCTCCTCCTGCATTTCTGGGGATGGCAGAGGGAGACGGTCTCCTTTGGGCTCTAACTACATTTGTTCCTGCATTTTATAGTATCACCCCTGATTTATTACCAGCTTTTATAGCAGCTGTAAACCAGCCCCAAAGCAGAGAAATAAAGTAACTAGAAGAACATTTCCCCTTCCCACCCAGCTCGCCTCCCTGCAGCGGATGCTGCGAGGAGCTGCGGCAGCACAGCAAGAGCCCGGCGGTGGCACGCTGGGGATGTGGCTTTGGTCTGAAACGGTGTGAGCGGGCTGAAGGCGCTGCTGGCCGGGCAGCACAGGGAGAGATGGGGTTTGGGACTGATCTCCTGGAGGTGGTGCTGGGGGTGAGCACTCTTTAACCAGCTTCAAACGAGCTGCTGTGGGCAGGGAGGAGGAGAGCCCCACAATTCGGGATGCTCACCTCTGACTTGGGAAGGAGTCCTGAGTCTAATTCCCTTCGCTGTTACAGACTTCTGCCATGACCTTGGCTTGGCTGTATAGACCCAGAGCTCCAAATGTATTTAGATACTGCAATCAATGGGGGCTCGGAGGTGGATGCTTACTGCTTATTGATCCGGCCCTTAGCCTCGCCGTGCCTCGTTTCCCTGGCTCTGATGCTTGTAGAGCCAGCTCGGGCGTGTGGCTGTGGCTGAGCAGTGCACAGTGCAGCCACGTCCCACAGCCAGGCACCTCGCTGGCACCCCGACGCTGGCACCCCAACTCTGGCACCCTGACACTGGCTGCTGCCACGGGCATGGGCTCGTCACCTCGCCCCGCCGCATCCCTGCTCCCCCATGCAGGGAGGGGACAGAGGGTGTCTCTGGGCAGCATTTAACATGCAAGGGCTGGTGTTGAGGGATTTGGAAATAATCCCCCAAAAGAGTGCTGATAGACACTATAAAACGTGCAAAAATATAAATATGAACATAACAACAAAAGCATGTTAATAGTGCCTGGAAGAGAGGATTTGCTGATAACCCTGAAAAAGCTTGGTATCAGTACGTGGCTGCTTCAGACCGCACAAAGCCTCCCCAGGACGCCTGCCTCTGAATACGCGTTACTCCTCCAAAATGGCAATTGTTCGGCTGTTCATCCTGGGTGGAAACCTGTGTCACACCTGCTTGGCACGGCGGCGGCAGAGCTGCGAACCCGTCCCCAGCCTGGAGGACAAGCAGGGTAAGCGAGGTCGGTGTTTACCTTCGCAGCAGAGAGAGGGAAAGAAGGAGTAGGAGGAAAACACATCGTAGATCCCTGAAAATCTCTTCTTCTAAGGCATATCAAGGAAGCTCTGGGGCTTGGGCTGTGCTAGCTGGTTTGTATTTTACCCAGCTGATTTTCCTTGGCATTGCCGCCAAAGGAAGGAGGCTCACTGATCCCTGCCTGCATCGCCGCACAAAGGGAGCGCCCCGGGTGCCAAGGGTAACGTATAGCCGCCCTGCCGCGGGCAGCAGCGATGCCGTAACTCAGGAGCAGCAGAGCCCGCCAGAGTTATGGCTCTGTCCTGCACCAGCGATAGCCCTGCAATAATTTACCCCCTGCTGCTGGGAAGTGATTTGGTTTATTCTGCACAGGGGAGATGCTGGAGGGAAGGGGTGTCTGCTCTTTGGCTCCAGAGAAAGGGCCGCAGGCGGCCTCTCTAAACCCCTCCAGTGTTTACGACTCCATCCTGCTGCCCGAGGGAGCTGCTGTTATGTCCTTAAATCATTAAAGAATAATAATAACTGTGACACCACCACCAACTCCCATATATGAATAACGCTGAGGCGGTGCTCCAGGGGGTGTTGGTACTTCTTGCCCAGCAGCTCCATCCCTGATGGGAGGCAGCGAAGTCAGGCTTGGCTTGGCGATACCTGGGAGGAAGGAGAGGAGGAAACCACTGCTGAGAACTGGTCCTGTCTGTAGTGAACCTGCCATGGGCTTGCAGGAGCAGGCTGAGCAAGAACCTCCCAGGAGCTGCTCAAAGGCTTCATGTTGGCTGGCACCGCTCAGGGTGGTGCGGGCAGCTGCAGCGTGGCCAGGGCTCCGTGGCAGTGGTGGTGCACAGGGAGCCACAGTCGGCGTGGTGCTTTTGCTTCCTTTTGGCTATTCTTCATGCGGGTGAGTCCCTCATCCGGCCTCGTGTGCTTTCTGCCCTCTCTGCACGTACAGTTAAACTCTGGTGGCCTGATGTTAGATGCTGAAGGTACGGGTGGAGCAGAAATGTGCCTGGTGCAGTGTTTTCATGGGATTTTCTGGTCACTGTTACCCCCTGCTGGAACAGGAGGTGGGGGTAAACAGCGCTATGTGCTTTGAGCCCCAGACCCCACAGCAGCGAGCTGCGCTGAGTGCCTGCACGGAGCCTTTGCGGGGAGTATCCTCCATGGATGAGGCTTGGCAAGCCAGAGCTGATCTGGAGGGGAAGCGGAGGCAGTGGCGTCCTCTCTCCTCCAGATCTGTTGGAGCTAAGGCTTGCTTGAGAATGGCTTGCTCAAGCTTAGCTCTCCAGATCTGCTGCTTTGTAAGATTGCCTTGGTGCTGCTCCTCGAGGAGCTGATGTTGTGTCTAAAGGGATAAGAAGGGGATGCGCAGCTCCTTACAACCCCACACATGTAACTGGCTACAGGTCTTAAAAAAATCAAGACTGCAAGTTGCTTCTCCAGCACGAAAAGTTTTAACCCCTTGCACCAGGGGAATATATTCCAGGTGACTTCAAGAGCAGGAGAGGCATGAGAACTGCTGAAGCAGCAGAGAAAATAAATTAGTGCCATCTCGGCTAAAATCCCACACAATTAAAACCTGGATCAGGCTGTACTCATCTGCCTGAAGATAGCATCTTGAGAGTGACATGCATTAGTCATCATCTGCAGCAGGCTGGCTTAGCGCACAGGAGGAGCGTGTTTACCAGCAAGGTGTTAGACGGAGAGGGCTCCAGGCCACCCGGGGTGGCTTCTCCCTCCCCGGCAGCGTGCGGCTGTGTCTGCAGCAGGGGGAGACGCCTGCTTCCACCTCCTTGCCTCCCTTGCAGTGGAGGCAGCTCAGGCTGGCTGGAAACCCGGTCACAGAAACATTTCTCCTTCTGCACCCAAAGTATATGGGGAATGCTGCCAATGTGGGCCAGCATCTCTCCCCTCTGCAAGCCAGCAAGTGCCACCAGGAGCGAGGTGGCACTAGTGTCCCCATGCTGCGAATGAGAAGGTGGTCATGAGTAAGTGACCTGCCTGGGGCCATGCAGGGAGTCTGCAGCAGAGGAGGAGAAACTCCATTACTGCTAAGACCAGGCAAGCACCTTGGACCCCCCATAGTTGCAGTGAGAAGAGATTAAGTGACCTGAGCTTCACGGTGCTGCACAGGCTTCCACAAAGCCCTGGATTAAAGCCCTGTGCGGTTCATTTGGGTTCAGCTGTCTCTATGGCATTCGCTCGTTGCTCCAGCTCCGAGCAAGGTCTCTGCAGTGCCGGCTGCTCCTACTGATGGTGCTCAGGCAGCTGGGGGGGAGCTGCTGCTGCCCGGTCTCCCCCGGGCCCACATTTCAGGGCAGTGAGTGCCCTGACACCAGCCTCTGCTGCCCCCGGGAGTCACAGGGTGCTGCGGAGGAGCTCTGCCGAGCACAGAAGCACCTGCTCAGTGCCACAGGCACAGGGCAGCAAATGTCTCCCTCCCCTCCCTGCGGCTAAAGCCAGCCTCTCCGGCAGCGCCGAGTGGCAGAGCCACGAGATTAAGCCTTGGGGCACGTGGGTCAAGTGCCACCATCAAGTACCGAGTGAGTGTCTGTGCCTGGAGAGCGCTCGGAGAGGCCAAGCGCTCTGTGCAGGAGCACAGGGTGGGCTAGGGGCATCTCCTGCACCATGGAAAGAGTAAGGTAGCTCTTCCTTCCTGCTCACAGCAATCTGTGTGCAAGCTATGCTGCTGGCACGTGGGGATGCAGCACTGAACCCTTTGCAATGGCTTGGCACAGCCAGCTGAGCCCCCAGCCCCTGCGCCAGTGGTGTGGGTCCCTGGGGTCAGTGAGCACCGAGGGGTGCACGGCGTGGGCAGGAAAGGGACCTCTCCGCCCTGCTGATAAAGGGGAAACAGACGCCTGGAGTGTTTCATAGGGTGCTTACGGGGCTTTTGCAAAATCAAGAGGCATGGCCTTGCCTGCCCCAGTATTTGGATACAGCCTCATGTTTTACCCCTTGTTATTTAAAAAGCCATGAGGGGACTTTCCAGCTTTGACTCTCAGTTCATGCTGCGAAGCATTTAAGTGAGGCTAACATTAAGCATGTGTTCCCATTAACTATCTGCTTAAATGCTTTGCTGAATGGGGGCCAACACGCCAGAACATCACCCATTTGGTTTGGGCACATGGGCAGGCATTTTATGTTATTGAAGTCCTGCCAATTAAATCAGGTCACTCCAATCTCCCCTTCTTCCTCGCTGGCTCTGGCGCATGTGTGCGCGTGTGTTCTCGATCTCTGTGGTCCAGCCCACCGCCCCAGGCGAATGTATGCGTGAGATGGAGATTCGATGGCCACTGTCACCCTGGGGGCATGTGGCATTTGCAGGGCTCTGACATCAGCTGGGAAAAGCATTTTGGGGAAGTGACTGCTGGCAAGCAAACAAAAGCTGGGGTTGCTCTGCTGCCTTGGCACAGGACTGGGTTTCCACCCTGAATCGTGCCTTGGTTGGAGCCCACATCTGTGCCTGGATCTGCAGAACCCCAGTTCTCTGTGTCTGACCGCAGTCAGCCTCTCGGACCTGGCCTTCAGGCTGCTGCAGTTGTTTACCACCGCAGATCTGACTTCTTAATTCTATTGAAATTAGGACCGGATCGTGGGTTAAAGAAGGGGAAAGTTTGACTTGGTTGAAATCCTGCCCTATACCAATCCTCGGGTTATTAGAAATCTGCCTTTCTTCCTCTTAGACCTTCATCGCCAGTTAGGGACCATTTCTTCCCGCTAACCTTCCAGCGGAGGTGAGCCATGGGCAGCGGGTCCTGCCTGGGACCACCCAGCCAGAGGGCAGATGCTGCAAAACCCATCTGTGGTGTCACCGTGGGCAGCCTGGGGATGGGGTCGATGTGAGCATCCAGGTGGCTCCGGAGGGGAAGAAAGCCCCTTGGGTGCAGGAGGGGATTTGGGCCACAAGTCCAGCCCCCTCCACTGCCCTCCCAGCATGTTGCCAGGCAGTTCTGTGGGAGAACCCCCCGTGGGTTCGGTGACCCAACGTCACCAGGCCTGGGGAGCATTGCCCTTTTGGGGTGCCAGGGGTGGCCATCCCCTGTGTCACCAGCCCATGGATGGGTAGCCGGTGCCGCGGAGCTCGCCAGAACCGCAGGAGTTAAGCGCACAGCCGGCAGGAGCTGGTTCAGGTGGGTGGCACGCTGTGGCGACAAGACTCAAGTGAGGAGGAGGAGGAGGACGGAGGATGGGGAAAGGGAGGGGAGAAGAAGGGAGGAGGAGGAGGAGGGGGCAGCAGCGTTTGCAGGCAGCGGGGAGCAGTGCGTGTGCGGCCGCAGCAGAGCCGTGCGAGGGGAGGATGGCTCGCTCTCCCCGCTGCCTCCGGACCGGGTGCTGAGGGCGAGCGTGGGGACAGCGTGGCAGTGGGTGGCCTGCTGCCCCTGCGTCCCCTCCCCAGGGCACAAGGACAGGACCTCGCTTCAACGGGTCCAACGTGACCCCAGCCCTTTGTCTGACGACGGGGGCTCGCCTGAGCCAGATGAGCAGGCGGCCGTGGCGGGGAGCAGGCAGACGGATGCTCACGGCGCTGGGAGACGGGAGGAGAGCCCAAGGGTAAGTTGGGCTCTGGCCCCGTTACCGGCGCTGTCGGGTGGTCGTGGCTCTGGGGGGGCTCCTGTGCCTGGGGGCTTTGCCGCCTAGCCCTGGCTGCTTTGTTGTTTTGTTTTGTTTTGTTTTGTTTTGTTTTCTCTTCCTTCCAAGGCTTAGCTTTCTCTCTAATCTTTGGCATGGATGGTGAATGGTGCATTTAAAAATAAGGGAAGGAAAAGCAGATGAAAATAGGAAATGCATGCAGCATCTGTGCCTCACAGATGCATGGTCCAGGAGGGGGACAAGGGGCACATCAGGCAGTCCAGGGAAAGGAGATTTCCCTCGTCACAGATGGCGGGAGCTGGATTCCCCGTCCTGCCCTGGAAACTCCTCTGGAATCAGGGTGATCCTCACCCAGGCACTGATGGGAACGTGGGGTAACTGTGGTGAAGCCCATGGCGATGCAGTGGGGCTGTGTTGGTGCCACCGAGACCGAAATCCAGCTTTGCTCGGGGATGCTGGCGGGGATGCTGGCAGGATGCGATCCAGCCAGGAGCAGCACTTCCAGCGCATTAACCCCTCTGTGCCCAAGCCCTGTAGAAAATGTTAAAGGAGTGAAGTTAGGTGTAGAGAAGAGGCTGTATCTAATAAATTCCTGGTCCTTCGGTCTTCCTCCCTCATTGCCAACCCACTTTTGGCCCCTGGCATCCGGCACAACCCACCTGAGGAAGAGGGCAGCTTACCCAGGGGTGGCGAGGCAAAAAGCGACGGAAAAGCAAACCCGGGGGGCAGCTGCTGCAAGCAGTGGGCAGTGGGGCTGCAGATGATGGGCAGTGGGGGGCTGGGGGGTGCAGCCCTGGCCCGAGCAGATGGAGCCGCTCCACATCGCCTCTGCTGCTGGTGGGGCAGGAGAGCTGGGGAGCGGCTGCCGACCGGACCCTGGGGGCTGGAGCAGCCTGGCCTGGCTGGAGGGGCCCAGAGAAAGTGGGTGCAGGCTTTGGGGAGGTGTACAGCCCCTGAGCAGCGGGGATGGCCCCTGGGGGAGCTAAGAGGGATGTGGGCTGCTCTGCCAGCTCCCCTGCACAGGAGAATCCTATGGTGTTGTTTCAATGATCTCTCTGCTGTTTTCACGTTTACCTCAACCCTTCCTAACCCTGCTCATCTGTGCACGCACCTCCCTAACGCAGCTACACGGGAGACACGCACCCACCCGTGATCTCCATGCACACACCTCTGTGCACAAGCAAAGCTTCCATCCCCTCCTGCAAACGCTGCCGGTCCGTGCTCCCAAACGGTTGGGCTGTTTGTGTGCTGGGACCCCTGCACCCACCCGTGCTGACCCCGCGCAGGAAGGGCCCCGCACAGACCCTGCCTGTCTCATCCTGCCTCGGGTTCTGTGCCAGTGCTGAGCCAGGACCCAGCCCCTGCCGTTGTGTTGTGGATGAGCAGCCCTGATCCTGCTGCCTGCATGCAAGCAAAGCTTGTAGCAAAGCTGGGAAGCAAATATTGCTTGTCTTCTTTCTGCCCGTAAAAGCCTGAGCGCAGTGTAGCTGTGGGGTCGACGCAAGTTTCCTGGAGCGCTGACTGCGCCCTGCCATGGGACTTCTCTTGTGGGTGTCCATCGGTCACTGGTGGTCAGGTCTGGGACATAAGACGCCGTCATCCAGCTCCCATCCCGGCTTTCCATGGCAGGGGACCCTGGTCCCTCTGATTCAACCTCACTGCAGTGGACACAGCTCTTCCCGGCACTCCTGGCTCTCCCTTCCATGGTGGAGCCAGCACTGAGTGCTGCTGCACCGGGTCCTCTATGGGCAGCGGGGGGCTGGCTTGGCACCCACTTGGTGCTGGCATAAACGGCTATGCAGAGCAGGGAGGGGGGCCAAACGCAGTGACAAGTCCCTGCTCCTCAGCCATTTTAAATCTCTTCCATTTGTGTGGGACCTTTTGTAACTTCTGCGGTGTAAAACAAGGAGCTCAGCACCAGCTGCTGGGGCTGAGCTGCGGTACCACCCATCACAGAGCATGCAAAATCCCTCCGGGGCAGGGAAATGGGGGGGAGCTAGGCAGGACCCCACCGAACCCACCCCGCCTCACTAGGCATCAGCACTGGGAAATCTCTCCCTGGCAGCGCCGTGCGCTGGGCTGCATAAATCGCCTGCTGGGGAGCCCCTCTGCTCAGCGCGCTTCAGCGGAGGCTGCGGAGGCACCGGAGCCCAAACCTGGAGCAGAGCATCGGCTGCTCTAACCCGGCACCGCTCCTTCTGCTTTGAACCAGCAGATGGTTCGTCCCTGCTCCTCGCTATAGCTGATCGCCACTGTTGAGGGATGTGGTCCCAAATTTCTGGCTAGGTTCAAGGATGGGGCATACTAGGAAGGTCCAGAGCTTGGTCCAGGTGGGCACTTGGAAGGCTGAGAGCTTCACCATCAGCACCGCTCCTAATGCAGGGAGGTCCAAGCACAGGGCTCTCTCTCTTTATTCCGAGCAGATGAACGTATCTCCTAAATCACCTTCGGGGCAGACCCTGCTCACTAATGCCTTTTGTCTTCTGGGGGGCTTGTCCTAAAAGAAACCCGTCAGACAGCATTCCTGGCTGCATATGGCAGATTTCCTAAAGAGCAGAAAGGGTGGCCCAGGGCCCCTGCACCGTCCCGGCACGCAGGAGCTCGCCACCACCCCTCTTTGCTGTGTCCTCTTTGCCAGGAAGCAGGACAAGGTGCGAGGCACCCCGGCACTGACCGATGGCTGCTCTTCCTCGGCTCGGTGTGACAGGAAGGTACCTGTGACTTTGGTTCTCCTCCTGGAAATGAAATGGTTGTTCCCGGGGGAAATGCCCTCCTCCGTGCTCTGCAGCACGAGCTGCAGCTCTCTGCCCTGGTCGGCAGAGCCACGCGGAGGAGGGCTGCAGCGGGAGTGCTGTCTCCTGCTTGCTGGGAGTGCATCGGGAATGGAAAAACATTAAAATTAGATGAGTTTAAAACTTGCTCTTAAGAAGGGAGATGGTTTCTTTGGGTTTGGGTTTGAATTTAGGCTTTGTCTGTTGATGCACTTAGCTTTGCAAGCAGAGCTTTTCTGGATGACCTCCGCGCGCTGAGCTCCAGCCATGCCAGCCCTCGGCCATGCCCTGGACACCCCCTGCATCCCGCAGGGCTCTTACACACGTGTCCCCAAGCGTGTCCCTTCCAGCTTCGCCCCAGGTTCCAGACTGACCCCCCTTCCAGGGCAGCAGCCAGCTCACAGCCGGTGAAATATATGCGCGGGTTTGGCGGTGGTTGACAACAGAGAGTATTTTGTGATAAATATATTTATAGCGGGCTTGTAAAAGGCTGTTCCAATGGGTGGGCTTTAGGAAGGCAGTAAACGCCTGAGAAAACCACTCTGGTCACGCCTGGGAGCAGCAGGGGCTTGGTAGGGGGGCGGCAGGCCCTGGAGCTGTCCCCCCTCACTGCCTGGCAGGGGTGGGCACCGGGTCCCCTTGGCGTGGGAAGTGGGGTCCCACCCATGTCTCTGTCCCAGGTGGGGAGGGATAGGGCCTGAGTGACCCCCGTGCCCCCCGAAATGGCTCACGTTCTCACAGCAGGGGCTCCCCGCGAGCTGTTTGCAAACACGATGCAGAGCAGGAATTATGTGTCGGCTCTGTTTGGCGTGTAATTCTGAATAACAAATAAATATGGGAAAATTGGGATCCGTTCCCAGACAATTCACAAAGGGCTTAATTGGGACTTAAGTGGTGCCTGAGTCTTGCGCTGGCTCTCTGCACCAGGGTGCTTTTCACCCAGACAGGCAAAAGAGACAAACTTAGTCAATAAATTACTTGTGATAAATTATTCACCAACTCCACACAGAATTAATGCCAGCTTCCACCTCCAGCAGCTTATAAATGTTCTGATATCTTCTGACCCCTCCAGGCTCCAGAGCCACCCGTTGGATTTAAAAGCCTATCCCAGGCGCTATCATAAAACCATATTTTGTGGCATTTATAACCAGTCATAAAACAACCGCTCTGAGATCAAACTTGGCGTGTGAGGTCAGAGCGTGCCTGCCTTTGTCCTTCCTGTTGACCAAAGCTGAGCTGAGCTTGTTTTCAGGTTCAAGCTGCGAAAATTGTTTTGCATGAAGACAGGCCACTGTGCTTCTGTGAGACTTCATAACGCTTGCCTTGAATTTAAAAGCTTTCATCAGCGAGGAGCTTGTAATCAGCATAAAGGGGGTTTTGCATTTTAACCAGCCTTTCCCAGAGGCAGACGTGAACTAACTCCATCTCTAGTTTGGGGGAAGAAAGCAAACGGAAACCCCTCTCCCTGCTGCACCCTGTGTCCCAGCAGGCCCATGTGGATAGAGAGCAATAGACTGGAAAAACAGAAAAAAAATGCTAGCATCTGGCCACCTGAAAATAGAACAAGATTTTTTTTTTTTCTATTTGTGAAACATAGAAAGTGAACCAATTTGTTTCAGGCCGGAATAAACATAATTGGGTGTCCATCACTCTTTCGTAGCATGATAATTAAATTTAATTCAATGGTTCAGTTGCTCAAAACATAGTTGGGAAACGCATAATCAAAGCCACTGACTTGACTTTAAAAGTCCCCTTGGACTTCAGACATGTTGCTCCAGAAAGGTTTGCAGCGTCCGATATAAATTTGCAAATTGCTGCATCTGAAGCTGCATTTTTCAGCAAACGCTGTTAGAAACATGGAGAATTTTTGCCGACTCCTATTTCTGAGTCACTTTTCCTCCCTCCTACATGCTGCCGCTGCTCCAGGCCGGGCAGTCGGGCTTTTGAAGGGCTGGTTTTGTGCAGTGCTATGTGGATCACCGTGCTCTGTCAGTTCAGCAGTGAAAGCCAGACCATCCTGCTGCCGTGCAGCAGGATTTGACCCTGCATCGAGCATCCGAAAGGCCCAACCAGCAGGGCTGGCTCCATCGCGACGCTGCGGGACGTGAGGGCTTTCCCACCGGGCTGTCCTGGTGCCTGTCCCTGGGCTGCACCCATGTCCTGCTGAAATCTCCTCTTCTTCTTGCCATTTTGTCAAGCTACTAAATGAGACCAGCCGCTCTCCAGATATCTGTATGACTTTTTAGTGTTTCGTTGGCTCCCTCTTTGCTGGTTTGTCCTCCCCAGCTTGGCCATACTGTGTTATCCCTGCTGTGCTCAGGTTTTAATGGAAGTTACACTAGCAGGGCTGTTTACATCCCAGAGCCATCGCTTATCGTGCCCAAATCTCTGCTCACAGGCTGGCGGCGGCACAACTGCTGCAGCTCTGCAGCACGGGGGGCTGGGGGGACCTGGGGGGGCGAGGGGCTCCACAGTGCCGCTTGCTCAGCTCCCACCGAGCTGCAGGGGAGCCTGACATTGCATTTTGCTTTATTTTATGTTTTCACGGGTGCTGAGTGAGGATGGAGAGCGGGAGCAGCGTGCAGCCAAAGTCGTTTTCCTCTGGGAAATCACTGGTGTGCTTGGAAGGGAAACAGGCGACGGATGCTACAGCCTCACAGAGCAGCTCTGCTGCTCCCGGCGGTGCCGCTTCCCTCTCCCACCTAACCAGGGGCTGATGCAGCGCAGGCAGCGCAGGGCTGGTGCTGCTCCATCCACCCTGCCTAGGGCTTGATGCCACCTTAATTTTTCCTGGTGTCCTTGGTGCAGATGATCTCCTTGGGCAGTGCCTGTAAATAATGGAATTATGGAGCTAAACGAGTTTAAAAAGGCCCAGCGGGGAGGGGGGAGAAGTTTGCAGCCAGAGGCAACAGAAAGGCTCCAAGCAGCTCCTGCCTCCCCAGGCTGAGCCCTCCCCTTGCACCGGCTGCAGAGGGGTGACAGCAGCGTGTCACCCTGCTGTGCTGGGGGCCAGGCAGCCCCTCACCCCCCTCCAGCCTGCAGCCAGGCGCTGATCCCCCCAATAACCCCCTGTGCTGCCACGGGGTTGCCCCGCGGTGCAGCTCTCCCAACTCCGCAGCAGCCTGGGATGACTAAGAGGCGATGAGCCACTAATGCACGCTCAGAAGAGATCTAATTTTGTGAATAAACCAAAAGAAAAAAAAAAAAAGGAAAAAAGATCCCCGGGGGCAGGCGATGTTTGTGAATTAAAGACAAAGTGGGTGACATTTCCGCCAGCCATGTGCAGCTGCGGCACGCTGCTGGCGTGGGGGGGACCCAGCGTGGGGCCACCGAGGGCTGCATTTCCTGGGGATGACAAGAGAACAGCAACTTCTCCTGCTCTGCCACAGCCGGCATTTTGGCTCAATCACACGGCTGATGCGGTGGCTTGGCGATGGCAGGGAGCCTTGCTGCGTCGGGTGACAGCTAGCTGTCACGGCACGTGTGATGTGGTGAGGACAGGATCAGGGTTTTGCTGCTGTGGGTGCACCAGGGAAGGGTGGCACCCAGAGGGGTGGGGGTGGTTCTGCTGTGACCTGGGCACCCGGCGGGATGCTGTGGATGGAGGGAGGGTGCAGGAAAGAGAAGGCGGGGGGAGAAGCAGAATGGGCGGAGGTTGCATTTTTCTAAAGCATTTGTCGAAATGAGCAATGGAAAAGGAGCAGTGTGGGAGGCCGGGCACCTCCAGGCACTGGGCTGTGCCAGGCTGGAGAAATGGTCCATCAGCTCTGCGTGGGTGGGAGAGCATCACCCCCACCCCCAGGGCATGGCCTTTTCCCGCAGTCCCCCAGCTCCAGCCCAAGCATGCGGGTGCACGGCAGCCCTGGAAACTGGGGCCTTTGCAGTCAGCATGGGGGCGTGAAGGAAGGAACAACTGGGATGCTCCTTGGATCCCAGTGCTCTTCCCTCCTGCATCCCCTCCAGGGCATGTGCAACTTTGGCATCTTTGCTCAGCTCAAGCAGCCAGTCAGGTGGTTTAAACTGAACTAAACTAGAAGTGTTTTTGCCAAGAATAACAACAATTCCTCACCCATGAAGGGCTATTCCATCCCCTTCAGTTGGGGGAGGGACCTTTACCAGTCTCACGAGCACCCCGAGGCACCACCACGGCTGGGCTGTGCCTGCGGTGCCTCTTGCTGAGCCACCTCCGCCAGGCTCTGGTGCACTTGGGGACAGTGTGGAGAAAATGGGGAGATTGGAGGTGTTGGTTTCTCCGCGGCATTGGGTGCAGGGGGAGATGTGTGACCCCTTTTGCTCATGGTGGCAGAATCAGTCCTGTGGTTCGCAGGGGACTCAGTGGTCCCCATCCCTTAGGAAGTGTCCCTGGCGTGTCTGCTGGTGGCAAAGCCCTCTGTTGCCTGGGTGGGTCTCAGCATCCCCAAATCCCAGAAGAACAAAGCCACCTCGCCAAGCCCTTCCCATGGCTTCTCAGGGCACCGCGCGGGGCTTTGCCTCCATCCGCACCCCGAGCTGCTCCACGCCCTAGGAAGGGGTGAAGCATCCCTGAAAGCCGTGCATGGCAGTTGCTATGGCAACCTTACATTTTTCTTGTGATTCCTAATGACTTATTGGCATTTGCGGTAATCTACGGCTTTTTTGGCTGCCGGAGGTTGACTTGCCTCCCCTCGACCCCAAAGAGCAGGCGCATCCCGTGCGGTGCCGCAGTCTGGGTCGGGCTGGGGGTGCTGCCCCGGTGCTGCCCCACTGCTGGCACAGCTTCCCGGGGAGCAGCAGGGACAGGAGCCCCCAGCCAGCCCTTGGCATGAGGCAGGTGCTAAATCTCAGCTTATTTTTTTCCCTGGCGAGGCTGAGCAGAGGCTGAGGGTATAGACACACGGAGTTTGGAGAGGAACGGCTCTTGCAGGAGCCAGAAGGAGCAGAAAGCAGAGGAGCAAGAGGGGCCCCACGCAAACAGGCTTTGACGGGGCTCTGAGGTGTGACTTCAGTTTAGAATTTCCAGCCATGCTGGCAGGACATCCAAGGTTGCCCTTGGGGAAACTCAGCCCAGAGAGAAAAATCAATGCTCTCTTTTTTTAATCCATGTTTAATACCAAAATTAATACCTCGCCTAGGTTTATTCGGGCGGCTTAGACACTTCCTAGCATGAACATCTCTGAGTTTGTGAGGATGGAGCAGAGCAGCAGCACTACAGGCAGGGCTACCTGGCTCTGTCTGGCTGAAAGCATGTCTTGGACCCATGGCCGGCCAGAGTTTGCTTTGACAAATGCTTGGAGGCTTTTTCTGAGATTCAGAAAGTCTTTTTACCCTCAACTGGAGCCTGTTTCTGGCTGCTGAAGCTGTACTTGGGCCCTGAGATCAATGCAGGGTTTTCAGCCAGTTTTTGGCAGGTGAGAGTGCGGTTCTAAGCTCTTCTGCGTAATTCCTTCAGAGACACAACCCAAGCAAGCAGCCAGCCTTTTTCCTTCCTGGAGAGAGGCTGCTGTTTGCTTTGCATGTTGGATCCAGAGGGTGAGCAGAGGCTGGGCGCAACATTGTCGGCAGGGCTGGGAGCAGCTTCACGTCCAGCCTGTAATGCCACCGGTGTGCTCTTCAAGTCTGTCAGGTCCTAATAAGCTGCTGAAACATTGGCTTTGCAATTACTGGCCAAAATATTTAACCCTGCACAGAAATCTGCATGCACTGAGGCTAGATAAAGTCCTGGGAATACTCGCAGGCTTTTAGGGTCAGTGAAAAGTTGTTGCAGCGCAGGGCCAGGGGGTTGCTCCCGTTGTTTGCTGGGTTGCCCCCAGCCCAGATCAGCTCTTGCTTTGCTTTTTCTCAGGGCAGCATCTGCCAGCCCGCACAGGGTGGGCTTGGGAGGACCTCATGTCCTTGTGGCATCTCCAGGGCCATCGTGGCAGCTGCCTCTCCACAGGGTCCTGGAGCCCCCAGGAGCTGCTTCGTAACTCCAGCATTTCCCACAGCCACACAGCCAAGGAGGCCAGGATGCACAGCAAGATAACAGGGAGAGACTTCCCCGTAATTAGAAATTAGCCTGATTTCACAGCACTTACAAGCAGTCGCGTTGCCATCCTGACCTTTCTTCTGCTGAAGATGGAACGGAGCAGGGCTGGGCTCCAGCCCCGGCTGCTCTGGCCCCGCTTTGCATGTGTGATGTGACCCCATCAGGCTGCCCGCCCGCGGTTGTCACCTGCCCATCACCTGCACATCGGACAGCCTGCTCGGCACTAAACCCTGCCCCTGCCCAGTCCCTGTGAGCCCCGGGGGCTGCCCCCTGGGGAGCTCCCAGCTCCCTTCCCTCCTGCGAGAGCAGTTTAATCCACCAGCAAAGAGACAAATAAGATGGAAATGATGGGGCACAAGCTCACGGGGGGCAGTTAAGTGTCGGCAGAGATGCCCAAGCACTTGTGCGGCTGCGATGGAGTCCTGCCGCTCGCCGTGCATCAGTGACTGCCTCCTTGCAGTGAGCAGCCCCATTGCACAGCCAGCACTGGGAGAAGGCTGGGAGCCACCAAAAGCGAGTGTCCTGGGGAGCCCATGCTGCCCGGGGGGTTCTGCTCGCCCTGCCTGCCTGCCCAACCTTGCTGGGAGCCCCTGGTACAATTTGGGCAGAGCCAGGTCCCTGGATTCCTGTCCCTGCCTCAGCTTTTAGCACTGCCTGTGCAACATTCCCTGCCTGCAGCAATACTGCTTAGCTGAAGAAATATTGTTTCCAACAACAGGCATCTCTAGAGAAATAACAGCAGACATCCCATCACGGTTTAGATTTTAATTACACTCAGGAATTCTTTCCTTTTTTAAGCTTTGTTTAATAACCTGTTCCTCCCCACCCAGCCCTCCCTCATGAAGAAAGTTTAAAGAGCCTCGATTTATCCCTCTGAAGGGACTGACATCAGAGCTCTGCAGTGAGAACATTTCTGCCTAAAGCAACCCCAGAGTGAGAGACAGGGCAGTGGGCAGCGCGTGTGTCCAGCTCCCCAGCTGCCGAGAGCTGCTTTCCCCCAGTGCTTTAACTGGGAGGCAATACCTTATTCTGGGGACCTATTCTTTTGGCCCAACACAAGGACGTGGACTTGTCCTCCCCAGGGGACAGCCCTCCTCTCTGACCCCTTCAGAGCCCGTAGCTCAGACTTGCTTCTCAGCCGATTTGCTGTGTGCCATGTGGGTAGCAGAGCTCAGAAGCCTTTGACATTGCCCCGAGCATCCCCTCTCCGAAGGATGCTGCCCTTGGCCTTGGTGCAGGTAGGAGGGGGGAGGCTTGTGGGGGGTGCTCTGCAAACGTGCCAGCCTTACTGGCCATGACCCCCCGGGCTGTGCAGAGGGGCTATCGATCCTTCTGATTTCCATGCCGATCAGCTGGGGAAAGTCACTTGAGCTGATGCAGCACAGGCAGCATCTGCAGTCGTGCTCACCAGGACAGTCACCCTGGCCAGCTGCCTGCTGGTTTTAGGGACAAGATGCCTGCTGGATGGGGACAAAGCCTTTGTGCGGGTGCTGGGTGGGTTGGGGACCACCAGAAGTCTGAGTAGCCAGGAGCAACACAGAGCGATGGACACTTTTCTCGGGACTTCAACATCTTTGGAGAGGAAGGTTCAAACAGCCTTTCCTTGCTTGCTGCAGCTCCAGGCACGCTACTTGTTTGTTCGATTAGAGGGATGAAGAAATAAATGGAAGAGATGTAAGCATCCCTCTTCACTCCCAGCTCCTGTGCAGTACTGGCTTGATTTTTCACAAAGACTCAGTGTCCAGAGCTTCAGAGCTGCCTGCATCATTCAGTTGGGCTCACGGGAGATGAGCCCTTTGAAAATCTTGTCCCAAAATGTTAACAAGGAGCCATTCCTCCCTGCAGGCTGCCTGTGTTTCCTCCTGTGGGGTCTTCTCCTGTGTCTGCAGCACACAACAGAGGGAAGTGGTACATCACAGAAATATATATCATAGCATGCACCTGTCTCTCCAGCACATACACCGCTGCAAGGCACGAATACACACTTGCGTGTATTATGAGCTGCTATTGCTGTCATGTTGTCGCAGCTCAACAGGCGTGTACAGCCACAGGAGTTATCACATCCCAGTGCCCGGCTGCTGTCAGGCGCTGGCAGCCGCTGCCGCAGCACTGCCTGCTCCGTGCCGGCAGCTCCCCCCAGGCTGCTGGAGCTTCAGGAGCTGTCTGAGTCTCAAAGCTATGTGGGCAAATGGCCCCCCCCGGCTGGGCTGGGACCCTGTTTCCAGGGAGAGGAGCTGCAGTCTGCAGGGAATGCTTGAAGAAATGCAGGAGAGGAGAGGGAAAAGGAAGAGGAGAGGGAAAAGCGTCCCCTCTGCCAAGGTGGTGCCTGCAGCAAACTGCAAAGGAGCCGGCTGCAGATCGCACAGGGTGCTTGCCCGTGGGAGAGCCCGCACCTTGCCCAGCCCGCAAGCCCCAGGCTGCAGGGCTGGCGCCAGCCCGGGCTCTGCAGGGAGCCGGCTCCCACGCAGCCAGCGTGGCGGCCGGGGAGCCTGCCAGAAACCCAGAGGGTGGGGAAGGCAGAAGCTGGAGGCCTCCGTTTCCGCTGAAATCTGGCACCTTCCCCCTCTCTGGCAGCCCCATTAGAAGCTATAATTGTACCCAAGTGTTCGCAATACCCGTTCCCAAGCACCCTGGGGATAAAAAAATTCAAGCAGGATGCTCCGAAAGGGTGGGCTTGGTTTGATTGATGGGAGCTGGGCTGACACCGCGCTCGGCCCTGCATGGGTGGGGAGCAGCGCTGGCTGCAGCGCTCCCAGCCCCAGCGGGAAGGGGCCCGGTGGCTGGGCGGGCAGGGAGGGACACCTGCAGGCTAAGCCACTGTGCCAGCTGCCAGGGCGAGGACAGCGGGTGCTCCCACTGCAGAGGTGGCAGGTCCCATGAGTGCTCCGCTCCACACCGGGTGCCGAAACCAGAGTGAGCGATCGTGCAGCTGCTCGGGGCGGTTGTCAGCAGGCAGCGAGGGGCTCGGGGGTCTGCAGCACCCGGGGGCTCAGCAGTCTGGCTCGAGACCCCCGGCGGGGCAGGACGCACCTCCTGGCTGCAGAGCCGGCAGCAGCGCTTGTAGGAGCGTCGCGTCGTCAGCAGGGTTCAAAGCCAGCCCACCTGGGATTGCGAACAATTAATTTCCCCAATCTGCGCAATGATCAGCTTCTGAGGCGAACAATTAGCCGGTCGCAAATTGTAATTGTCATCTCAGTTCTGATTTTAATTTGGCCTAATGAAGGCTAAGTGATTCTGTCTCGCTCCTCCTCCCACGGCCCCACCGCCTCTGGGCTCCCCCTGCCGCAGCGGGGACATGGAGGGGGGCAGCGGCCGTGGCCCTCCTGGGATGGGGAGTGCTGGGGAGGCAGGGGAAAACATTAATTTTTATTGTGGGCTGCTTGTCTTCAGACATCATGGCCAATAAAAGTTTTATTTAAAGGGAATTGGCTGCCTGTGTCCGTGCGTTCTGGTTTGTCACAGCCCGTTAGCCGCTCCCGCTTGCCCTTTGAAGTGGGGGGGCTGTCATTTAATCTTCATCTGAAATAATGCACTGATTCTTCCCCCTTCTGATTTTAACTCTCTGCTGCTTGTACATCTCTGTCGGTGCCCCCCTCCCTCCCTATCCCTTTCCCACGTCCCCGTTGTGTTATCATCTGCAGCACCTTTCGGATCTAGCTATGTTTTCTAATGAATTCATCGTCTCACTGAATTGCCTTTCACTTTAATACTTAATTTAGATTGAAGAAGGTGGTTGCTGGGTCTCGAATACCAAGTGAGTCTGTGATGTAGCTTTGGCTGGAAGTTGCGTGATGCCCAGCAGGGTCGGGATGAGCAATGCTGCTGAGTTTGGGGAACTTTGCAAAACTCCCCCGCTACTTTCTGTAGACCGGCACACGCAGCCGTGCTCCCCTCGCCTCCGTCCTCGGCACGAAGCAGACACCCGAGTTGTCATCGGGTTGTGGCAGCCTCGGGCGTTGTGTCTGTTCGCACATCGCATCGTTCATCTCCAAGAAACCCGGCCCCCTCCTGCTCTGCATCTTCTGTGCATCGTTCAGCGCAGGGCAAAGCAACGGCAAAGCGCTCCCGAGCCGGGGAAAGGCTCTGCCGCACGCAGCTTGCCCTGCTCCCAGCCCCGAGTGGCTGATAATTTTAACACAAGCACTTCTTAACACAAGCACTTCTCCTTCATCCTGGCGGAGACCGAGCCTCTTCTGGGTGCAGCTCTTTAATAGCACCAATTAAAACTGCAGGGGAATGAGATGCTGGCAGGCAGTAACCGGAATATGGCCTGAGCGTGAGTTTTCATGGCTTTGCTTTAAAGGGAAAATACACTTTCCGTGACCCCTGGAGGAACAGAAAGCTAGTTTCAGAGCTTATCCAAAGCCTGAGAGGTTGAAGATCAGTGTGCCCTCGAGTCCCATGCTGGGACTCTGCTTCTCTGGGGCATGCAGCAGCCCCAGGACCTTTTTCTATTAAAACCAGCAGGCAGCGAGTTGTGGGCAGGAGGAGGGTGAGGGGAAGGGGGGAAATAAGTGTGTTAGTGAGATGCAGACTAAATGACAGCTGCATAATCAAACATTTCAGGGAAAAATGATATCTCCGGTTTGGGGTGGAGGGGTCGCAATGAACTTGCGATGAGCACGAGGTGTCTTTCAAGGCTAGTTAAAGTGAGATCATTTCCTGCTCATCAGCCTTCTGCAGCACCCAGCGTACCGCTGGCAGCGCCGTTCTGTGCCTTAAACCACACGCACCCTTGCCAATTTGTGAGTTCCATGCAGTGGCCTGGCTGACCCTGCCTCTCCTGCCACCAGATTTATGTTTCCCTGGTTCTTCGTGCTGTTTCGGGAAGAGCCAGCGGTGATCCTGCCCCCAGCCCGCACCACTGCCCTTGCCTGGGGTTATAAGTGATGTGCCTTGGGCTCGGTCACTGATTCAGTTAGCTGCTTGCATAATTGAGGTCACAGCCCATCTTGTCCGAAGCTAAAAACAATTAAAATCTCTCCTGGAAGGCCCCAAGCACAGCCCTGGCTGCCTGCAGCGTGGAGGCTCTCTCCTGCGTCCCCAGAATTGCCATCCCTGCTGCTCCCTCCTGCGTCCCCTGCAGCCCGCATCCCCTCCACTCCCCACCTCCTGCCTCTGCTGCGTGCTAGCAGAGGGTTTGCAATCTGCAGGTTGCCCCTTCACCCCCTCAGACCCCAGCATCCGACCCCATTGTCCCTGTGAGCTTGATTGTAGATGCCCACGCAGGACAGCATGTTTTGGGTGAGACCTCGCGTGCCCGCAGCCGGACCAGCCCAGCCCCACTCAGCCGTGGAGGGTCACAAAGTTTCCCCAAAGCTGACCAAATCAGCGATGTGCCATTCCCCACCCCACCTCTCGGTGTCACCGGCACGGCTCCCGCTGTCAACAAGATGACGAGTGGCAGCTCACAGAGACGAGTGGCAGCTCACGGAGACATGACACCGCTGCTCCAGCTGCTGTGCGCAGTAATTAGCTAATGATGGGGGCTCATCAGGGCCAGGAGGACCCGTTAGAGCCACCCTGGAGCTGAGTGCTTAATTGGGCACGTGCTCGGTGGTGGGAGTGCAGGGGGATGCTGAGCAGCACTGCTTTGCTGGGAAGTCAGAGATGTGAAAGTTGGGCTCTGTGCTCATTAACTCCCAGCCTTAAGGGGCTCATCACAGATATTTCACAGCCAGCGGGAGGATCTCGGTGGCAGAGTGACTGTGGATGAGCAGCGTGTCTGTCCTGTGCAGTTTTGGGAGCTATTCCCCGTGGTGGTTTGGTTTCTGAGAGCCTCGGGACTGTAAATCCATGCCCTGTGCACTCTTGGAGGAGCCTGGCCCCCAAACCAGCCCCTGGATGGTGTGTGCGGGAGCTTGTGCCTCTTCTCCCTGTTCTGGAGGAGGGCACTGGAAAGGTAAAGTCCTTTATTCTGCTCTGTGTTAGGAGGAAGAACTTAGCATGTCATTTCCGAGTAGGTTTTTCCTCGAAAATTGCTTTTGAATTTCTCTTTTCTCTTACTACACATGTATATGCACATATATGCCTCCATCCAGCAGCAGGTTTATTTTTCTTACAGTCCTTTTAAACCCATAAAGACACATCTGAAAGTTCCTCCAAAAACAGCCCCTCTCCGTGCTTCTGTGACTCGAATGGATAAATATCTCCTCACAGCTCAGTCAGGCGAAGAGTATTTTCCGTGGCTTTTTTGAAAACAATATTTTGTCAGTTCCAACAATGACGATGAGTTGATCTCGGGCTGTTTCTTCCCCCACGCATCTCCCAGCCACGCAAGCACAGCACCCACCCAGGGGATGCTCCCACCCCGGGGATGCACCTACAGCCCCGCTCTTGCTCGCTGCAAGGCGAAGCTGGGAGCACGCTCGAAGCCCTGCACCTTGCTCAGCTGCCCCTGCCTTGGGGGGTCTCCTTGCCAGGGCTGCGAGCTGCCCCATCACCTGCAGGAAGGCTCCCGCAGCAGCCAGGCACTGCAAGAGTGCCTGGAGGAAAAGGTGAGGAGTCCCAGCAACGCGTTTCCCTTCCATCCCGAGGGCTCGGCTGCTTTGTAGGACTCTGCCTGCACAGTGCCCCTTGCTGCAGCCCCTGCCCTGGGAGCAGCCCGAGCGCAGCAGGGGCCGTGCCATGAGTGCTGGAGCGACTGCAGCCCCGTGCCTCATGGACGTGCCAATTGATGCCAAGTAGCTGCGGCACCCCCGAAGCAGCACGCTGCGGTCAGACTGGGCTGCTCTGTCAACATCTCCAGCCCCTGGTAGGGGTTAAACACTTGCTGAAGCCTTTCCCAGCTGCCTATTTTCACAAAACACATAGATGCCTAATTATCTCTAAATTCAGAGAGTCTAAAAGCCATTTGAGGGAAAGGACAGCGGTGCACGTGCACCCACACAGGGCTGCATGACCGCCGCGTCCATTAGCACAGCAGTCCTGCCCCACTGCGGCCTGGCTGTGTGTTGGATCAGGAAGGAAAATTCAGGCTGTGGCTGTGCTTTAGCAAAGCTTTGCTTCTGGAGGGAGGATGCGGCTGGTTTCTCTCCAACCATACGGACTCACCCGTCTCTGCGTACATCCCTGCTGAACTGCCTGTGCCGTACACCAAAGGGTCTTGTTGCCAAGATGGGAACCCTTAAATAGGTGGGACGAAGGCGGCAAATGTTTTTCATTTTCCTTCCTGTTCCTATCTGGGGCTTTTATTATTATTATTGTTTTATTTTAGATCCCCTTTGAATGACAACTCTATCAAAACAGCTCATTTGGAAATGTCAGGTCCATTCTTGATAAGTCATCAGTCACGGTGATTGGTGCTGACAGACGCCCTGCAACGGTGCTGTGGTATCTAATATAGTGTGCTGCAGGCTTTTGTAATATCACATTAGTTTATTTATTCAGCATGGCATGAAATCTCTCCTTTAGGAAAGGGGAAGGGGGAAAAAAATTAACCCTTCTAGTGATGCTTCCCTTTCGGGGTAGTCCACGCAGGAAGTAGCAGAAATCAGGCTTCAACATGGCATCAGCAGAGTTTAAAGCTCCTGATATCTCTGGAGTTGAAGGAATGGCGGGATCCTGACTCGGTCCACTTGTGTTTTAGTTTGCCTTCTTTTTCCCTGCTGGGCCCTGTTTGCCTCGGAGTTTAGCTGCCGTCCTGCCCGGCTGCTTTCCAGTGCGACGAGCCTGGGCCAAGACAGGGAGGAGCACGCTGACTGCAAACCCAAATTCTCCCAGCGTCCGAGGACCGCTGAGCTCCGACCCCCCCCGCTCCCGCTGGGCATCATCTGCTCCAGGACCGTGCGGTTGTTCCCGCAGCCGTGCGGGGCAGGATGAGCACTCGCTGATCCCAGGCTGGATCGGGGAGGAATATTCCCTCTTTATCCTGCACTCCACCTCTGCTCCGCTGCTCTGTGGGCTGGGGTCGCACTGTTCTGTATTTGTCTCTTTCCCACGCCAGTACCGGCCCGATGAGGGGTGAGACTGGATGTGAGAGCGCCGAGACGCATCCTGTGCGCTGCGGCTCCTCGGGGCCACAGCACCCTTCTCCCACCCTCACTGCGGGGCACAGCGGTTCAAGGGCCACCGCGTGGGGCTGGTCTGGGGGGCCTGACCCTTCCCCATCGCTCTCTCAGCCTCACGGAGCTGCCATGGGGCAGGGCCTGGTCGTGGTCCCTGGGCTGCTCCCATGGGTGCCCCCCAGGACCAGGCTGCAACTAGCGGTGCCCATCCTGGGAGATGCTCTCCTGCATCCCCTAATCTGCATCGCAGAGCCTTTGTTTGCTCTCATTAAAGTGTCTGCGAAGTGCCTGATGTGTGAAATATCCTTTTTATTAGCTGGAATTGACGGGGCCGTCTGGGACTCGCGTCTGCTCCGCTTTCAGGGCCAGGACTCTGCAAACCAGCCTGCGGTTGTCTTGTTCAGTTTCTGGTGCACTCAATATCGGCTGGCAGGCAGCCCTTCTCCTCCCAAAAACCAGGAGTGATACAAGTCACAGTGTCACCCATGGGTGCCCACCCATGAGGTCCTGCGGAAAATGCCCTGCAGACAAGAGCAGAGCAGGCAGAATGGTTTGCTGGAGCATTTGCCCCTGCCTTCAGTGCTGGGGCAAAGAGTTGGAGCTCTCCTGGATTTTCTGCCTTCAGGGATTCATCTGTTTTTCCTGGGTCCCCTCAGACTCCTGGGACTTTCCCCAGACTGTAGAGGAGCTCGGAAGCTGTGGGAAATTCCCGCAGAGATGAAAGCTCAGCGGGAACAGTGAGAGCAGTGAGAACAGCCCCACGCAGAGCCTCAGCCCACGAGGTATGCCTTGGTCTCCCTTCTTTTCCCTCCTTCCCCACCGTTCTCTCCCCGCGTTCATTTCCATCCTCCTGTCCTCCCATAGCCCGAAAGCACTGGCACAAAAGGCCATTGACAGGCAGCAGACTGCAGACTTCAGCCCCTTGCAGAGGCTGCCAAGCAAACATTAAACCTTGGCTTCGTGGCCAGCCTGGCTGAGGCCAAGTCCTCCCTCCCAGCAAGATGCACGCCTTGGCTGCTGCTCCCCCCTGGTCCTGCTCTCCCTTCTTCCTTCTCCTTCTCCTCCTCCTCCCATCCCTGGTGCTCCCATGGCCCTGGGGGAGTCATGCGGCAGCAGTGGTGTCTGTCATTGGAGCTTTCCACCAGAAAATGCCAGGAAATAGCAGGAAAAGGGCCCTGCTAATGGCACGAGTGACTTTACTGCACTGTCAGCAGGCTGCGAGGCTGCCTCCCCTGCGCCCCTCTCCTGCCCCCCCAGAAGGCTGGAGGACGTGGCTGGACTCTGCCCAGGGCACTGTGGGGCTTGGCAGGAGGGAAAGGGGCTGGAGGGAGGAATGAGGGGAACACGGAGAAATGCATTAATGTCCTGGTGCTTCGTGGCTCTGCTGCCCACACCGATGCAGCTCCCGTCTGCTTTGCGCAGGACACGGTGCAGCCACCTCCTCCTGCAGGGAGATGCTCGTGGGGCCATGCACACAGCCCGGGGCCGCAGGGACCCGCCAGCTGCTCTGCAGCTCTTGGGGGCACGGTGGTGGCCCATCACGGCCCCTCCTTCGCCGTGCTCCGATTTGGTGCCTGCGTGTCAGCGCAGGACCTTGCTCTCCCCGCTCCCCAGCCTTGGACGGTGGGTCCGTGGCGAGCTCATTAGGAAAGACCTGGAGGTGTTTTCCAGGCAGTTCAGGAGCTCGCTTGAATAATTGAACAGCGTGGCGGGGAGGAGGAACAGGGGAGCTCATTACAGCGCTGGGGCTGTTTGTCTGCCGGCCACAGCACGGCGGTGCCAGGCACAGGCTTTGCCTGCGGCATGGCTCCCTGCTGCCGTGCGGTGCACACCGCTGCTGCGCACGCTGTTTTGGGGAAGAAAACCATCGTTTCTTTGTCCAAAGCAGCCAGACCAGAGCTGAGCCTTGCGAGCAAAGTGCTGGTGCAAAAATGCAGTGCTGCAAGCTGGCACGGGCACGGGGCGGGCAGGGGGTGGCTGTGCACAGCAGCTGCTCCCCAGAGCATTTCCCCAAGGGTGAGGGTCCTACACGGGCCCCAGACGCATGGAGTCCAGGGACGGGAGCCCAGGGCCCGCACCCTGCCCACAGGGGGGTGCTGGGTGCTGGGGAACGTGGCTCTGCTCTGAGCTTTGTTGAGCATGGATAGCATTTTCTTAAGCCTCCGGGTGATTAAGAAGCCAAATGGCATTTGAAACCCAGTGCGAGGCTCTTGGAGGCTCAGCGATGGCTTTTACACAGTGAAGGGCTCTAAATTAGCTTTTGCCACTCAGGAGGAAGATCCTGGAGATAGCTCTCTGGAAACAGTGACACGGTGCCGCAACAGTTGGAAAGGGCAAATGGCAGGCTGGGGATTATTGGGGAATAAATAAAGCAGCAGACCAGAGCCAGTGATAATGCCTGCGATCTGAGCAGCAGCCTCTCCTGCCGCCACGGGAAGGGGCTGCCGCCAGACTTCCCGACCCTGCCACTCCCTTCGTCATCCCCTCTCTGCCAGGGATGTTCTGGACTTGGACTTTTTGAAATGCAAGTGCAAGGAGGAAGGGGATTGCGTTGCAGTGGCCATGCACTGCTGGAGTTTAGCTCCTGCTGCAGCCCAGAGATGCTGGCAGTCATCTGAGAAGCGTCGAAAAATGCACTGAGATGCCATCCAATGCAGCATGGGTTTTGTTAAGGACACAAATTTTATGGAGTAAAGTACAATTCGGCTACGAACTGAGGCTGAGAATCCATATTCCTAGCCTCTTATTTATTCTGGCAATCCAGAGCGGTGCTCAGCCTGCTTTTCCAGGTTGCTTTTGCCAGGCATTTACAAACACACAAGTTAACCCTGAGATCTGGAGACCAGCCCTGCGATTCTCAGGGACAAAACCAGACAGCCCCAGGGCTTCCCAGCCAAAAACAGAGAGCTGCAGGCTGGTTATCCCACTGTAACGGGCTTGGGGCTCCCCACAGGTGAGGGAAGGCATGGGTGCCTCAGTGCATGGCCCCCCGGGACCCTCAGGGACTGACAGAGAAGCCACAGGCACCTGCGAGTCCTTTTTGGAGGTGGGCAGAGCCACTGTAACTCTTCCAGGGCCCAAAAGCAAAAGAAGAGGAACAACAGGCTTATTTCCCAGCCTTCCTCATTAAAAAACATCCAAAGCCGAGGGGGAGAAGCATCCAGATAAGAAGCGGGCACCGCTCCTGCCTGCCGGCTCCGGGTGGATCAGAGCGATAGCGAGGTGCAGCCAGCGGAGCTGTTTGCTTTGCACACTCCCCAACAGCTTTTTATCTCCTGGCTTCCTCCTACACAAGCAGAAATAATGCTATCACCCTCCCTGCCAGGAGAGATGCGGGAGAAAGCCCGCAAGCAGCATCCCCGAGTCTCTCAGCACAAAACACAGCTTAACCGAGGGAAGAAATACCCAGAAAAGTTGGCAGAGCAGCAGCCCGGCATTGCTAGTTTCAGAGGGGTCTGTTCCCTGTCTTGCATAAATGCTTTTCGGGGGATAACAACCCAGAATTACAGCTCGGGGCTGGAGCATGGCTTTGCCCCATTGGCAGGTGCCTTTGCTGGCCCCAGGTTGCGGATGCCGGGGAGGGCAGGCAGCTACACTGCGGGCTGCAGGGACCCACCCGGGGTTTCCCATCCTCTGCTCCGCCACCACCCGCCACGACGACTCGTTTTGTTTGTTTGCTTTGGCGGGGCTGAAGCTGCAGAAAGGATGGGGCGGGAACATCCTCCCATCCCTCGAACCAGACAGCAAGGATGCAGAGCTGCATAATACGACAGAATTTAATAAAACGCCTCAAACAGGCAAAGTTTTTCCTTTGCCAGCTGCTTAATTAAATTGCCTAATGCTGTTTGCGATCACAGCACAAACTCCTGTGTTTAAAGACCACAGCGTTGCCATGGCACTAACCCAGCGGATGGTGCGGGGCTGTGACAGCGCATACAGATGAGGGAGGCTGCTGCCGGTGCGGGAGGCTCGGTTGCCACGTTACCGGGGGGGATTCGACAGATTGTAGTTATTTATTTATTGCTTTATTTTCTGACGCGGCGGCAAACTCGCTGCCAAGGTCTGTGTCGGGATCTTTGCTCTGAGCAGAGCAGCCGCTTTGCCACCCCAAGGTCTCGATGCCGTTTGGTCGGAGGTGCGAGAGACCCAGCAGCGCCGCTGAACCATCACGGCCCCGTTGGACCGGGCAGGGCAGGGAGGCGTTTGGTTCCCAGAGATGCCGAGCGCTTGCTTTACCATCGCCTTGCACACCGGGTTTGCAAGGACACAGCGCCTGGGGAGAGCAAGCCTGGAGTGTTTTGCAACAGTCCCAGCCTAGGGCTGGGATAGGGACTGAGAAACCCTGACCCACGGCGCCAGGCTGACCCATCCCCGTCTGTGGGAGCTTTCCATCGGCAATGGGAGCAAATCAGAGCCCAGGGGAGCCAAGTCCCCTGCTGAGGTCTCCAGCCACAGGCAGGCAGGGTGTTGAACCCTCCGGTGCTCTGTTGCCCGTTGGTGAAGTTTTTCTTCTCGCTCCGTGCATCTCGCCTGCACTGCCACAGCGACCGCTCTCCATCGCTGCTGGAGGGCTAGGAAGCAAAGCCAGACCTGGCTGGGGCTTGGCGTCGTGGCCATGGTGAGGCCAGGAGACCTGGCTGATTTGGAAGAACTGCTGCTTTGCACGGCAAACTGAAGATTTGGGTGTGTGCTGGGCCGTGGTGCTTAAACGGGTTCCCTGGCTCAAGCATCAGGTATTTCACACAGCAATTTCTGCCATTTTCTATGCGTGTATCAGCTGCAGCCAACTCAAGATGTCTGCAGAGGCATCCCTCTGGCTGCCTGGCCAGTTCTCACCGGCCGTTTCATTCCCTTGATGGTGCAGCTGGAGAAAACCTCAAGGAAGCCAGGAGGGCACGGGTGAGCCTCAGCGGGGACCGAGAGACACAGAGCTCAGCCCCAAACCACCCCACTGCTGCTCCATCCCCTGCAGTGCTCAGTGGCACCGGGAGGTCCCTACCAGAAAAACCCTCCCAGAGCCTCTACAACACTTGAAGGATTTATTTCCTTTTCCCCATGCCCGAAGAGTTACGTCTCTGCACCATCCCTGCCACCATTAGCCCCAGATAATGACTTGACCTCTGCAGCTTAATTGAGATTTAATACATCAGTTATTGTATGTTAAACAGTGGATCATAAAAACATTTATTCAAGATTAACAGCTATCTAATAGATACCATTATTATCACAGTTATAGAAGTGGCTCATCCAGAATGCGTGTGATTTAGTAATCCCGTGGGATCTATTTACCATACTGTAACTGTGCTTTTAGATCTAGACTCCAGCTGGCCTGATCCTGCACTCCGCGCAGCCACACGGGCCACAGTGGGAGTCCAGCTCCAGCACTGACGTTTTTTAATACCACAAACGCCAAAGTGATGCTGGACATGCTAACGCTGTGCGTGTCCCCTGCCTGGTCCCCAGCCGCACCGTGCCGATGCAGAGCTGTCGCCCGCTCTTCCCTCTCTCCTCCCAGCTGGATTCAGACGTGTGAACTGCACCCAACTGCCTCCGACTCCCATGCAAGCTGTGGGTGCTCAGCGCTGCCAAAAACACGCGGTCCCATAGAGGTTTAGCTGGTGTGCGGTGATTCAGAGAGGATCCGGTGTCTCAACGGGGAGCCGTGGTGACAGGTTCGTGGCAGAGCCTATCTCGGTGCCAAAAACCAGTGGCAGGGGATATGGCAGCTCTGAAGACAGCATGGCCCGGGGGCCAGGCTCTTAAAACTGGCCATTACAGCAAAGCCCTGCAGAATTTAATGCAGAGCCTCCTTCCAGATAAAAAGTGATATAGGAGTGTTTCAGATAACTGCAGGGTACCTTATTTCAAAGTTTTATAAGTAATTGATACAGAATCCTATAACTTCTTGTTGGTTTTAATCACTAATAAATCCCGTGAAGCTTTTACACAAAGGTTTAAATTGGGGAGACGTGACCTCAACCCACAGGGGCAAACCACCTGCTGCCACCCGGTGGCACAGGAATGCTGACACTGAGCCGCTGGGGCAGAGAGAGGGGGAAACTGCCAAAAAATCCCTTTTCTGGGGATACGGCAGAGCCATGCATGCAGGAGGGATGCACATCTGGGTCTGTTATTGATGCCTCAATGTGCAGAGAGGATCCCATCCAGGCCAGGCTGGAGCATGTGTGTGTGCATCTCAGGCTGCACATCCCATGAAGCCGAACGGAGCGGTGCCCCAGGGCGTTCCCATCCTCCTGCCCCCTGCAGCGCAAGGGCCAGGTCCTGCTCGGGCTCCCCACCACAGCATCTCCTCCCAAGGGCTCGCTGCAGATTGGAAGCATGCCGTCAAAAAGAGCAAAAGGCAGCGGGGCGGGGGCGAGATTCCCCCCAGCATCTGTCTGCCACTTCTCATCTGCCTGCGCGGGAGCTGGCAGGGCCACTGCTGGGGACACGACGGCTCAGCAGCCGCCCAAGCGCAGCGGCACGGGAAAGCTTCAAGAGCGACGGCCGCGTTCAGGCTGCTGCCTGCACCGCTTACTTAAAGCTGTCACCCAGAAAAGATGAGGGCTTGGCAGCAGCCAGCAGACCACCGCGGAGAGGTGGCACGGGGTGCTGGGGTGCAAAACGGGGCGGCCAGGGCATCTGCAACCCCCTGGGGACATCACCACGGGACAGCTGCTGCTTGCAGAGAGGATCCTTGGGCCATGCACAGCCCAAACTCTGGCTTTCCCCAGACTACAACCAAGCAGGGAAGCTCCCCGTGCCCCTCAGGGATCTCCATCACCTCCTGCCCCACAGCACTGCCACAGCCAGGGAAGCATCGGCCCCTCTCGCTGCTGCTGCTGCTAAGGGAGAGGGAAGGGCAGGCGAGCCCGGGCTCAGCTGCAGCCATTTATCTCCCGAAGCCGGGCTATTAGACAGATGACAGAGGGAGAGAGGCAGCCAGTGCAAGCACTGAGACCAAGGCTCCTTCCACTTGGTGATTTATCTCCTGGCTTCATCCAGCAAACTTGCTGATGAAAAGACTCTTCCCTTCTCTGTGCCTCATCAATTCTCATTCTCATTGCTTTTCTATTTTTTTTTCCCTCTGGGCTTCTGCTGCCTTTCCATGCAGCCGCGCTCCCCATCCCTGTCTCTGTGCACCCTCTCTCTCTCCTGCTTTCTCCACCTCGTCTCCCTCTCCCTGCCCCATTCTCTGATTTTCTCTTTGTCCCTTGCTTTCTCCTTTTCATCTCCAGTCCTCCCTCATCTTCTTTGTATCCATGAGATACTTTCACTCCCCCTCATTCCTTGTCATTCCCTCCATCCATATTTCTCTGCTGCATCCCCCTTTCTGTCCCTGAGCACATCTGGCTGGGCTGGAAACAGATTCACAAGAGCAAGTGGCTCTGCAAGTGATGTCATGGGCTTGTGGCAAATTCAGGATGGGAAACTCAGGGCTGAGACTCACCCCGTGCTGTCCTGATGGAGCTGCACAGCTCGCGGTGTCATGACCACCCCTGCCTGTGCCCAGCGGTGTTGCCCTGCCCTGGTGCCCACATGGCACTGTTTCTAGCAGAAACGACCGTGCCTCTGGTACTGCACCTGCTGCTCATCTCTGGCCTGAACCGACTCTGGTGAGAATTATCAGGAAAATCTGGGTCTCTGTCTGCACAGGGAAACCGAGCAGGGGAGGGCAATTGTACAGATGACGTGAACCTTCCGGAAATGGGTGTGCAGCCCTTCTACCGGTGGTGGAAACCAACAACTGAGAAATGTGGGGAAGGGCCAAGGATGCTTGGGCACCTTTTGGGGCACCGCCATGGACCCTCTGGCTAGCTCTGGTGCTCTGCATTGCGTTTCCTCACCTGCAGAAGAGCAGAAATACCTCCTGAGCTGGTGAAGGCAGCAGCGAGGTACCCCAGCACCATCACACCGCTGGTGCTCAGCATGCTGGCTGGCCGGATCCCGCTGCTTGTGCAGATAGTGCAGCTCAGCCTCGTGCCTGGGGGATGCTCAGGCAAAGCTCCGCCGGCTTTCTGCCTCGCTGTGCAGATGGGCTCTTACCCTTGTTTGTGTGCTGCAAAGCTCCTGCTGTCTGGAAGAGCAGGAGCGGTTTGTTGGTCAAACAGTCCCACCAGCCTGGCACTGAGTGCTCAAGGTCAAGGAAGTGTCCGCACAATTTGGCTTTGAGCACTGAAACTTGCCATGTAGTGAGTTTAATTAGGTGGCTGTCGGGAGGTACAAAGCAGCGAGAGGCAGGGCAGAGAGTGGCACTAGTGGGACCGTTCTCACCCCGTTCCTCCCCGGTTCAGTGCTCTCTCCTGCCCCCCAGCCCATGCACCCGGGCATTTCTCCCCCTTCGTGGGGAGCCTTGAAGGCAGCAGGCAGAGAAATGTCTTAGGGAGGCAAAGGAACTGGGTAAATGCTGGGAAATTGTGGGCAGAAGCCAGCAGCGTCCCCAGCGTGGGGAGTGGGCTTGGATCCTGCGGGGGAAAGAAAACTGGGGGTATTTTCCCTTTCCCAGTGTGCCGGGGCACTGCAGCAAATGTTCAACCCCCTGGCTCTACGTTTCTGGGAAAAAAATAAACTCCAAGCAGAAACGTCACCGAGCAACCCACTGTCACTCCCTGCAGCCCATGCTGAGGAAGAGCCCAAAATAGCAGGAGGTGCCACAGCCGGGGCCACTGGAGGGACGCGCGGTCCCTGCCTGTCCCCCCCGGACCCTCCAGCAAGCCACATCCCCTCTCCTTCTTGCCATCACCCTTCCTCTTTCTGGTTTTGTCAAGGCTCCTCTTATCCTGGGCAGCATCTCCCCACCGCCAGCCAAGGCAGCAAATCTGCCTGTCTGAGAGCGGAGATGAAATCCGGGCTCCGTGGGAGGCAGTGCTCAGTCTCGCAGCCTCAGCCACATCTTGAGTCTGATCTATCAATTTGTTACCCTCAGATCCCGGTTCCCTCAGCTTTTCAGCAGTGTTCTGCACCCCGGGTGTGTTTGGAGCGAAACCAAGCACTTTTGCTGGTGTGGTCGTGGCTTTGTTCCTGCTGAGGAGCCGCGGTTGGGACTTCAGGGCACGTGTGTGTGGGAGCAAACGGCTCACAGCGATGTTGTGCATGGGGAATCAGCCCTTGCTGGTCCCTTAGAGAGCTCAGGGTGCATCTCCAGTGGAGCCGGGACAGCCAAGCAGAAAATTACATTTTTCTGTAAATTCTGATCCTTTTGCCTATACAAACACCTGGGCTGTTGAAGCATCATCTGGCATGCAAGACTCCATGGCCAGCAGTGCTGCAGCCCCGTCCCACGCTGGACAAAAGTGACAAAAGCAAAGGGTGAGAGACATGAAGCCTGCACAGAAATCACCAGAGAGCAGAACTAGGGAATCTTTCTGTAATATGGAGGTTGAAACAAGTGCTTTTTTCTGGGCTCTTCTTCACAGCCATAAGGAAATTAAAAAATATTCCTCCTTTTTTTTTTTAAGGAGAAAAGATTCTATAATATTTTAATGGTTGGAGAGATTTATAGCCACAGAAAGACCTGTGCACTTAAAAAGAAAGATGAGGGTCCATCAGAAGGATGCAGAAATCAATACAGCCTTCCTCTTCTTTAATGCTGTTTCTCTGGGAGATGGTTTAAAAGCCAATGCCCTCACAGCAGGCAAGAAGGGAAGTGTGTGGGATCAATTCTGGTGCAAGGCTTGGAGGAGTCGATGCTGAATAAACTTTGCTTGGAAGCCCTTTATAGGGAGAACAAGGGGGTGATAAAATACAGCCGCTTGGAGAGAAACTTTCTTTTCCCACTCTGGCTTCTTTTTAATGTTTTTCCTGCTGTGTGAGAGTCTTTTAAGACAGGGAAAAGCTTTGGGACTTGGTTTGATTTGTGTCAGCATGGGTCAGGAGTGCAGCAGCAGATCGGAAAATCAAAGGTGGGGTGGAGGCTGGCTCCAGCTCCAGCTCCTGCTCTGGCAG
>VXAL01003612.1:2904-45849 GCA_013399475.1 Chauna torquata
TTGTAGCCTGAAGAAACTTTCAGCCAGTCCACCTTCATTAACTTTACATGGCCTTGGCAAGTCTGAGGTGTAATCTGCAAAGAAACTTGGAAGGACAGGCCTATGGAAAGGGAACTGGGATATGAAGAGGGTTTGTGCCTTGTGTTAGAGAGGGGATACCTACAGAGCTCAGGACACGATTGGGGTTCTGAAAAAAAAACCCACACCAACACAATCAAGCAACACAAAATGCTGTATCACTTCTTGCCTTCATCAGAAACCTTCAAAACACCCGTTTAGATTAGTATTGCTATTCCAGTGCTTAATTTGGCTGATGGGTAAATTATAGGCAATGTTCCTGTGAAGTGAATGTAAGTGAAGTAGAAATCACTGTTCCTGTCCTCTGGTGGAAAATAACTGAAATAGTTTTGACATTATAAAATTCACTTGATTAAAATAAAGTCTGATATTTAAGTTTTTAATGACTGAAGAGGTAAATATCTTTGGCTCTGTGGTGGTTTCATAGTTTCTTAAAATTACTCATCAGCTGTTAAGGCATCACTTACTACGATGGAGTGAGTGTGACATGAGGAATATTTTGTTGCCATATGTATATAAGTATGTGTTAAAACACATGGGTATGACTGTGTAGGGATTTTGTTTGTGCATGGTGTATATTATACGTGTTATTGTTCATATTTTTTATATTCAGTTGTTACGTAACAAATAGAGTCCACAAAATTGTTCTGGAACAGATTTTTATTACATGGTCTCCAGATGTTGGATGTACTTGAGTATGTGTAATGATGTGACTTGGAAAAGAGTGAGTATCCTGCAGGGAGTAGAATAGCTTTATGACCATTTCGGGGGCAGAACTTGGTTGAGGACCAGATTATTCCAGAGGTTATTGTAACTGTAGGCTTCACTTTTAATCCTATAACTCCAGTCAGAGGATGACACTTATTCATAACTCAAATTAATTGGATACTGGTGAGCATGTTACACAAGAGTAAGTTAAGAGAAGTAAGTTAATCATGCCTGATGAACTGTCACGAGCTTACATCACAGCCATCACCAGTACTTCTTTGGAAGGTGGTGTGCATTTTGTGATCTGTTTTGATGGAAATGACGTTTGCTAGTCTTTTGGCTTATTCTCCTGATGTAGTTTACCCAGTATGTTCAGTTAGTTGCACCAATTTATTAGTTGCATCATTAGTATTTGTTCTTAAAAGTCCAGGCTTTCACATTTCTCTGGAAAGATATTAAAAAACCAATGGCACTTACTATGTGAGTTTGCACGGCCAAAATTAAAAGCATCAAAGGATGGTGAGAGAGACCTGTGTTGTCTTCTGCTGTAACAGCATCACTTGGACTATCTGTTCAGAATACGAGAAGAGGATTTCATACGTGTATGCTGATCAGGAAAAACAATGAAATAGTTATTGGTTGATGTCAAGGTCTTGCTCAGTAATAGTGCAAAGCAGAAGGAAGGTGAACAGATGATGTGTAATACTTTACCTGCAAAAACTGCGTTAAATAAATGCAAAGCTTGCTTGAAGTGTTTCATATTTCCAAATAGTCCCTTAATACTACAGCTCAGAAATAGAAAATACAAATCCTTAATATGAGTTTAAATAGGAGGCTGTGATTTTTGAGATAGTCTGCCTGATTTGATTTTTTTAATTGGAATGAGATATAATTTTTGCTTTGGTTTGTGGTTAGTTATTTATATCACTACAAATGTCAGTGAAATTCTCATCACTAATGAATTTTCATTTATGTCTATCCAGTCTCTGAATCTAACTTAAACTTTACAGAGGTGTAGACTACTTTAATAGATTTCAGTAATAGGAGACTATCTATGATTTCAATAATACGAGACTGTCTATGATCAAATACTAATTGCAGAATTATCTTATTTCACTCCAGTGAGCATCCCTTGCTCCAATCTCTGCAGTGTTCAATACCATCCCTCTCTTTAGGGGTTACAGCCCTGGCAGCACTGGAAATCACTGAACACTCTTCATCTTCTTCAGAGCAGAGCTGGCCATTTAAGATGAATGAGACACAAGAGCCTGTTTAAAACAACGTGACTGATTTTGCACTGAAGTAACCAAGGAATATTCACATGAATCTTTCTCCCACTGCACCATCAGGGTGACAGCTGCCAATGGGAGGTAACAAATTAGAGGGCAGTGAGAAGGGGGGAATGGGACAAATCTGTTAAATGATTTTAAATACAGCTGGTTTTAACACTGATCATCATTCATCAGCCTAAGAAATCTGAGCAAAGTCTGCCAGGCTATTTGTTCTCATGACTTGCAAGTTTTCTCAGCTTGTAGATCTTGGAGTATAGAACTAGTGCAGTGGTAAAAGGTGTTAAGGAGAAGGTCTTGGGGCAGTGTGCTCTTCCAAACTTAAATTAACAGCTGAAATTGTTGTTCTGAAGGTCTAGAGGTTGGGCTATGTACCTTGACAGGAAAATAAAGGTAGTTCAAATAATAATGCAAAGACTAATATAATTTGTAGAAAGTTCCGTTAAAATGAGACGTCCTACAGTTAGCTGTAAATTGGTAATGGTGTGACTGCTTTGCGCATCAGCAGTTATTGAAATGCTGTGGCTTACGTATAATGACTTTTTCCCTTTCCATCCAATTTTTTTTAAGTTCTCCAGTACATCGAAATTGGTCAACCACTCTTGCAAAGATACATTAAGACCCTGGTGAACATGAGACCATATATAAATTCCTGTGTAGAGGCAGAGCTCTGGAGACCAGGTGATGACTGTAAAAGAGGCTGAGTTCTCTAATTTGTGTTGCGAAGGGAATAAATGAAACTGGATTTTGTTTGGTTTTCAGCCAAGTGAATCACATTCTCTGATTAAAATTCCACTCCTCTTGCTCTTAGTTATCAAATACCCTGAGCCTGTCTGGGGATTCGGATGAGTGTTAAGTGATGGGCCCCATCTTTCTGAGTTGGGCAGGAATTTGTCCTAAGCTTTGCAGTAAACAAAGGTGCTCCTGTTTTCATATAAACATGCTCTTCAGCTGCTGCGTGGTGGGGGTGGGAAGAAGTCTGTGTTAAAGATGTTAAGAAACCATGAAAATGTTTAAATAGCTTGAGAAATTACATCATATTCATGAATAGGAACAGGCACCTAGTTGTGGGCTTCATAATGCACCTGTGTGCACTTAACTAGCTGTCTGAAGGAAATCGAAGGGATGACCAAGTCTTCCCTCATAGTGGCGTTGGCAGCCAGGCCCCATTTGTACCTCTTCTGCTTGTCTGCTGAAGCAACTGCCATCACTTTTAGCATTCTGTCTCCTCAAATTCTTTTGCTGGTTGTATATTAATTTATATGAACAAGTTAATGAGAATTTCTCTTATGCATCCATTTGATTTCCAAGTGCACCAATGTATGTACAAGTATAATTACTCAGTCAAGCTCTCATTTTGATTTAGTTGTTTCATTTTCAAGTAATAATTTCAGTCCTTCCTTAGGAGCAGGCATTACTTCTCCCTATATGCTTATTTCTGCCATAGCACCAAGCATCTGTATATTGCTTTAATGATTCTATTTTTATTTATACTTCATTCTGTGCTTTGTGTTCAATTTTGCTTATGAATACTCCATAAAATCTGATCTTTCTTGGAGGTTTAGGTGAGGCTGTAAGAAAAAACAATTTTTCAGAGAAAAAACTAATGCAGTATTTTAACCATCACCACAAGTGGATTGATATTTTGATATATTTTCGTAGTATGCAAGAAAATGTTAGTATTTTGTTTCTACGGAGTGACTGTATGATAATAAATCTAGCTTCCCTATGAGATTGGTTGGGCAAAATCAAAGGCAAATGTTCTTCATCCCCTGAAGAGGGCTGAAGCATTTGGTGTGCAGAAGTCTTCCAGTGCATATAATTCTGTACATTGTATATTTCACAGCTTTGAATTTTTTATCAGACTAGAACAGAAGTTACGATTTTTTCAGTTTGAGAAAACCTCTTCTGGACAGAGGAAAGCTGCTGTTGATCTAAGTCCTGTAAATGGGCTAGCATTTAAACTTGGCTTTAATTTTTATCCCACAATCAGATCATATGTTACCGTTAGATACACCGAGATAAAGCGAGTACAGTCACACACACGGGCATGTATAGCAACACATTATCATCCATCTGTAGGAGTGAAACAACCTTTGGACCAGACTTACGGCCACTTGAAAGAGGAGACTAGAACCTATCTCTGTATGGATGGTTTCCAGACATTTTCATGAGGTGTGGCATTGTAGCATTGTAGTTATTCTAGATATCCTTGGGGACAAATGAGTCTTCCAGAAAGGAAGGTTTACAAGGAAATTAGTTATACTTGCTTATTCTAGGGCTGTACTCTTTATTACTAAGGAAACTATTACATCTTTGAAAATTGATAGCTGTTGAACTGCAGCTTTTGTGTAAATGCCTTTTTATGAAATGGTCATTGTGCAAATACAATCTGAGGTGATGGATTATTGCTGGCCAAGCTGCATTGCTGATAATAATGGTTAATTACTGCTCTAATTCAGTGAGTTAAACTTTCAGTGACCCTCACTGATTTTTATCTGAAATCATGTTATTCTTAGTCTTTGCTTAATAATAAGGATGATTAACTTTCAGAGAATGGGCTTTTGTAAATGGCTTTCCTTAACTGTTTGTGGTTGGTGTCCAGTCATCCATCACAATGCGACTTCTGCTCTCTTTTTTTTTTAAGCTGGTATTTTCTGAAGGAAAGTATGAGTTCAGTGACAGGATTTCGTGTCTGTGTTTTCAAATGAAGGTGTTTTGCTTAAAATTGGTTTAAAAAAATCATATTTAATATTTTTATCAAAAACCAGTGGGTGTCCAAATATTTATTAATAATACATGATCGACATGTAATGAAAGAAAATATCTGCTGCTACCCATGAGGGAGTTAATTTGTTCTGCACTATTCATCTCTTTCTAATGGTGCTTCCAACATGCTGAATGTTTGTCTCTGGACCTGCGTCAGATCCTGACAGCAGAACCGGTGTAGGATGTGTTAAAAATAGCCAGGCTGTCACCAGAAATGCCCTTTGGAGGCGGTGCTGTAGGGGAAATTTTTACTTGTGGAATGCCTAGCAAGGTGTTGGTCGGAGCGGGAAGCTGAGCCCGTGGGTCAGTAGGGACCTGCGCATCCAGCTCCTTCCCTCCTGTGGTGCCTTCCGACACCTGTCCTTCTTGTCCAGCTTATGCTGATGAACTGCTCACTTTTCAAGGGACAGGAGTTTGCCCCTCTCCTCCACTCCTGTTCTCCAAGGTCCTTTGCTCAGAGATTTTGAAGTCCTTGCCAGGCTGCCCTGTGCAAGGACAGCTGAGAAGAGAAAAGTTTTGTGCTGTGGGACTCTGACCCATTCCCTGCAGCAAGTGCTTCGCAATGCCAACACGGTGGTTTGCTTTGTACGGACACTTTTGTTCCTAGTACCTGCTCTTGTCCTGACCTTCAGCAACTGTGTTTACTGACGTGGAGACTGGTGGGGATCAAAATGAAGCTCCTCTCTGCATGAGCTTGTTTCTGCCTATTTCTCTGAGATTTCTAATGAACAGACAAACATGCAATTGTGGCAACAAATGCTTGTCCACCGAGAGGAAACATGGATCTCACGTGAACTTCCATCCAGCCAAGTATCTGCATCCCAAAGAGCTTCATTTAGGGAACGATTCTGCTGCGTGGAATGGAGCACATTACAACAAGGCATAGTTCATACGTCTCATTTTTCTTTTCTTTCCCAGTTTGTCAATATGGTGGGCAGAAAGATTGCCTTATTAGGTAAGGAGCTGAAAAATCAACACCTCTCTTCATAAAATGAGCAGTGTCTGCTCCTGAGCACAGCACAATCCCTGCTTACACCACAGATCCATCCCCCTTGCATGAGAGGGGGAGATCCATTTCGTCTTCATTATTCATCTTCTTTTAATTATCTATTAATGTAACATGAAATATCATCATCTGGCAAACTCAGAGTTGCGTGGCTTTTGAAGAGAGAATTATGATTCATAGAAAGGACTGCCAGGACAGCCTAGTGAGAGATGTGCAATGAAGTCTAGATCTGTTCTTCCACATCTCACCCATGTTCCAGGAGTTTTCCTGTGGTGAAGTATATTGCAAAGAGTCATGTCACTGCTTTTGCTTTTCCTTTTTTGGTGGCATGCCATGTGACAGTAAGCTGTGGCAAGTTTGATTTTAATAAGGCGTTTAGTCATGGTGAAATATTACACCTGCTATGAATAGCAAGTATTGGGTGGAAATGGCTAGGATGCTGCTTTCAAGTCCCAATTTTTCAGACTGGATTTTGGACAACAGAAGATCCATGAGTTATTTCTAAAGGACCCGCAAAACATGAACAATTCTGTGGTCTGTAAGTTTAAAATCATTATTTTAAGGTGTGGCACAAAGGGACACAAATGGAGACAAATCAAGATACACTAGTTTAAGGCAAAGCACAATTCCTTGTGCCTTTTATGTGGAAATCTAAGTTGCAACTGCAACTTTTACAAGCTTTGTTACATGAGGTCCTTGAAATGTAACGAGTAATCATCTTTTATGGGTGGAACTGAAGGCACTTAACAACTTGTAAGAACAGATGTTTTGTTTGCTAGCCATCCTACACGAGGCTTTTTTTTCAAAGGAACTAAAAGGACTGGCATCTAAATCCCTTTGACGCACGGTTCCATTAATTTCCATTAATCAAAATAAGCAAGTACCCACACTTCATATTGGTAGATGATCTATTTCAGTTAACTGAGTACTTAAACACCTTTTTTCCAGGACTCATGTAGTAGTGTAAATAAAATGGGCCCAGCCAAACTCTCACATCAGTGTGGATGCTCCTTCCTGCGTGCAGACTGCTGAGCACCCTGACCTCCCATTGACTTTAGATGGGAGGATGTGTACAACTTAGTTGCATTATGGGTATTTGAAGAAATCTATTAACTGTTGTTGTCTATACTGAGCAGTTAAAAAGCTTTCGTGTTTCCTACCTATGTTAGAATAACTCTGAAGTTTATTTTGATATGTTTCGTATGAATCTATAGAAGTCATCGATTTGTGTGTTGTAATACCTTTTTAGCAAATAGCTATATGCATATTGTTGTAAAAAGCAACTAATTGAAACTTCTGGCATTAAAAACATCAACCTAAACAACGTTTTGTTCCTTATTTGTATTCAGTATGAGGGTTACCATGGCTCTTTCTTCAAAGTATAACAATATTGTGCAGGTTAAGGAAGAGAGCTTCAATCGCTTCAGTCCTCTTCACACTGTACTGAACATTGTACAAACGTTTTTTTTTAATAGCTGTAAATGAGATACTCAATTTGCTACAGCAGTGCAGTATTTACTGTATCTAGTATGCCTGTCAAGTCTGTAAGCATTTCTAGAAAGAATTACTATGCCTTGTGAGGACCTAAGCGCTTAGCAATTTAAACATTTCCTTTCTTGAAGTTGTTTTCCTTCTGATATTTATTGTAAATCAGAACCATGCTTAGAGATATTTTGCCTTTACTTAACTAAGGAATAGTAACTTCAGCTATGCTATTTCATGCAAGAAATAGTTTTACTGCCTGCATAAAAATCTCAGTAATTTGAATATATGTAGGTAAAGCTCTTCTGCCCAGAATATTATTTGCTCATGGGAATAATGCTTGGCAAATCTCTTGATGTGTGATATTCTTGAAACTAAATAAATCAATGCATCCTTAAACAGAAAGCCAAAAAGAATATGTAGGTTTACTTCAAAGGTGTGGAACAGTGTGGGAAGAATCAGAAGTATGTGCAACAGTTTTTTGTCTGCATATCTCTGTTAGCTTACCTTACTTACCATCCATCATAGAGTGCAACATTAAATGCTCATGTCCTTGTCTGGTTAGCACACTGATATTGTAAAACTGTTGTATCTGCCTTCAGCTGAATTCCACACCCTTCCTCACCACCCTGTGTTTCCTTCTCGTACGGATGCAGGAGCTCTGAGTACTAGAGGCTTTCCAACACCACTGTGCTTTTTTCCTTTTNTGAGCTATGGTTATTCAAAGGCTCTGAAATGAATATCAGTGAAACATCATCCATTGTTGGTACTTTGGGCCATGTTCTTGTCAGTGGGATTCATTCTAAGATACACAGCCATCCTCTTGGCTCAAGCTAGGTTGATATGTAAGTATTGATATAGATCATTCATCTCAAATTTTGTAACTGAAGTTGCTTCTGACTTGCTGCTATTAAATGTCCAATGGAAAAGGATATTCATTGCTAGGCTGATGGGCTGATCACTCACTTTGAGAAAGCATGTAGTTCCTATTAGCATAATAGAAGAGCAGCTGTAGCTTTGCCCAGAGGCCAAAGATGCTTGAAGAGGAAAATATAAAGAAGATAAGCATAAGTGGTAGTTCCCTTGAGTACCCTCTCTTCAGATCTGCTGACTGTACATCAGAGCACAGGAGCATTCCGGGTATTTTGAAGCACCTCATTCTTGGAGAATTTAAAAGCAGCATGCATGCTTTGGATAAGCTGTGAAATTTTTGTGACTTTGCCTTCCAAAGGCAGGTGAATCAAGTTCACACCTGTTCTTTTTTAGCTCTCAAACTACCTGGGAAACCAAAATGCATCTCTCTTCCTGAAGAGATCGAGAAAGATCTTGAATCTCACATCTTATCATCGCCTTCCTCTGTTACTTGGATATCTCCTACAAATCTGTATCCACGGAAAGCTGCTTGTGTGGCTCCTTGAACCCCATTTATTCTTTCTCTTAAAAGATTTCCTTCCCATCCGTCTGTGTGTTTGTCCTGTCAGCTAGCCTCATGCTGCTGGATTTCTCTCTTCAGTCCAACATGGCCAAGGCTGAGTAGATACACAGAGGTAGCCAGTCCAACAGTCCTGGCTCACAGGGGAAAAGCACAGAGTTACAAGCACATGGTAAAAAATTAAACCATCTTTATTTGCTTAATATTTTATATTCACCATTTGGTGAAGGGGAGTGGTGGGGGAGGTTGTTTGTTGCCTTCATTTTTGCTTGTTAAGTGTAGATGTATGGAAATGACTTAGTTAATGGTTTTCTGGCATCTCATCCCAACACAAGTGAGAAGTATTTTAGCAATCAGTTGAGACCAAATGTTTTCAGATACGGAGATGATGTCTTAAGGCATTTTTATTGATATTTAATTATGCATCTTTCTATATAATGTATAGCTTTTATGCACACTTATGCAATACATACAATAAGTAATCAGCCTGTTTGGCTCGGTTCAGCTGCCATTAAATGATAAATTGTTACTGATTCTGGATTTAAGACTGGGTTCTTGGCTATCACATATTTAAGTAGGATCATGGGTGAGTGAAGTTTTGATTCTGTTTACAGCATTAATAAGTTTGGATGGTGTAGGTTTTAAAGCTCCTAACAGTAGAAACTGTCTGAAAAAACTTTGTGATATTAGTTGATGCACGAGGTGTAAGCAAGAAGTTGGTTATGCAGAATTTTCCTGTGCAATACTTGTACTAGATGAGAGATAAAATTTTAACTGAGAATCCTACTTGTCCTCAAGCACTCTAAACCTCTTGTTCTGAACCAGTTTTCTTATAGGCTGGGTGTGTAAGGTACACATCTAAATTACCCTGTGACATCACCTTACAGCTAAATGAAATGGTTTGCTGGAATGAAAGTTTGCTGCAGGCTTGAGTTACTGCATAGCATTGATTCTTGAAAATTTCCATAAACTATTCAAGCAATGTGTATTTTTGATTCCACAGCAATAGTAATGTAAACACATGAAATATTACCCTTAAAGAGAAAAAAAAAATAACATCTACTTAATTTAATCTAGCAGGTACCCAAAAAGATGTTAAGTAAATTGGATTCTATCCTAGCACGTGCTGTGGATGGCACACAGTAAATTGTGTGCATGTTTAAACTTATGGCTGGGTTAGAGCAAGATCGATTTGGGTGGCTGATTCTGGAAAAATCAAATTAGGCTGGTGATGTAAAACGCTCTTAATCAGACAAAGTTTGGGCATTACACTTTAAAGACATGATATAACCCTTTTGGGCAGTAAAATCTGTATGATTAAACTGTTAATGAAATCTTATTTGTTGAAAATTTAAAACATACAGATCAGCACACTTCACTTATTGAAAAAGGAAGATAACACTTTTTTTTTTTTTTTCCCTTGGAAATTTTGAAGTTGCTTTGCATCAGATCTGTCTGCCTGTACTGAAATGTGGCTGTCAGGGTCTCAGTAAGTATGGCCATTAACAATGTGATTGCTCTCAAGATTTGTAATTTGAACTAGCTGTCTACACCAAGTAATATAAGTCACTTTAAACTAAATGCTTTGCTTTTATATGCATTAAAGTTCCCCAGATTGCCCGCGAATCAAGAGTGGCTCATCTCTGATGGCGTTATCGGAGCAGGTGTGGTTCAAAGTAAATGAACTAATTGGTTTGATAGGTAACTCTCTATATCTTGCAGATTGGATTTCCACATAGCCCAGCGTGTAATTTTGTAAAATTTTGTGAGTTCCAATAAACTACCAGTACAAGGAGAGGAAAGTAATTCAGGCTTTCTTTCCCAAAACATCTGCATTTATGCTTGCTGGATTTCTTGGCCTTTCACCAGGCTAATTCACAAGCTCACAGATGCCCTCTGTTAATGTTTTTTATTTCTGTTACCTGGTGAAAAGCTTTCTGTGAGTTTGCAAAATGCATTTTTGTATTTCTGAAAATAAGTCTGTATTTTTATAATTTTGTTTTCAACAGAAGAACAAAGAAGCAGTATAATCCTGAGCTGCTCTCCAGTCTTTAATCTTAAAAACTTATCATCTGAGCCTGGAAAGTAAAGGGATTTGGGTGTAAAGTTATCTGCTGTTGGGTTTGTCAGACCCCAGTGTTCTCTGGAGTGGTTTTGATATTTTTTCCTACAACCATGGGAACAGGAAAGTTTCTTAAATGAAACCACTGTACTTATGACTTTTATTTTTTGTATTCACCTGACCCCAGAGGTGGCCCTCTGGTTCTCCCCTCCACCCATCAAGTACGTTTCAAAAGTCTTGTGGTAAAGTCATGGTAACTGACAACACTTTAAGACTTTCTGGTTTGCATTTGGGGTTTCTTTCTACCTCATTTTATAGCATCATTTTGTATGAATTATTTTCCTCCTCCAGGTAGACAACCTGTACAGAACAGGTCATCATCAGTTTAGGATAAACTTTTTCTCTGCATAGCAACATGACAAGAAACAGGACCCCATTCACTTCTAGCTCTGTCACCACAACTTTGTTGTGATGCATCAAATGTGAATTGTTGGCAGATTAATGTTTCCATGGCAGATTAATGTTTCCATACAGCAAAAAGCCGGTTACTTTCACCAATATTGTTGGAGTATCTTCACAGCAATTGTCTTCTCTGTCTTTGAAAAGTCATTAGCTTTCCTGATTGTTTTCTAATCATTCATAACAACTGTTTGAAGGGTTTTCACTGAAAGAACTCTCCAAGTGGATTCAGGTGTTCCTTGAGGTGGAAAATGTACAATATGGTTAATTTAAAGTCATTTCCCCATGGAAAATTAGGTCTTTCTGGACTTTTCAGGAGACTATTTACTTGTATCAGTTTAGTGCTGACTAATTACATGAATAAAGCAAAAGGATACTGGTTGTACAAACCATGAGAAAGTCAGACACCGAAATTAGATAAATGACAAAACATTTATCTGCAGTCATGACAAGGGGCATAAGAGAAATGATACTCAGCTATAATTTATGGCATAAAATCTGTCCTTCTTGCTAAATAATTGATATAATATGTGTTTCAATATTTTTCATGGTGAGATACTTAGAGGAAGTGTGGAACTTGTACAACTCTCTTCTCCGTAAACAAAAAATATTAGGCTAGTGCTAACAGTTTACCCTGATGTGCAGCACTATGCCATGATCCCGTATGGGTTAAAGAGGGAATGATCTGTATTCAAGAAATATTTGTCCTCCCTCATCTTCCTTGCAGGCATCAGTACTCTAATGCTTCTTACATGTTGGGATTCTCTTTCACCCCAAAAGTTGTATGATACCCATCACTCATCCAAATAGCTTTGGTGCAGCCAGCTATCCACTGCCTTTTCATAGACCTACATGAGTCAGTTTTGCCCTTCCTCATTGAGATATTCATGGTGTAATTTCTGTAATAGTGGAAGATGAAAATTATCTGGTAAAGGGACTTCTTGTGAGTAAACCTCTTATCAAATGATGACGTGAAAATCTCTGCTGCTCTGCTGGTTTGTGTGTTTTTATTTTTGTTTGATTTTCTTAAATCAGGTTCAGTCAGAGGTTGTTTGATGTAATTCAGTCCTTGAAAATGTTTTTCACTTTCTTGTCCTGGTGGAACAGGAACTGAGACTGAGACTCCAGTTTCCAATATTTGCACAATCTGTGAATGAAAACCCAGGTGGTGCGCTCCAGCCTAGAGAACGGTTCGTGACCTCTGTGCAAAACTAGTCATCTTCCTTAATGAAGTTGTGCTGTTTCAGCATGATGGCATGTTGCGTTACTTTAAATTCATTAGACATGACATTGTATTATTTGAAGAATGTAAAGGACTGAAAACCAATGGACTCTGCAATGATCTTTAGAAACCCTGTTTTCATTCCTTAGTGTGTTTATTTGCCATTCTGGTACAGACAAAACCAGTGACAAATGTTGACTCTTGTAGCAGGCCCAGATAAGCCAAAAAGGTAGTATAAAATGAAATGGATATAATGAAGAAAAAAATCTGTTAACTAGCAAAGTTCTTAGGATAAAACTGTGACCTGAAAATACAGAAACCTCTACAAAATGAATCCCCACAGGCTCCCTTGGGAAATGGGAGAGAACATGCTTGATTAAGCTGGTGCTAACCTTTCACAATCACACTCCTCTGATATTTATTCCTTAAAATAATAAAAGGGGACATGTCAGATGTAGGAAAGCCATAATGTACTCCCTTGCTTGCTGCTGCCCTTTTCTAACTTCAGTGTTCCTCTCCCAGAGCAAACTTTTAAAATAAAAAGCACTACGTTCGTCCTTCTTGTTGACCTTTACCATTTTGTGGCTCTGCATTTGTACAGTTAAATGACATGGTAAGAAATTTTCCATCCTTTTCCTAGCTCTGTCAGAAAGCTTTCATCTTCTCAGTAACAAATGGTTGAGCACACAAAACCTTTACAGGTATTTGTGGGCAGAACTGGAGAACATAAAATCTGTCCTTGTCAGCCCTGCCCTGCCTGCCCTGCTGTGTGTTTTGCCATGTGTGAGGCCAGAGAGGTGGCAGGTCCTGGGGAAGGAAGTCTCTTTAGCTCTTTGTAATAGTTAGTAAATTATTTCCACAGTCACATGTTGCTCTGCTTTGCCTGAAAGTACATAGTTTTGTATAATTTCCCCCCAAATTGCTCCCATGGTGATGGTGGGGGAGTTTTCTCCCTGGGCGCCTCTGTGAGATGTTTGTGTTGGGAATTGCAAGTTCTATACTCTTAATGAATAGAGGCAGGAATTTAATAACTTAAGAGTTTAAAAGTGTGCAGGGTGTCTTGGGAGGAAAGGTTTTCCTTTCAGCTCCTCCAATTCAGAGTTTGCATTTACTGAAAATTTTCTATGGGTCTCCATGGAAGGAAAACCGTATGGCTGAAACCTGGATATTAATCACAGCTAAACACGATTCACCTCGCTTTTACCTGGGGATCATTGCATCACTATAAGTAGTGCAGGAAAAATGGTACCAAGGTAACACACTGCAAGATACATTATTCACCTACGTTTGAGATCAGTAAAAATAATTTCCTTCTGGATATTTTTGATGTGATGTTAAATTATTCAGCTAAAATTCATGACTAAAATCCGGTTTTCATTTTTTTTTAAGTCTTCATAAAAATGCCAAATAACTACTATAATTCATTAAACAGGAAACAGCTTGTGCTGTATATGTAGATGTAGCACCACATGCCTTAAAACTGTTATAAAAACAGAATATCTGAGTTACAGTGGCATGGAATAGAAGAAAAAATATTATTATTCCGAATCTCTTTGGAAGACAGAGTGAGAGAGAATGAGGTAATTAAGAGATCTTTAAAGTTCTACTTGTGGTCTCATTGTAATAATAATCTTTCTAACTGAATAAAATCATCCTGTGGGTTGCTTTTTAAACCATATTCCATATTGTTTCAAAAACAAAATTCAAGAATAATGTTAAACAAAAAGCAATTGAAGGATTATTTCGGTATGAGACATACTGGGAGATATGTAGCTATAAACTGTATGTTCTTGTGCAAGACAGAAGGAAACAAGAAGTTTTCATTTGTTCTTTTCTTTCTCTTTTCGTTACTTTTTCTTCATTTACATGGCTGTGGTAGAATCCAGCTAAGAAGCTAGAGTAGAAAAATCTAGTCAGTTTGAATAAAGCATTACTTCATGATTTCCACAACTACTACCAACTAAATTTCTGCGCATTTTAGTGTAACATCTAGAGGTTTCCATGTTTTGAGATTTATCTATAGAATTCCTTTGTATACAAGCTTCTTGTATTGGGTATCTGGTGCAGCTTCTTTGCATCCTCCACCAATAATCTCGAAAGATGGGGCCATGAGAAAAGAAAAAGTATATACATTTGATGTGCATTTAAAGCAGCTTTGATATTACATCTATATTCCTACTTCAGAAATGACTTTAATGGATGACAAGATGACAGTTAAATGAAAAAAACTGAATAATTTTTCTTACAAACATCAGTTTAGTTTGTTTTTGAATGTAGAAAAATAGAACTGAAATTCTGCATGAGTAATAAAATACTGTCTGTATAAGGCAAAGCAATAACTGTAGTCTTTGGGAAGAATGTGAAGCTTTAAAAAAACACTAAAAAGAACACTTCTGCAGGTGTTTAACGATACAACAGTAGAATCCCTTATAGCTTTAATTATTTATTTGTTGTTCCTTTGCTATTTTTTTTTTTTTTTTGCTAAACTCAGTGAATAATAAGCCCTTGAATATTCTCCTTATAGGTGTTTAAATATCTGCTAAGGTTCCTAAGGCTAGAATTTACTTGCAATCTTCCATCTGTTTCAAAATCATTGTAAACACATACAGTCAGATCTTCAGCTGCTATAAAAGCCTCGCATGAAGTCAGTGGAGCTACATGGAATTTCTTCAGAAGAGAATCTGCTTGTGACATTTGTATCTGCACTTTTCCTGAACCCAGAATTGTTTTCACCATATAATTACAATCTTTTGATCATTCTCATTGCAGATTGATATTAATTGCTTGATTTTTGGCTGAAGTTCACATTCACAATCGTGAAAAGGATTCATGCAATATAGGTGTGAACTTTACAAAAACATTTGATCAAAACTCCTTCTGTAAACCAGTTTTCTAGCAAAATGTTTACTAAAGGAAAAGTTTCATTTTTAGTATTTTGCTTTTTTTGTCAGACTCCTTTCATGGTGACACGGGCCATTATACACAGGACCATTGTTCATTGCCAGGAAAGGTGTGTAACAAGGACAGCTCTAGGTCAACATGTGTATGAAATGAAAAATTAAAAAAAAAAAGGTGTGAAGTTTAGCAAGCAAATGCTGGATTCTGCAGCCAGGATGGTGTAATCCTGGATAGGCTGTAGGACAAGTGGCTGGTGTTCCACCCTGAAGAGAGGGATCTGGGAGTTTTGGTTGATGGCAAGCTCAGTATGAGTCAACCATGTGCCCTGGGGCCCAAACTGGCCGACTGTATCCTGGGGTGCGTTAAGCACGCTCTAGCTAGCCAGTCGCGGGAAGTGGTTGTCCAGCTCCACTCAACACTGGTGCGGCCTCACCTGGAGTACTGTGTGCAGTTGTGGGTGCAACAATATAAGAAGGATATAAAACAATTAGAGAGCGCCCAAAGGACGGCTACAAAGGTGGTTAAAGGGGAGCGGAGGGGCAGGTGCTGATCTCTGCTCTCTGGTGACAGTGACAGGACCCGAGGGGACGGCATGGAGCTGTGACAGGGGAGGGTCAGGCTGGGTGTTAGGGAAAGGTTCTTCACCGAGAGGGTGGTCGGGCACTGGAACAGGCTCCAGCAGTGGTCACAGCACCGAGCCTGCTGGAGTTCAAGAAGCATTTGGGCAATATTCCTAGGTATTTGGTTTAACTCTTGGGTGGTCCTGTGTGGAGCTGGGGCTTGGACTCAATGATCCTCATGGGTCCCTTCCAATTCAGGATATTCTATGATTCTATGAAATCTGGCACTGACATTCAAAATGCCATCTTTGATGTGACAAATGTGCTACAGCAGATGATTTCATTACCACCAGTGATGTGTATTTTGTACCCTCCGTATCAGTCTTCATGGTCTGACGCCACTTATAAGACTGGTATTGCTGTTAAGCTATATAAAATCCTGGTGTCAGGTTCTTAATGCTCTGAAAGTAGTAACACTCATCTTCTATTAAAAAAAAAAAAAATACAGACAGTTTCCTGTGAATAGATTTCAGTAGCTAAAAGACAGAACTTGGAGAGCTGAGTTACCATTCTCACTAATAATTATATGTTGAACACCAGCTTGCTGTGAAACCTAAGTCAATTAATCTGTTTCTGTTCTCCTCAACTGTAAAAAAGCATAGCAGTTCACAACCACATTCATAAAACTCCTTAAATTAAATGCACTGTGTATGTTAGCAATAGAATAGTTGGGAAAATCTCTATTCTATAAAGGCTACATGAGAAATCTCACACGATCAATATCTTTTTAAATGATAAGCTTTTCTTTCAGCAGAAGTTCATGCATTCTATATCTGAAAATGATGCACGTAAGTTGCACTGCTGGTCAGGAGTAAATACTGAAGTAAATGGAAAATAAATAATTATATAGCTTAAGGTGTATACATTGATACTCTAATAATTGTGATATATAGAAATCTAGAATATAAAATTCAAAAATAAATTTAGAACTTACTGCAACATGGCATAAACAGGCCAATTAGAAATTTCGTAGATTTAGTGCCAATAAAATATGTCCCCTATTTTTGTTAGAGGTTGTTAAAATAAGAGGTCCCTGCCCTTATGCTGTGTAAAATGCTGTGAATACTGTAAAAGCCCAAGACAAATATTAGAAACAAGTCTTGCAGCAAATTGATAGTACAGCTGTATCCCTCAGGAAGGCAACGCAGCTTCCAGTTACAGACTACAAGGCCATTGTTTGAATTTACTTCCATTTCAGCCCTTTAATGAGGACACCAGCAGCTTGCTGGTGGTCCCTGGAGTGCCATCCTGTTAATTCTACATCAGGCATCAGTGGGCTGTGTGATCTGAATGGAGCATGAACAGTAGTGAACTCATGAGCAGTAGTGAACTTGATACGTGGGGATGATACATGTAGTTCTGCAGAGTTTTACAGCTTCCACCAAGTCAGATGAACCTATGGAAATAAGTATCACTCAGACATTAGGTTTGGAAGTAACAAAGCTTGCTTATATCTATACAGCACGTGCATTGCAATTTATTTCCATTGTGGCTAAAAATTGGTATGGATTTATTGGGTCAGTTTGATGAATCTAAAGTTACCTGCTGCAGATGAGGTGTTTAACAGTGAGAGGCTGTCTCTGGTGAGCTTGTGCTTCCTCAGTAAGAACTGATTTGATTTGTTGTCTTCAAGTGATCAAGCACTTGGAAATTTCCTATGTAAATACCTGTTTGTCACTCTTTGGCAAATATTTTAACTAGCTGCGGTACTCATTTATGATCAGCTGTACTTATTCACTATATGAATGTGATAAGGCACAGAAAGTTCTTTGAATACAACAAAAGTTTGGTAGCCATGGTGGACCTAAGAAAGCAGAAGAAGCAGAGATTCTCTTCTTTTCACACTTGTCCAAAAGTAGTAATCTTCCACTGTATTTGGTATTCTAGGATGTGATGTCAACGTTCTTCCAGTTTGGGGCTTCTATCCAGCAGGAAGCCATTGTCATGCTGAAGATCATGCAGGATTATGACTGGCACGTGTTTTCTCTGGTGACCACCACCTTCCCTGGATATCAAGACTTCATCAATGTCATTAAGACCACAGTGGAAAATAGTTTTGTGGGCTGGGACATGCAGAACATCATTGTACTTGATACTGCCTTTGGAGATGCCAAGACCCAAATTCAGCTGAAGAAAATTCATTCATCTGTCATCCTGCTATACTGTTCCAAGGATGAAGCTGTCTACATACTGGATGAGGCTCGTTCCCTGGGCCTTACTGGCTACGATTTCTTTTGGATAGTTCCCAGCCTGGTTAGTGGTAACACAGAAATCACTCCCAAGGAGTTTCCTTCAGGACTCATTTCAGCATCTTATGACGAATGGGACTACAGTTTAGAAGCTCGTGTGCGGGATGGCCTTGGGATTATTGCCACTGCTGCATCAGCCATGCTGGAAAAATATTCCTTCATTCCTGAAGCAAAAACTAGCTGCTATGGTCAACTGGAGAAAAACGACCGGCCATCTCACACCTTGCACAAGTAAGGCTTATTGTCTTTTTTTTTTTTTTTCCCACCTACATAACCTTGGTAATTTTCCATTGTAGTGCCATTGTATATTTCTTGAAGGAGAATAATGGGTTTTGTTAATCCCATCACACCCTTTTTAAGCAATGGTTTTCAGATGTTCCAAGGGACTGTGCAGTAGGACTTGATGCATTGCTAACTGTGCGCATAGAAATGATGTTATGTGCTGTGGAGAATAAACACTACTCTGGGTCTGGTTAGTCTTAGAGGGTATGAAACTGAGTTAATAAAATTGCACCATTGTGTACTTTAACTATGAAGTAAATTGCCAAAATGCTGTGAGGGCCTTGCCTGTGTCATTAGGACTCTCACTTGCATCAGCAGGAAGCTGGTAGTATTATAGAAGAAAAGAGATGTGCTATGTTAAGGAGGTGTCTCTAGAAATTGTAGAAGTATTAGATTAGTTAGGCAGCTTTTACTACCTAATAACTGAAACATGTCACTTCTGCTTGTGAGGATTTCGTTTTTGTCACCTCTACTAGAATAACTGTAAAACTTCATCTGCATTGATCCAAGTTGGTACGGATGTTTTCTCAAAACAGTTTGTCATTTGGGAACTGGCAAGGTTTAAATCAGGAATCCTTATTTGTTTATTATTTTTGGCCTTTTATTTATCTTCTTTGGATGTATTACTCCTCATTACTTGTATCCAAAATGTTGCAAAATACATGCCACACAGAAATATATTTCTTTATCTGGTTTGTGATAATCTTGCATATTTTTATAGCTCTTTACAACATCTCATAGGGAAATTACTGAGCACTATTTATGAAATTTGTTTTGACCAAGTATTGCAGATGAAGCTCTTTACAGAAAGGAGGTTGGAATTGCCACAAAAAAGGAAACTCAGTGCCAATTTCATATAGGAGTTTATGGGATGTTTTTAATCTCCTGAGATGTATGTGCATATTTAGATTAGGAGTTGATTGCTGTATGATGTCCTGGAACACTTGTTGTTTTCTATGAAAATGGCATCTTTAGGCACAGCATTCTTCAGAATATCTCTTAAAGGCCAAATGCTGCCAAGGAAATGGATTGTAACATTTCATACATACATTTCATAAACAGTGTGACCGAACCTGGTAAACCTGCACAGACTTCCTTAGACAGAACTTGCCTTTAGGATGACACTTCTATTTTTTTTTTTTTGTCTCTCCTTTCCTATTTCTAAGCCTCTGCCTCTAAAACTGTCCCAATTCACTGGAGGGGTTGCAGAAAATCTGCAGCTCTCCTTGCTACCCCACGTTTCCCTGGGGAGGGCCAGGGGGCAGCTTTGTGGTGGCTCGCCATTCTGGCGTGGCTGGTCCGGGCAGAGCAGGTGGGAGGTGCTGCCGGGATGACTGTCCTAGCCACGCCGAGTACGTGATCCTCAAACGGATCTGCTTGCTTAATGTGTGTGCTGGAATTGCCGGATAAAAATTAAGACGAATGGGATCCCATTAACTAAATACTGTGCCTTAACAGTGGGTTCTATATAAAACAAGAAGCCCACTATTAATATTTGAACTCCAGTTTCTGCAAAAATTAAATAGTATTCCGTCATCAGAAGTGTTGGTGTCTAAAACACAGTGGTCCAGTTGGACAGGCCATAAGGACTTGAACCTGTTTTGAAAAGGGCTTCTACCCCACAGGTTTGGCAACGTACAGCTGTGGGGTTGAATTAGGTACTCAGCATTCAGCACAAGTTACCTTTTTTCAAGTAATCGTTTTTTCTCATGGAGTGTGTATGACTACAAGAACATGGCTTGCAAGTGTTAGGGCAGTGAGATTAGACTGCACGAGAAGGTTCTGCAGTGTGCAGTCCATGATGCACATAGAAATTATTAATAGGAGAAGTTTTAATATAGTGTATTGGGGTTAATAAAGTCTTTTTCTGATGTAAAACACTGAGCCATGATGTGAGAATATATTTTCCATACAGAAGATGCTTTGAGCTTCTCCAACACCACAGGAACAAGAAACAGGCTGTTTTTAATTTAGAAATGTCAGAATTACACTAAAATAAATAAACTTTAAATAGTCTTCCTTATGTAATAGCTCCCCAAGACTATTCTTGTCACTTTTAATCTGCGAGAAAAGCAAGTTTATACAAGCATTTAGTGCTGCAAAGTAATCTCTGGGAGCTGACCAGTCTCTCCATGCCAACGTGAATTAGGTAAATTCATTGTGCTTTCTTTTCCTTACCCCTAAATTGTAGGTTTCTTCCTACGTGAAGGTCAAAATGTCCTCTAAAAGTCAATTCCTAAATTGGGGTTTTATTCTGAAATGTAACATTCACAGTTTCAGGCCGCAGATGGTGCAGCTTTGTATTTTAAACTAAAGCATAAAAGTATATTAAAAAGTGTGTTAAGGAGCTATCTTGAACAAAGGATTTCGGAGCATACTTACAATGATAAAGGGCTAAAATAATTATAAACAGCTGACAGACCTGAGATCTGTACTGGGCCTCCCTGTCCATGCTGGGAATTGGTGCTGGAGAAGTGGGGTTGCACAAAGGGGCACTGCTTGCAAGCTCGGGAGCAGACCACTCGGTGGAGAGCAGGAAAGTGGCTCTATAAGGTGTGATGCCTGAGCAAAACTAAGCTCAAGAATACAGCAGAAAAGAGGATTTTAGACTCCATCTGTTATAATGACAGTCTAATTCAGCTTTAAACCAAGCATAGTATTCTAAGGCTATGCCATAATAGCTAATTTGCGTGTAAATGGAGGTAGGTAATGCTTTATGTGCTGCTTCCCACATCTAGATAGTGAGGTTCATCTCCACTTATGAAGAAATTCTATGTAAAGAAAGCTATGAAGTGAAAGCTCCTCCTCTCTTTCTCTAATCTTTTGAGTATTAAATTGGTTTGAAGATATGTGTTTTGAAGCACACAATTTATCCTTCCCCGTCACTGCAATTCTAAGATGCTTTTATTGACTTTCTAGACCCATAAAAAATCCAGTTTGCTTTAGTTTTTGGAATGATCTGATCAATGTTAATTTCTGATACACATGGGAAAACTACTGTTTTTGTATGAGTAAAGGATTTAAAATAAAATACGGGGATCATTTTCAACACATTTAAAAAATAAAAATAAAAAAAAAATATATATGTATTGATTCAGATCTTTTCCCATCCGTGTAAGACTCAGAATCTCCCAAGATAGAAGAATACCATTGTGTGAAATACTGGCACCAGCACAGCGGGATAGATAGAATTACCTGTTCATTAATGCAATGTCAGTTGAACAAATGCTCTCTTGCTCTCTCTTTCAAAAAAAAAAAAAGTCTAAACAAACAGCAAAACAAAATAAACCTGCCAGTCATCATGGAAAATTCTGCTGCTTTATAAATAGAAATGCTTCTGCTTAGTCTAGTAGAGTACTCACGTTGTATTTAAAAGTCATAACCCTATGAAAGACATTTTCCAACATTTCCAATAATTCTGGTCTTTACAAGGATGGATGAGGATGACAAAGCTGTTGCTCTGTTGTCATTCTCGTGAAAAGCAAGATGTGCCTGTCCATAGGTACGGTCAGTTGTTGACCACGCTGTGTTTACATCTAGTTACATTCAGTTTCCAAATGTAATCAAATAATATACAGGATTTGGAGACTCCACTTTTGGTGGTGAAGGTGTAGGGCTAGAAAGCTGTCCAAGTAGCTCTGGGCAGGCTGTGGTTTCGTACTCTCACCAGGCATCGTTTCCCTTATTCATCATTGCCTAAGCCAGAGAGCAGCAGCAGCAGTCTGAAGTCCAAAGGGGTCCAGTCTGGTGTCCAGATGATGACCTACCACACGTTTCCTTTTCTTATCCTTGTTGTGCTGCTGTTGCAAAGTACCTATGAAACATCTGCTCCAGAGGGCGAGGGTGAGCTCTCCCTGAAGTCCTGGTATTCATTCATCAAGTTCAATATTTTGCTGTCAGCTTTCAGCAATGACATGAATTTTCATCTTTTTCTTTCAAATGAAATCAAGTATTACTTGGACACAATGGTTTGATGAATAATCTAGCAAATCTGTTTAATGTTTTCCAATTTTCAGAGATTTGTCCATTTCATTAAGTTCTGTCAAAAGACTTGGGAAAAACAAGTATTATCTCCTTTATTGTATGTTTGAAGATGTGTTGTTATTTAAGTAACTATATAGGGAGCAAAATGCTTTTTCGCTATTAGTGTACTTGCTGTGCAGGAAAACAAGCATTATTTCATAGAATCACAGAATGGTTTAGGTTGGAAGGGACCTTAAAGCTCACCTAGTGCAACCACCTGCCCAGGGCAGGGACACCTCCCACCAGCCCAGGCTGCCCAGGGCCCCATCCAGCCTGGCCCTGAGCAGTGCCAGGGATGGGGCACCCACAGCTTCTCTGGGCAGCCTGTGCCAGGGCCTCACCACCCTCTGAGTGAAGAATTTCCTCCTGATATCTAATCTAAATCTCCCCTCTTTCAGTTTAAAACTGTTATCCCTTGTCCTATCACTACAGGCCCTTGTAAAAGGTCTCTTCCCATCTTTCTTATAAGACCTCTTTAAGTACTGAAATGCTGCAATAAGGTCTCGCTGGAGCCTTCTCTTATCCTGGCTGAACAACCCCAGTTCTCTCAGCCTCTCTTCACAGGAGAGGTGCTCCAGCCCTCTGATCATCCTTGTGACCGTCCTCTGGACCCACTCCAACAGGTCCATGTCCCCCTTGTGCTGGGGGCCCCAGAGCTGAATACAGTGCTCCAGGTAGGGTCTCACAAGGGTAGAGCAGAGGGGGAGAATCACCTCCCTCAACCATGCTTCTTTTTATGCAGCCCAGGATAAGATTGGCTTTCTGGGTCATGTCCAGTTTTTCAGCCACAGATACCCCCAAGTCCCTCTCCACTGGGAGGCTCTCCATCGTCCATTCATCCCCCAGTCTGTGCTGATGTTTGGGATTGCCCCGACTCAGGTGCAGAACCTTGCACTTGGCCATGTTGAACTTCGTGAGGTTCATGTGGGCCAACTTCTCAAGCCTGTCGAGGTCTCTCTGGATGGCATCCCTTCCCTCTAATGTGTCAACTGCACCACTTATCTTGGTGTCATCTGCAAACTTGCTGAGGGTGCACTCAATCCCACCATCTGTTGTTAACAGAGATAAACAGGTTCCAGTAGGGACCCCTGAGGGACACCATTTGTCACTGATCTCCACCTGAGCACTGAGCCATTGACTGCAACTCTCTGGATGTGGCTGTCCAGCCAATTTCTTGTCCACTGAATAGTCTGTCCATCAAATCCGTATCTCCAATTTAGAGACAAGGATGTTGTGTGGGACCATGTCAAAGGCCTTACAGAGGTCCAGGCAGATGACATTAGTTGCTCAGTTTACCTTCACCTAAGGTTCTCCAGGATGTTTTCTTTGTGTTTCCCGTTTTTGTGATCCCACTGTGGTTTTACTGTAGCCACTGTGTATCCATGGCAGTGCATTGCACACAGGGGGATGATCTCAGACTGTCACCCAAGCTTCAGTAATTGCATACACTGTATATGTGGTGTGGAGGAAGGCAGATAATTTGAGTGTATTTTCAAGTTAGGACTTTGTTGTTGGTAATTTCAAGGCTTGAAGACATTTCAGGTTTTGAATGCTGCTGGGTTTGCTTATTCCCACTTCTTTGCCACTGCATCTGCTGCTCTACAGAAGCAGAAATCCAAATGAGGATGATGTACCAAAACAGGTGATGGCATGAATAAAGCTGCTGAGACCACGGGGATGCAGGGAACTGCAGATTCTTGGTGAGAACAGTACATTTAGGCAAGGGTCTTCAAATGAGGACCAGGCTGCTAGTCCCACTAATTTAATGTTACCAGCTAAGTTCAGACCTCCTGGATGACAAGAATTTATTATTGACAACATGAAACACTGAATGAGAAAAGATGCTCTAGACAAGAAAATTTTTTGTTAGTGGCAGGATCCCTCTTTGGTTAGTTTGCGTGGGGATAACTTCTGATCAGGAGACATGGTACGGTGTTGTAGCAGTGGGATACGCTAAATCTAACTTACTGCCAATGAGCATATGTTATTTTCACTGTTTTAATTCATGTGCTCTAAGTGCCCTCTTCTATAGTATAAAAGTTCTTCTGTATAGTTGCATTAAACTGCAGGAACTGAATTGATGAGACTGTTATGTTCCCCTGAAAGCAAAACTAAACTTCACCAGCATCCTGATGTGATGCTGGTGTACTGATAAAATGATTCAAGAAATTATAGAAAATTTGTATCAGAATTTTCTCCCAGGTTAGGTCAGTTTAGGAAGCAGAATCAGTTTAGGAAGCATAACCAGTCACCAGCTGAGGGGCTTCCTGAACACTTTCCCTTTTTTGTGATGCTGAACAAAAACAAAACAACAACAACAGAAAAAGAACAAGCATGGCCTCTGTTCTAGAGTTGAGCACAGCCAGCCTTTGGGGCTGGAAGCAGGCCTTGAAATTCGAAATATAAATGTGAAGGGTATCGGAGATGGTGTTGCGGCAGACACTGCCCCCTTGCAGAGAACCAGGCAGGCTTCCCAGGGATGAGTCTGGGGTGCTGCTGAGATGGTGAAGCAAAATATAAACATATTAGCAGTTTTTACAAAATGTTATTACTAATAATAACGCTAGCTCACTAAACCTTCTGGTGTTTGATGGGTTATGCTTGTCTGTGGCACCTCCCCAGCCAGCTGGGCCCTTTCTAATTTTGCTCCCACCCCGCCCCAAGAGTTTGGTTGCTGGTCTGGCAGAACTGGGGCAAAACGACATTTCCAGACCTGGTGGCATCTAATGCTTTAAGGAGCAGCTGGCAGAAGGTACCAGTAGTTGGCGTGCCATTCCTTTTTCACAGTCACCAAGCATATTGTTCCCAAAATTTGATTCATCCAAGCTGGCTCAAGGCCTAGGGAGATGCAGCTCCAGGAGCAGGAGTTATATTCAGGAGAGCAAGGGCTGGGGGACGAGGAGGAGGAGGAGACATGAAGAGGAAGAGGAGGCTCACTCTTGGCATCATTGGGAAAGATCTGAAGTTAGAAATAAAATCCTACATAGCCTAAGATATAAAATTATCTTGAAAAAACGCTTATCTGTTTGAAAAATGCATCACTGTCTTGTTTAAGTGATCTATTTCTGTACGTACTTCAGACCACATTACATAATTTACATACAGAGGTTCTCAATTTAATTTTACAGATGTTTTTAGGAAATCTGTTTCTTAATGATAAATCACTTTTCCTCAGGTTTCTATTGAGAAGTATTTTCCAGATTTCACAGTAGCATCAGAGTAAGGAAGCTCAGAAATTCATAGGTTCAACAAGATAAAGAAGGGGAAAAAAAAAAACAGGTAAAATCTGGATTCCCTCCTGCTTTTTTAGGTATGATCCTGGGTAAATGCCAAGCCGGAACAGGCTGGCTGTCTAGATTGTTAAAATGGTTAGTACATACTGTTTGGAGGAAAGTGAAATATCACCAGATGACGTGTCGGTTGTGAGGTATTTCATCTGCTTTAAATCTCATTTTGGAAGTCCCTTCTTTGGGAAAGGAGGGGGAGAGTTGCTTTTCTGAAACCTGCATTTCCCTAAGTCTCCTCTGTTTCTCTTCATTGCCTGCAGTTGTCACAGATTTGAAACACTGCCCCGTGGTGAGGAAAGCACTAAATAAAAAAAAAATGATAGTCTGCAGTGATGGCAGCTGAGGGATTTATCAGGTTTGCTGAGCTGATCTGGGCTGCAGGGTGAGGGCAGGAGTTGTAGATCTGAACTACAAACAAACCAAAACAAACAAACAAACAAAACAAAAGGAAGGAGCAAATATCAGCCTCAGAGCCACGAGAAGAAAAGGCTCCTGAGACAACCTGCGCTTTCTGGATCTGAACTTTTAAAGCCACGAGATGCCTCCAGAGGCTGCCGCCCAAGCCGTGCCGTTGCTGCGGGCGGCTGCCCGCTGGGTGCCCCTGCTGCTGCCCTGCAGCTTGCAGTGCTTCCAGCAGAGCTGAGGTCTTAAAGCTGTCCCTGGGATTTCAGCATGTTCCCCCCACTTATTTATGGGTAGATGCTGTTTTTTTAGAAAAAGAGGCTGGTGGAGAAGGCTTAAACCATAAACAGCAGAGAAACCAAAGCATCTTTTCTCTAGGAAAATTCTGGGTTCAGTTAAACTAAACCTTAGCACAGCCATTTTCACATTCATGTTTCAGTGGATGGATGGAAAAAATATAAAGAAACATGAGTAGAGAAAAATGGAGAAAACATCACACCAAACATAGAAAAAGTTTGGGAGAAAGAAGAGGTTGTTTTTATTTTTTTCCTGGGCATGAGCATGCCCACTCTGAGGACATGAATATTTGCAAGGATGCTCCCTGCCTGGCATCCCAGAGATACAACACATGGAAAAGTACTGCCAGGTGAGGACTTCCGTGAGCACTGGATTGATCTTTGTTTGAGACAAAGTGATCTTTATAATTTACAGGGTTTTTTTCCTTTAAAGTGTGTATGTGTGTATATATATATATATGTATATGTATGTGTGTGTATATATATATATGCTTGCCACAGAATCCACTAAACCTTTCTGCTTTTGCTCTCAAATCCTTGCATCTATTAGGGGAACACTTGTGTATCTTGCCTATGCATATGTACGTTAAACATCAAAAGAAATCCTGCAGCTTGGCAGCATGTTTGCTGTTGTATAACTAAGACAAAAAGCCCCAAAGATTCTGCTCCAGGAGCAGTCACAGCATCACCGGTGTTTCAACAGTTTTCATGCAGTATAGGAAATCATTATGCAAAATATTACAGGCAGAGGAGGTCCATGTCTTCTGTAAAGAGGTTGGCCAGGAAGATGCTTCTGTTTCAGCAATATTGTATCCTACAAAATAGTCTTCTAAAAACTGAGGTAGCACCCTGATCCTTTTGCTGTCTTCCCCCATTTGTTAATAGAAAGTGGAGTCAGTGAAGTTGTGATATAATATTTAAAGTGTAGGAAAACCCACCTTACTCAAATGTGTTCTGTCTTTCTGGATAGAATTGGAATTTTGGTTTGGATAAACATTGCACAGTTTTGGCATTAATCTGAAGCCTTATGTGAACTGCTTGATCTTTCTGCATCTATACAGAATTAAGTTGGAAATCTTGAGAGCAGTTTGTAACCTTGGTGCTTCACAGGCTTTTGCTGTAAATTCACCGTGAGCAATTTTCTGTTGTGGTGTTTCAGTACTTCTCTTTTTCAGTTTTGCTGGGGAAGGCAAAAAGAATTGTATAAATGTTTAAAAATGTTTTGAAATGTAGTACAGGGTTGGCTCATTGCATGATAAAAACCTATTTTGAATTCAGTATGAGAACAGCTTAACTTCTGCATAACTTCTAACGTATCACTGGGGGAATCTTAGTCACGAACTTCAGTTTGCAAAAGTCAATTAAGACTTCAGTGTCATAACACCCTCACAAGGCCTCCTTGCTATCATGTCTTTGCAAAGGTTGTAGCATTAATGAGGTGTGAAAGCAGATTAACTACTAATCCAAGGTGTATGCTGAATTGCCCAATTAAAGTAAGGAGCTCAAATAATCAAGCACTGCAATTAGTTAAGAACAGGAATATGCAATTCCAAAACTACTTCAGAAATATGTTTTGGCCAATTCAGAAACCAAAGGCATCTTGCACAAAACTGATCTTAGGCAAATTTAAAATTACGCACTGATAGTAATATAAATGCTTTCTTTTCCTCACCAGGAATAGACTAGCATGCAGTTGTTTTTCACAGATACAGGCAGCTTAGGATCCTGGCCAGTAAAAGCAGAGCAGGACGTCTCTCCTTCGTGGAGGAAAAATACAATTCAGAAGTGAATGTAGATGTTAGGCACTGGTTTCTGAAAAACACAGGCAGTTGATGAATTTTGTACAGGAGAGTCTGCTTGGGAAAACAAGAATCTCTTTGAAGTTCTTTTTTATTGATGCAGTTTGAGAAACTAGGGTAGCTCAAACTGCGTCATTCACTGATACCTTTGTAGATGACTCAGACAATAGAATTTTAAGAGACTTTTACAGATTGGGGGGCATTTTTTTTAACTTGCAAGATGTATTTCACTACTAAATGGCTTGCAAATTCACACAGTTTAAAATATACACTGAATCCAGTTTTTCATTCTAGATTTCATCTTTCTTTTTGGAGTGCTTGGGCATTACTGCAGCTACAGCACTACGTCTTGTGATGGCCCTTGAATAGTTTCTAGTCTAGAGGATTTGCACATAAATCCCCAAAATATGATGAATGGTGTTTGAAATCTGAGGTAACAATCTTACCAAAATTCACAAAAAAAGTGTTCAACTCAAGCCTGATCACCGGTGACTATGTAATTAAAATCCTGACTGGACACCAAAGCCTTATGTAGTACAGTGTGATATTTGTGGTCCAGCGCTTAGGAGGACACAAAGTTCTCAGCTTGCAGTTTTGTAGAAATGAGGTCACTTGTGCCTGGCCCCATAAGAGGTTGCGTTCACTGTGGGGGGCTATTTCATGTGTATGAATCGGAAGGGAGAGACCTCCTGTGAAGGAGGGTGCATACATGTGAATACAAGTAGTGCATGCCTTCACATTATGTCCTTATTTTTCCCCTGCAGTGGTTTCCTCGGCATGTTGTTCCTTGGGTCGCAGAGCACTTGATTTTCAGCAGTGAGCGAGCGTTGTGCTGGCTTCCTACGTGTATGCGCAAGCAAGTTCTGTCTGGTGGTTTGCCACTTGCTCTCAAGGTGGCAAACCTGCTTTTTATTCCTGAGCAAGCTTTTTCAGTGCTGGGTAAAAAATGTAGTATGTGGGAAATTAGTTCAACTGAAGAGCAAAGTTCTGCTGAGGGCAAAATTTTCACGCTGGAAGTGTGTCATAAAATATGAGTTACTGCGATGGGTGAAATTACAAATTGCTGTCAAACCGGTACCAAACGGTGTTAATATGGTTGTTTAGGGCAGTGTACATTTAATTATTAACTGTTATGATATAATGTCATTATTTCTTCTGGGTCTATATTGTTTTATTTAGTATGCTTCTGCTATTGGTATTTTCAGGCAGCTAGTGCTATACAAAGCCTTCTCCTTTGAACATGAGACAGAAGAATTATTTCTATGTCAGATCCACCAGGAGACCACACTGCTACTACAGAAAAAACCCACCATGTAAAATGTATCAGTTTCTTGTGGATAAAACGTTAGAGAGCTACCCTCCAAAATGCAATCTGTCTGAGGGGTGGGATGATGCAGGTGTTAAGTGTGGAGTTCAAGGAGAGCACGTAGGTGAAAACCTGGACTGAATTTCATCCAGAAGAATACACTGAGAGTCAGTGTAGGTCACTTGAGACTGTGGATATTGGGTGGAGAGTTCGTTATCTTCTGAAGTGCCACGGGATCTCCAAGTAGAATGGGACTTGCAGTTTTTCCTCTCACCCGCAGGATAGCTTGGTCAGGCTCACATTGACAACCCAGAACTTGGGTTTTTTTTCATTGTGACCAAAGAACACCAATACCATCATTTTACTCACTTCCCTTTCATGCCTGATTTTCTTAGGTGAGGGAGTTTCAGATAATGTGCAAAATGATAGATTTTTTGCAATATCACAGTCCGGGGAAGTTGGCCTGTGTGCTGCGGTAGTTCAGACTCTTGGCAGCAAGTTCCCCATATTTGTGCTTTAAATAAAAACTGCAGTTTCTCATCACTCTTTCTGACCCTGGAGCAGTGGAAACAATCTGTTCTCACTGAGAAACACTGAAGCTGTGTAGAACTGGAACAAATATAAATATGGATTTACGTTACAATTCTGTGGAAAACTTTGGTGAAAATTATTTTGTGAGGAAAGTTTAGACCAGAAGAAGAGTTTATTAAATGGCCAGAACGCCGCATTTCTGAATCACCAAAAGGGCAATGCTTTGGAAAAGAGGCTACGTGGTTCAATGATGAACGAAAAGCAATGATTAGAAATTAAGAACTATATATACTAAACAGGGAATGGAAAAACTAGGTAGACTATGTTTGAATTAGTAAAAACTAAATAAGGAATTTAAGACCTTTAGGGGCAATGACTTGGTAGAGATGATGTAGTCATTGCTAATGACAGTATTGCTTATAAGAGGTAGTTTTCTCAGAACATGCGGTTAGCATGGCAATTGAGGAGGAGGATGGAGAAAGCAAGCAATAGTGCTGTGGCATGTCTTAGGAGAGGTACCTCTTGATGTAGCACTCTGAGTAATATCCTTCTGTTGGCATAAATTCATAAAAAATTTTCAGTTGGATAAGTCGTCTCTTTTGTAGCTGAACTGTTACACAGAGGCCTGGTAAATAAATTTTCTTGATTCAATGCCCAAGTCTAAAGGCAAGAAACTTAGGATTTAACCAACATTTTCAATTCAAAAGAAAAAAAAATCCTCCCTCTTCCTGTACATTTTAGTTTGATTCCTTCTAAATTTTTTTCATTCAAAATGCTAATTAGTTTGTGTTTTGTAAACCACTGAAAATTAACCTAAACAATAAAAAAACCTTTGTTTTTGATATTGACACCTGCAAAGTGGTTTGTTTTTTTTTTTTTTCTGAAGGTATTAGTGGAATTTATCCATGTGTCACAAAGACAGTATGCCAAGCTGCAGTGTCAGGAAGGGCTGGTAGGACTCTTGGAGGTCTAAACAGGTGAAGCCAGAGTAGATACACCAACCTCTGAGTATTATACTGGTGAGACAAAATTGTAATGCTACATGCAGGTCTGATGTGGGTATGTTTAAAATGGTGCTGAAACACTGGTGAGATTGTGCAAAATGCCAAAAGGATGATTCATGGAGTGTACAGGTCATACATAACATGGAAACTACTTTAAAAACGGTGTCTGCATTAAAAATTGTATTATTTTTTACAAATAATATTTTGCTTTCTCTTCTATTAAGACTAGAAATGTTCAGAATCTCCACATTGCAGGCTTAGGCTTTACTAAGCTTAACTTTGCAAATGTTATGCTTTTTTCACAGGATTTAGTACATGGACTTCATCAGTTCTTCCGATGATTGAATTAGCTTGCTCATTAACTGCTGGACAGCTTAATTTTTCACTGAACTTTTTTCCTTTTCTTCTAGGTTTATGATGAATGTGACTTGGGAAGGTAAAGATTTGTCCTTCACAGCTGATGGCTATCAGGCACACCCCAGACTGGTGGTGATTGTACTGAACAAAGATCGCGAATGGGAGAAGGTGAGCATCATCTGTAGGTAAAACGTGAGAGGAGGTGGGAGAGACTTGGTAGAACCCTATTAATGACAAGTAGACAGATTAACATCACGCATGTCAATGATGATATTCTGCTGTAGCAGGTTTGTCACAACAGTTCAGAGAAGATAATTTTACCTTATTCTGAGTAGGTCTAAGGATTTTTAACAGGGAAAGCAACGTATCAGTGAAGATATACCACGTGGATTTTGGAAGATTTTTGTGAAACGCATGTTGCATTTCTTCTCACAATTTAGTAAAATAAAATGGATGACTGAAAAATGTCCTGAAACTCGGGCTTTAACTACCAAAGTTTGGATGGATTTGTGTATCTTCATGTAGTCCAGGAACTCTACAGAAAAGTTCTTTTACTTGCTTGTTTTTGTATTTTTTCAACAGATTTTAAGCAGATTTTATTCTCAATTTTGGCTCTGATGTTTTGCAGGATATTTGTGTATCCCGTGTTTTAAAAACAAGGTACCTTAGAAAGTGCTTGCACTGTAGGAAAAAAATAAAGCTATATCTTCCCCCCAGATTTATTTTAAATGCATAAATCATGATCATGCATTTTCTAAACTGCTGCTGAAATCTACGAATTCTCTTGTCTTTTATTGTCTTGTCTATTAGTTTTAGGATCCCATAAATGTTCAATTCCAGTTTGTAAGACTGCCAGACTCCTCATAATGTTGAATAGTAATGACAAAATAAGAATTACTGTAGGACATCTCAGTAAATATTCTAGTCGTACAAAACACAGAGAGTAGTTGTAGATTGTGCTATGTACTTCTTGATGTTCATTTGATGCAAATTTTATTATCTGGATAAATTTAATCCTATCAAAATGTGTCAATCTGAATCTTTGGAGGAATCTCTTGCTCAGTAACCTTTATGAAAATTTCTGATAGTATTTTAAAATTCTAAAACAGTCTGCATGTCACATATAATGTTCTGGAAAAACTGTTACCGTACATGCGGAATATTAGTATGGCACCAAAGGGAGAAAATGGTTATAGAGGCAGACAACAATGCTTATGGTATCATAATTTCATACATTTTGTATCCTGAGACTTCTCTAAAGAGAGCACTCGCAGGACAAGGGGATATAGCTTAGATGTTCTTGAAAAATGAGCTAATAACAGCAAATAAATGCTAAATATATGAACTGACAATATTTCCAAGAAATAGCTTGGGCCTGTTAACCTTCAAGTGTCTCGTATATGAGAGAATGGAGGATTCAGTCCAGCTTTTGCTGTATCTAACTGTACATGTACGGCAGCCGTGCGCGCTCCACTGGGCTACAAGGCTCTGTGCAGGCTGAGGCTTACATTTTCCATCTGATAAATCCCTCCACGTTTGAGGGGTTTCTAGAAAGAAAAAGAGTGACTGAAGGGACACTGCTGCCCAGAAAAGATTGTGCGTATACTCCCAGCTGCCCCCTTGCTTCAGAGAGCTTTTGGTAGCAGGCCAGATGAGTTATTTTGGTAGAGACAGCCTGCCCCTAGCTGCAGCTTTTGTGTCTGCTGCTTCGTTGTAGGACTATGGGAAGGCAGCCAGGTTTAATTATGTCAGAGGGGAAAAGCGAAAGGCAGCCAAGAACGGGCTGTCACCACCAGAATTATTCTTCTGACCACAAGCTGATCCCTGCCTCCACGGATGAAGACAAACTGACTAATCAATTATCCTGGCAAACTGGAGGCAGCTCTCGGCCATGTTGAGCACCCCGCATTTATAGCAGCAGAATTTCACTCTGTGCTTCAGAAGTAACAGAAATGTTCTTCTGACTTAGACACATGAGAAGGTTCTTGCCCATCCCCTGGTTTATTTGAACATCTCTGGTGGTGCCATCTTGACATTCTTTCCAAGTTTCTTTCCTCATCCCATATCTCGTAGGAAGAAGGAGAAAGAAATTAGCTTTCTCCTTGCACTGTTTTGCTCAGTTTCAAAACTGTCAAAGTTAGTCATCTGAGATCCAACATTTTGTGCTTTGAGTTTCCTGACAGGCGCATGCTTTTACTTCTAATTACAGTATACCAATGAATACTAGAGAATTGTTTTATTGAAGTCTTATTAAATATTCTCAGTCCTATATGGAAAACATCGTCCTAGAATCTAATTAACAGATTTACTCATGTGAAAAACTGACAATGCAACAGCCTGCTAATCCTTGTAATGTAACTAATGTACACAGAAATTGCAAGTAGTTACTTTATTATTTATGTAAGAAAGAGTGTGTTTTATGTGATTTTTTTTTTACCCAGTATTCTCCTGAAAATGTAAGATTTAATATGAAAACTCAATTTTCTTTGGTTTTGGTATAATAATCTGCTTTTATTTACATATTTTTTTTCTTGTTCTCAAAACTGATATATTTGACTCTGGGCTTGAGGTTATAGAAAATACATTCAAGTATAGTTGAAAGGCATGCATCTTACCCCCAGGAAAATAAGTTCCTTTTTCCTTTACAAATGACTCAGTATCAATACTTTGAAATAGAAACTTCACATACAAATGGGGTTAACTGAGGGATTTGTCCCATATCTGATTCTGAAAAGAGCTGGTTGGACGATAATAGTTTGAAGACTGAAAATCACTTTTGGACATGTTCAGCAGGCATCCAGCAAGATATTTTGACAGATCCTAGAACAGCTGCTCAAACTTCTGACATCAACATTCATATTCTTCCTGTTAATCTTGACATGCAAAGGGGCTGCTGTTCTCAGGCAAGAGATTTTTAAGAAGACAAGCTTAATGTGCTTGTTTCAATGCAACTTGATAAATTTGCCAGAATTAACAGTGCTGCCCAACTATCACTAAAGGAACACTGTGCTAGCATTGAAGAAAACCTCAGAGGTCCAGCAGTACCAGCTGCAAGTGCCCCATTAAGCTAATCTCAGTGAGGTGTGACCTGTGTGTCTTACCCAACCTATTAACTTCACTGAGGTTCGGAGTTCACAGTCTATTAGTCTTTTTTTTTTCCCTTAAATTTGGAGAATTAATTGAAATAAAACCAATCAATCCAATGTTATAATCATATACTAGAATATGAATAGCAGTGGCAAAATTAGGTTAATACAAGCACTTTATTAGCTGTGTATATCATATATGTTAAATAAAGTAGGGAGCACTGTGTTGCATTTAAAAATGATTGTATTCCATGTGTAAAAATGAGTTCCAGAGTAAAATAATTTTTACTGTTGCTCTTATATAAATATAGATAAATTTGCCATTATGGGGTTTGTTTCCTTCTCTTTTCTGCAGACTCTAACTGTTGCACTAATATTGGCTAAAGTTGTAGATTTTTTTTCTTTTATTCTTTAGATTGGTGAGCATGAGTGCTGTAGACAAGTTACAGTCTGTGTTATACTGCTGGCCATGCTTTGGATCACAAAAATACTGCTGATGTAGAGAAGGAAGTGAACACCTGCTCAGTCCTGTGCAAAGAAGGCTTTTGAAGTGCTGGGAGAGTTCGTAACATGTAAAAGTGCTATGTTTCTGTCACCAATGAATTTTTACAAGAAGCAAGAGTAACAGATACTACATGGCACAATTGCTAGTTAAATGCCACTGCAAAAACCATTATTTATATCCATGTTCATTCTAAATGTAACCAATCATCTTTAACTTTCTATTAACACAGGATTTAATTTAGAACTTGATTTTGCTGTGATTAACTAGCATATACCAGATTTAGAAGCCCTGTGTGAGGTTGTGCACGTTTCTGTCTAGGTAGGAATGAGTGGGCAGACAGTGCACAATTCCTGCCTGGAATAAATGAACCAAGGTCTTCACAGAGAGCTCCATCTGGCTACTGCCATCCACCTTCATGTAGCTGAGAAAAGACAGCTACCAAATGTAATGGTATAGGTGAAATTTTGCTGGACAAAAACTGGAAAGCCTAACACTTGATCAGATTTCTGACAGAGCTTTTTGTCAGAGTGCTGTGATAATAAACAGTCACTGAGCTGGTACAGGGTGTTTTCTTTTGGGAAATCTCAGTTGTGTCCAGAGCTGGGGTCATGACAGCTGAAGGATCATTCCGAGGAGACCTTGTAGTGGCCATGCAGTACCTAAAGGGGGCCTACAGGAAAGCTGGAGAAGGGACTTTGTGTCAGGGAGCGTAGTGATAGGACAAGGGGTAATGGCTTTAAACTAAAAGAGGGGAGATTTAGATTGGATATCACGAAGAAATTTTTCACTCAGAGGGTGGTGAGGCCCTGGCACAGGCTGCCCAGCGAAGCTGTGGGTGCCCCATCCCTGGCAGTGCTCAGGGCCAGGCTGGATGGGGCCCTGGGCAGCCTGGGCTGGTGGAGGTGTCCCTGCCCAACCAGGAGGCTGGAACTAGATGGGCTTTAAGGTCCCTTCCAACCCAAACCATTCTCTGATTCTATGATCATGATGCCTTGGGATAGACATTTGCTAAAAGTTATGGAATAAATATATATGTTTTAATTGGAAAGGATGAACCAGCAGGATCTAATCATCCACGTGCTGGTGTATCTTTTGTCAGTAGCTCTGCGGCCTAACCTGACACACATAGTAGATACAGCATGCTCTTTAACGTCTGTTAGGTTGTCATTTTCTTTGTTTCATCCTTGTTGCTTAGTATATTTAGTCTTACTGTAAATATTCCTCTCTTGACACTGTTGAACGAAAGTTGTATATTGTTTCTGTATCAGTGAGCTTTTACATGGTCAAAGGAAAGGCCTTAAAGCTTTTACTGTGCTGAACTGTTTGAATTGGGCCAATTATTATGCAGCATTTCTTAAAATCTTGTATTCCCAAGAAGGATGGTTCTTTTCTTCTATCTGCTGCTGTAAAAGAATTGTAACTGGCCTCGAAAGAGGTAGTGAAGAGTGCTTTGCTCCTGTTATTTACAGCTGATACTTCAGATTAAAGGAGTAGGAAGACTTTCACGGCAGCTCTTCCTCTCTGGAAGTAAAGGTATTGCCATGTAGACACTTGTGGAGAGCCGGAAGATCTTCAAAGAGTGCCAAGAGTGCCAAAAAGTCTTCCCTACCTGGCAGGTGCAGGAAGGGGCTGTACATTTGTTCAGCTCTTTTCCTTTCTAATGACATAATTAACTTATAAAATGCATTCTCCAGCATAAATTTGAATTCCTGTGCTACAAAAAGTTATTTGGGACATTTCCCAGTACCAAAACTAGACCAACCACTGAGGATTTGGCGAGTGCTAATTAGTAATTCTGTATTAACAATGAGGCTACAGGAGCTGGTAGCTTTTCTTTCTCCCTGTTTGTTTATAATCTCTGTGGGTATTTAATTTTCCTGTGAGCCCTGATGGTCGCAGTGTTGGTGCTTTCCTGTCAGTGTAAGGAGCAGCCACAAGGGAAGAGCAGTACATTTGCATACCCCCTATGAGATTTTGCAGCAATTTTTGAAAACTTCAAAGTCTTAAAATGGACGTCTTCAAACCAACTAGGACTGTAAACCGTTTCCTATTAATAAGATACGAAAGCACTCACATTGTATTCTGTCATTTAAATTTAGAACCTCATTGTGAAATGAGGACCTTGACCAACAAGAAGCAACACAAAGCTTTGCAGCAGAAGGTATACAACAGATGCTGTTTCTGGGGGAAGGATTTTGCTCATGTGCTTTGTTCCGCAGCCACTTGTTATTGCTAACCTGACAAAGTCAATTTATGCTTCCTAGTTATTGACTTAAGACTTGCCAGAGTAGCTCTCCTTTGTAAGTGGAGAAGTGTGTTGAAATAAAAGTAACAAATAGTTTTTCTGTAAAGCAAGATGAGTTAGATTTTGCATTTGCTTAGCATTATTGTATTGACAAAAATGTGACAACTCAAAAAATATGTTTGCAATATGTGTGTGTTTAGTGTAGGAAAGGCATCACTGATTTTTTTTTCCTCTTTTTAGAGGTTTAGTTGGGTAATCCTGGGAGTACATTTAGCATCCATGTCATTATGTTAACATTTTTCCTTACAAAAGGATGATGACTGTGTATTGCGTACAGTTCCCATCTGCTGGGAAGAGGGTGATAGGACCGAGTTATTTGTTTGTTTTTTCTGAGATATGCTGGTGTGACAGACTTTCTTTTCATGCCAGCATGGGCACACAAGGGAGAACACTCTGCTCTTTTCTCTCTCTGCTCGGGATCTGGCCTTGCTCTGTTTCTCTGACTGAATGGTCCTTGTGAGGGTGTGTGATTAGGATCATGTCATGTTATTTAGAGACTGTTTTGGAGTGCAGCAGGAGAGGGAATTCTTGGGGGGGGTGGGGGTGTACAATAATGAGTAGCTTTTCAAGTTTTCTTTTTTAGACTAGCTGTGTTTCTGTAGCTGTTACACAAAGCCACACCAAATAGTTCATTATTGATCTCCTCAGCTGCAATCTTCAGAAAATGAATAGGCATGAATGAGGTGGTCAAACCACATAAGCAATGCATGGAATTTGTAAGGTGCTTTAGACAAGGGTGGATGAGATGAGGACCCTGTGATTGATAATTCAGGCTGATGTCAAACAAAGTCTTCCATGCTCTCAACTATTTTCTGTTTTTCTTCCTCTATCCTGTAGAGACTAAATGAAAGGAAATATTCCAGAGTGCATATGAAGAGGAAACAGGAAAGAATGTAGATGTTAAAGAGAAATACAATGGTAGATGTACATGTATTTTTGTATAATGGGAGCACTGGTTTCAAGTCCATGCTTGAAAGTTTTGTAGGTTTTGCACCTACAATAGTGAATCAAACCCTTTATGTGTGAAGGAACTGTATTTATTTATTTATTTAAAAAGTCCCAGTCTTTTGGCCATAAATAAGAGATTTTATAATCTGGGGCAGAATCTTTCCCCACAAAAATTCTATTGCACTATTTTCAAATGCAGGTCATCCTCCATATTTTGCTGGGATTGAGGCCACACCCTGCTGTGTTAGCAATCTAAGTAGGAATGACAGAAAGCTATCATGAACATCCGGATAGTTCATGGCTTTTCCACACAGTACAGTAAAACTTATTTGCATGCATCTTTTGACAGTTCCGTAGCAGAGCATGTCTGTGTTTTTGAACATTATCCTCAGCTTGAATGTTCTGGTTCAAAAATGTTTGCTTTATAAATACACATTATAGGGTTTATTACTTGTAACTCTGTCTCAATGCATTTTTACTTCCCCCCTCTATTTTTGAGTCTAGCAACACAGATACTCTATAGCATCTGCTGAAAATAAGCTCATTTTCGCTTGTAATTACTCTAGTAATTGAATTCTTAGGAGGTCTAGGCAGAATGAGAACTCTCCTTCTAAACATACTTCTATCTTCTTTGCACTCTAAGCGTGCTATTCTCTATAGCTCGATTTGCTATGGACTGTAACTAAATGTAGTTAATTGAGTTGAAGTTTGGAGCATAAATCAAATTTTCAGAACTGTCTTTGAACTATTCAGTAGTTCCATCTTTTATATTGCAAAATCCAGAAGTCCAAATACTTCTCTATTTTATTTAATGCTCAATTAAATGGTTGTCATTCTAAAAAAAAAAATCATATTTCCTAAATGAAAAAGATTTTAAAGAACACATTTTAGAAGAAATAGCTATATTTTTCCTGTGTTCTTCATGTGCCTAGGGATGCTAAGGAAATGATTCTCAACACATAAGATTTTGTAACAGCACATGGTTGCAGGTGTGTTACACTTAAATGGGGATTGATCTCAAATATTCTTAATCTTCCAGGAAAGAAGAAAAGGTGTCAGGTAAGACTGAGCAAACTGTCCCAATTAATCTACAGCTAAGTTTGCTGTCATTACGGAGTGGCTACACCAAGTATAGATGTTGCCTCTTATATTGGCTTCATTTTAAATTCAGCATGGCTGTGCCTGCCACACCAACTCAAATACATGAGATTCACCTTGATGCAGCTGGAGTATATGGCTGCTACCATTAATGACCTGTGCTTTCAGCTGGATTCTTTGGAGCAGTAGTCTTGCTTCCAGGAGCTAGTGGAAAGTATTTTTCTGACCCACATGAAGTTTTGAAATCTTAAAAATGTTTCTATTCTGTTTCAGAGAAAAAATGTTAAAATTTCAAATTCTATGAATCAAAACTCAAGCCAAAAAAAAAAAAAATCAGTTGGGGCAGCTGAAATTCTTTTATTTCTTTTATTTATCTCTACATACTCTGATAAATTAGCACATATTTCTAGAGAGCAAGTCCAGAACTATACATGCAAAGTCTTCATTAAAACACCTTTTTTCTTTTTACAAGATATTTCAAATGTTGGTTTTATCTTCTGAACAGCAAAAAAGCCCACTTTCTGAATTCTTTTCTTATAGAATAGAATAGTTCAATTGGAAGGGACCTTCAAAGATCACCTAGTTCAACTACCTGGCCACTTCAGGGCAAGAGGAACAATTCTTTCAATTTTGCTTCAATTTGCTTTCAAATTCAAGTTTCTTTCAATTCAAATTCAATTCAAATTTCTTTCAATTTTCCTTCTTTCAAGAGGAACAATTTTCTTTCAAGAGATGAGGACAATGGAAATTATTTTCAGGAAAGTTCTCTTCTACCCCCTCCCACTGTATCAAAATAGAATTTTGGCAACCTGGCAAACCTTTGTAGTATTTTAACTCCCCTGTTGACCTCTTATCTCTGTCTACCTTTTTCCAAGCAGTGGTGGCTCAAAGATCGTGGTGATAAGACTTCTGAATGGCAAAGAGTTCACTTGAGATTGGTGAGGTACAAGTTGGAAGTTTTAGGCTGCAGTTGGAAAGAGTAAGATTCTTCACTGTAGCCAGAGCATCTCCACAGTAGAGGTAGTGTGTTTCCATCCTATGTGTGAGTTTACCACTATTTATTTTTGTAGACCTGCTAGTCTTCGATTAGCTATGAAAATTATGTCTGGTCTCTGCTAAGAGTATGTGGAGTTACTGTTTACTCCTTTAGATTCTTGTTTTGTGAAACATAAGAAAGAATGACATTTATTTCAAAAGTTTTCACATAGCTAGTCCAGAGGGGAGTACCTAGCCACAATTTTGTCTAATTTATAAATTAAAGTTCATTAGCTGGTTTGGTCAAAAGGCTTCTGGGGCTGTACACTTCCAGCGCTGACCAGAGTCAGTGCTTGGGCAGAGAAATTAAGTTTTGAGCTGTTAGAATGCAAAGTTGAAGGATATAGTGCCAACAGTGCTTCAAAACATGCAGATTCCCTGTGACTGCACTATAGTATTTATATGTTGCATATTATATTCCTTTACATAACAGTTGTTTGAACAAAAGATTAAACAGAGTTGAGCAAATGATCGCTACATTCCACTTCTTGTTTCTTTATCTCGATGTAGGAATAAGTATTCTGCTGACATTTGCTTTTAAAATATAAAGGCTCTAGTAAGTGCTTCAATTTTTCTGCAACTTTTGCATCATTATGTGATAGTTAACAAGTAACAGTGTAGGTATTAAGCCTTTATATTGTCACAATCACCTGCCTTGCTTTTAGTTGTTTCCTTCAGTTTTGCTGTATGATTCAAATCGATCAGATTGTATTCTGAATTCTTTGAAATTAAACTCTGTGAGTCAAGATATGATACCATTAAGATCGTTAGAGAAAAACTAGTAGCACCAGGTTGCGTTTCATTGATGAGTAACAGCAGTATCTTTGGTTTCTGTTTTATAGTTTTACCTTCGTATACTAGTGGCTTAGCATAGCCTGCATTACACTGGTGACTTCAGATTTCATGACTATTTAATGAATATTTGTAGCAGGGATACTAATATTACTAGGTAAGCAAGCTAATTTAAACAGAAACCCTTTCTACCTCGATGTTTGGACTTGGTTGGAGAATGCCACGTTTAGTCCATTTCATCAGTAGCTATTGCGATCATGAAGTAGCGTGCTCTAAATAAGAGTGCTGCAAAACACTGGAGGCAATTGAATTTTGAAGCTGTCCAGATTGGTAAGCTATTTCACTGTAAAATGGTTTATTCAAATATCACTCTTGTCTCCTACTGAAAATAGCAGCTGAACTTTTCATATTCTACTTTTTGCATTTTACATATGAACTTTTTCTTATTCTGCAGTATTTATAGTGGCCTTCAGGGGTGAAGTCAGGACTTGCATGCTTTTTTTAACTCAGTTATGTTGCTTTGTAGTCATAGGTAAGTCACTTTAACAGTCAGTGTTCAATAAGGACTTAACGTTTGAGTTTGCACAGAAATTGTTACACTTTATAAGCAGATCTCTTTATAAAGTTCTGAAATAAAATGAACATGTGTTATAACCCATTTTTTCTCCTCTAAACATCTGAAGGTTTTAAAAGCATTCAAAACAGAGACTGATTGGATCTAATACTAAATCTGACTTTTCCATAAGTGACATAAGTGTTGATCTTGCAAGACACCAAAATATGGATTCAATTTCATAAATTCTCTTGATTTCAACAGGAACATATTAATGTTTTAGTTTTGCTTAATCTACAGCTTTTCTCTGTCATTTCAACCCTCCACCCTGTAAAGAAGTGATACTATCAGTTGCACGAGGATGTTGAAAGAACTAAATACTATACAAGGATACAAAACATTGTGTAAATAATTAATACCGTGCAGATTCTTATTAACAATGCTATAATTAGTTCTGCGCAGGCTTGAAAGTCTTCTAATGTAAGTATAAAAGTCTTCATGCATTTTGACTGTGCTTTAATTGCATAAAACTAAATTCTTACCCTCCATTTAAAATAAATGAATAAGAGAAGTGTTTTGATCATTCAGAACCGTAGCTGAATGATAGAAGGAAGTGCAGCTTGTATTCTTCAACAGTATATTTCAAAATCAAAATACCAAATAAAGAATAAAGATGAAAACTGTTCACTCATGAGCCCAGCATTAGCGATGGAGCTGATCCAGCATCCATTCTAACCATTTATCAGTCAGAACAAGCAAATCCAACACAAATATTTCGCAAACAAAATGAGTGACCTAGAGGCTTTTTCTAATTACTCTTCTTCATTTGCCATTCTTAGCCCACCAGCAAGGTTTTTCAGGACTTTTCTGCCATTTGCTTTTCTGCTGTTCTTCAAGACATTGAAATCTTTCTCTTGTACTTTTTGCCATTGTGCTTTCTGACACTGTGGGTTCCTTGCTGCAAAGTGGGGATGACCTGCAACAGATGTGAGATTTGTGCCTATATAAAGTCTGGATGAATTCAGTGTGACTCCCTGGGAGTGCAGCATTTTTTTTTTTTTT
>VXAL01003614.1:6799-22626 GCA_013399475.1 Chauna torquata
TGGGTGAGGAAGAAGCTGCTGAGGATCCACTGTTCTCTTTCCCTTTACATTAAGTGCATTGTCTGTTTTAGTACATTAATATATTTAGTACATATATAGCCTTTGCACATTAGCTGCTATAGTGCTGCCTCATAGAGATGAGAATGGTGCTATTCTTGTCTTAGAGAATCATGGGCAAATGACTCCAACCAACGTATGCACAATTGGATACTGCCTGCTTCCTCATACAGGAGGAAGTCAAGGGAAGCTAGATTATTTTCAATGACGAAGCAGTGAGAGAAGTTGATGCCATGTTGCTTTTATGTGAATACTACAAAAGAAATTACAGATTATGGCTGAAGTCTATATTAATGTCTTCAGCTTACTTAGAGACCTTATATAGTTTAAAAAGCAGATTCAACAAGCTAGAAGGGGATTGAGTGACTCTATTTTTTATTCCACCGTTATTTTGTTCCATTTTGTTAACAAGGCAAGTTCACAGCTGTGCAATCACAGCCCTAGTTTCAACCCCTCTGACTCCGGTAAGTCACACAAAGACACCACTCAAATCTGTCAGAGTGGAGACTTCACAATCAATGCAGCCAAACTAGCCTCACAATCAAACCCAGTCCTTGAAAGAAAATATAGACCACATGAGACCGGCTGGACAAGCCTACACATAACATAGTTTGAAATGCAATTGCATCAAAATGAACAAAAGGAGTTGAAATAAGATGCTCTGCTATATTTTTAATGGATTCCGTTCTGTTTCTAAACTTCACATCAGCTTTTACATTTTCTTTTAGCAGATGGAATTCTCATTAAATATTTTGATTAAGACGAGACTGAATTTCTGAAAGAAAAATTCGTCCATCAGAAATATTTATACCTAATGGTTATGACATTATTTGAAGATATTTTACTGTCATCATTACAGATTGAAACATAATAGTTTTGTAAACTTGAAACTTCATTAATAACTTAATAACATTTATAATTTCATTCATAGTATAATTCAGCATATACAAACAGTAGATCTGGTTCTCATATGTCTTAATTCTATGAAATATACATTCCTATAAATATTGCAGAAAGACACTTCAAACTGGCTCAATAGTAGTTCAAAAGCTGGTGTACAAGGTTGTCAAAGTTCCCCAGAGAAACCAATCTATTACCGGTTGCTGATTGCTGGATCTGGAAAGTAATGTTACAGGTATATAATGCTGATTACTTGGAAGTAATTGATTACAGATTACTTTTTCTTTGCTCAGTACTGCTCTTACCATGCTGGCTACTATGACTAAGTACAATAATATTGCACACAATCAAGACAGGAGTGGTAAGATTGCCAAGAAAAGAAGAAAAGTAACAAAGAGTAATTAGAGTTGCTTTTTCACATGAGAAGTGCACAGACAACATCTTAGAATGGCATTTTTAAAAATCATTTCCCTTACTATCCTCTATTCTTTCAAAACTCCTGCAAGTAGTTAGCTGCTTTTTACTTCTCTACTCCTCCGTGCTTTGGAAGGATTATTCTTTTAAAACCAAGTAATTTAGGTGCCCTATTAGACAAGCATATGCCATGTATTCATTCTTTTTTGACGTGCCCTAACTTATACAGTCTTTTCTGTTATTTTTATCTCTCACAACTGTCATATTTATAAACCCACCAGGACTGGGTCTAGCCATAATGAAGAAGGGAGTTGTGTGAAATGACACAGTGCAGCTTCTCCCCTCTGCAGTGACATGGAGCATGTGATGCTCTGCACAGCGCTGATTACAGAACCACAGTATCCTGAATCACCTCCACTGTCTTCTGTATCCGCTCAATTGGAACTCTTCTCTCCCTACTGCACTTTGGTAGATGTCTGTACAGCCATGTGATCTCTGACCTGAAAAAGCTTTTTCTTGAAAGATTGTGCACTATATTAACAAAATGTGGCCTGATCTTAATTTATCTGAATGATCACAGTAAGTTATGAATGAGAATTGTCGTTGCTAACTCCTTGATCTGATAAAATTGCTCACTGAAAAAGGCAAGCCAGATGGCCCAAGGAAATGTCAGTTCTATTGCTTTTTACTTGCTGACTTCCAAATGATTCCTCTCTATCACCCGTAGAGATCTCTTTGCATTGTCAATACCGATGTATGACAAAGAGAAATGATAGCAATATAAGATTATGAAGACTGAAATAGACAGACCAAACTACATACCTTCCCTCAGCATAAGCTGGGTCTATATTATGTGTAGACTCAGAGAAGAATTTACTCAGAGCCTGTTATATGTACAGGCTCAGAGATGCTTTTTTCTGATTCTGTTCAAGAGCATCAATTCACAGGGACCTCCATCTAGCCTTCGTCTTTATTTCAGAACTGTATCAGAAAGATTTTTGCAAAAAATCTGATAATTCCATGCTAGAAGATCTAAGTAGATCAAAAAGCCCACCCTCACCCCCACCATGTTAATGTATATCTGTCTTTTCTGTATCACCTGCAAGGAGCCTGTCCTCGGTCATTCAAAAGAAGTGATTCCGTAGGACTTCCCTAGGAGTCCAACATAAGGCATGTAAATCTGACTGACATCCTCCCTGGCTGGTGAAAGGTATTGAAATGTACCACTTACTTTGAGCTTAATGTACAACTCATTTCTAGAATAATTTAAATAACTTTACTAAGGTAATTCTTATATTGAAAAGAGAATTAAATTTAAATACAATTTAACTGCTTATATTTCTGCTTAAAATATGGGGCAAAATGAAGATCTGACTAATAATGACAGATTACTTTAGAAAATAAGAATTACAGAAATAAAGACAAAAGTTTTCTGAGTATGATGTTTTAGTTCTTCTGAAGCAGAGGAAAGGGAGGAATCCACTGTTATTTGTCAGATTTTTAAAAAGCCATCTTAATTAGCATACAGTAACTAATACTGTTTTTTAGTACATTACAAGCTGGCAGTGTCTTGGGGTTTGTTTAATTTATTTGTTTATTCAGTAAATTCTTTTAAAGGACATTTATTTAAAAAGACTCAGAAATTGCTTAAAATATATTCAGCTTTGGCACACAGAAAATGTATCCTTTTTAACAAAGCAAGTACTTGAAAGAAGTCTTTATGGTATCTTACATTTGATGAAGAGGAGGCTTGCCTTTTTAATAGGCTTTTTTTATTTTAATATATGCTCATTTAGCTGGACTATACTGTCCTGCAGTGCATCATAAAGCATACATGGTAATAGATTTTTGTAAAATAGCATAAACATTTTTTCCTTAATGTTAACTATGAATTTGAAGCAAATTCATGCAGTAAAACTTCTTTTTCTTGTGACTTCATCTTAGTGCTGTATAAAGAAATGTCTGTGAATGTGCTACGAGCTTTGCATTTCATTCTGCATGATAGATTCAGTTGAGGCCACTATAGTAGTGTGTTAAAAAAAGAAATGCAATAAATGTCAATAGTAATAGTTTGCCACAGAAAGGAATGACTGCTAGAGAAAAAAAGTGATGTGCAGATTGTACAGATAATACAGACAGTAATAGGTATTGGGTTTGAACACAGATAATGGTTAATATGTTTGACATTGTTTTCATTAATCACTGTGATAGCAAAACCAGTTTGTTGCTGTAGTGACACATATAAAGATAAGTAGGTATTATAAGGTTCTTTTTATGTAGAAATACAAATTCAGTGAAGGGTAGTCAAAGTACATAGTATTACACCAATGCATTAAAGAATTAAGCAAGTTATTTTTGATATAGGAAAGAATGTCTGTGAATTGCAATACCTGATTGATCAGAGTCAATAGTATCTTTTGAGAGAAGTCTTCAAGAAGGGGAATGAAACAGCATAATAAGAAATAAGAATTTTGCAGAGCTAAGGCAGAGGTCACTAATGATATGGCTAAGGGCCAGTCCAGTGAGAGCCAAAATGTGAGGGCTGGAACAAAAAGGAGAGGATAACTTCTTCACTTGATGGTATAGCTACTGTTGTTCAGACTTTCAAGACAGAGCTAGAATTTTCTTTTTTTTTTCCTTTGTATGGCGATTCTATGGCCTTTGATGGGTCTTCCCGACCTATGAACTTCATGCATTGTGTGTTGCAACTGATTTTATATATCACTTAGCGAATTAGAGATTGTTGGGATGGCGGTGTTTAGAAGAGAGACAAATCAGCTTTAAACTTTAAAATAGAACTTTCCTAGTATGACATTCATTAACAACACACCGTATTATCAAAGGAGCTCTTACACATTTTTTATCATTATCGNCGTTTTCTAAAAGACAAAGCTGTCCTCTCCCAGCTCTCAAGCTCCAAAGGTTGTGTTTTCTCAGTGATCAATAGTTGACCGTCAGTGAATTGTTTAAAGATCTGGGGCCTCTGCCTTCAACCTGTGCTCATATTTTCAGGCCTTTGTTGTTATCCCATGATAAAACTGTACATCACAAGAAGAGACATCTGGTATGAAGCTCTGGTTTACATGGTAAGTTCTCATAGCAAGTTGCTAACAAGCCTAATAGGTCACGACTTGAGCCTTGCACATAACACAGTTATCATGGGGCCTCTGTCCTCCAACAAGCAATATCAATTATATTTCTACTGGAGCATTGGGTATAAAAATGTTTATACAATTATAAGATATTAGTGCACTTAAGGTTTAAGTTCAAAACAAGATAGTATTAAAGTCTGCTTAATGTGTTTCTACTTTTACAGATGTGAAAGTCCTCTGCTTTAGCTACATGTATTTAAACTTTCCAAGCAGCATGCAGTTATTGCTGGCAATGTCTGTGGCAATTCCATGGGAAGCATAACATAAGTTCTTTGTTAGGCTATATCTTACAATCAAAAGATCTTTGGATACTTAAATAGACAGTTGTGATTCAAAGATTGTTCTGCAGCCATGCAGCCAAACCAGGGGAATTCCCTGAACATCTGAAAGTCTTTGTAGTGCTCATGCCTAGAATTGTACCGATGAAGCAGCTATAGGTTAAGGTGTTGCATAAACCACTTGAGTGTTTAAACAATAGTCAGATTATCAATCTTTTCCAAGGCCTGATCCATTAGGAGTGTGTACCTACCATTATATTTGTATACTCCTGTTTGAAACAAGGGATCATCTGCCCTGACTATTAGTTCAAAGGTACAACCTGTTCTGGAATAAACTAACCAATATAACTTGCTTAATATCACAGTGCATAGGTGTATTATTATGATTTCCAAGAAATATAAGCAGGAAATGTATAAGCTACTTGTGCTTTAATACTTTGATAAATGTGGTGTTACATGAAATCATACTATTCATAGAATGTTTACATACAGGGTTATACCACATGTTCTAGCTGCAATCTAAAATCATTGAACCTGTTATGATAAGGACAATGGCTATCCTATGTCTTATGGAAGAAGCAGTTTAGTTGCATCATTGTGCAGTCCATCCAAACAATGAACATTTAATCTGAATCTATCTAGTAAGAGATACTGTATTATCAAAAGAGACTTTTACTTTCACTACTAGCTTTAACTATAATTTGAAAGAAACATAAGACTCATTCTTCTCAGAATTAGGTGAATATTCTCATTCTTGTTATTTAAGGAGAAAATGAAACAGAGGGAGAAAAACAGTAGAACAGTGGAAAGCATTCCAGCAGCAAATGTCATACAGAAATGCAGTACAATAATGAAATCACTTTGTAAAATGTACCACCACAGGAAGAAGGAAATAGTTTTTGTGTTTACAGTGTTCGTGTATCTCTGCTTGCATCTAGTCTCCAGTAATATATTTCTCCAAATCCTCAGTTTATATGCCTTGCTTTTTCATCTGGTGACAAGCTTTATGATTTCCTAGAATCCTGTTTCACTTACGGAGATTTGACATCTGTAGGAGACCCTGTAATAACAATCCGAGTAGTTTGTTACAAAATATACTCTTTTTCCATGGACAGAAAGTGTGGGTTTCTTTTAGCCATGGTTTACTAATTTCCATTTACTTTCTGCATATACTTTTACAGATTACTGATTAATGCTCAAGGCTGATGGAAGGCCAAATACTTTTATGGTTCTTCAGTACCATAAAAATCAAAAATATATAACATTTTAGATTTTTAGATTTTTCTTCCAAGGCTTCAAAGCAATTTGAGGCTTATACTTGAGGCTGTTCCCTCATGTTGTCATTATGTGGAACTGATGAACAGTGGAGAAAAATTCAAGACACAAAAAGATACATTAAATGATAATATTACATTAATTCTCTTAGTAGTTTATTGAGAAATTAAAGTAATGAAACGTCTTCTGTATGATTTATACCTCAGAGTTGATCTCTTACTCTGATCCTTTGAAATCTACTAAATGGTGAGTCCATTCACAGTTTTCCTCTATGGAGGGATCCAGTGATCAAGCTCATGCCCTTGCTCTGGGTTATTCAGAAGTATAAATATGGTTTAAAAAAATTTTCTCCTCAAATATGATCATCTATTTCAAAATAAACATATGATAATCTAATTCTTGAAACTGCTTGTCCTCTGTCCATTAGAACAAAAGTTATTTAACAAGATGATTGATCACATTACATTTATTTCACAGAATCACAGAATCACAGAATGGGCAGAGTTGGAAGGGACCTCTGAAGATCATCTAGTCCAACCCCCTGCTGAGCAGGATCACCTAAAGCACATTGCGCAGGATGGCATCCAGGCAGGCTTTGAATATCTCCAGAGAAGGAGACTCCACAACCTCTCTGGACAACCTGTTCCAGTGTTCTGTCACCCTCACAGTAAAGAAGTGCCGCCTCATGTTGAGCTGGAATCTCCTGTGTTTCAGTTTGTGCCCATTGCCTCTTGTCTTGTCGCTAGGCACAACTGAGAAGAGACCGGCTCCATCCTCTCAACACCCTCCCCTCAGATGCTTATATACATTAATGAGGTCTCCCCTCAGTCATAACTAAGTCAACATAGACTGAATTCAATGTAACTATGCTGTTTGTCTTGTCACCAGTTAAGGGTTTGTCTTGGCCTTCCACAATATGCTGTGTTCAATATAGTACAAATAGTAGTAATTAAATCAAGCAAAACATGATATATGATACATACATATGGAAGAGTATGTCAAACTGAAAGCGGTAATTTCATTAAAGTATACTCAGAAAAGCTGGTGAGGTGGTAGGCTATGTTGATCTAATGGCATCCTGTCGCTGAACAAAGAATCTTTTTTCTTCATGATGTCTTTTTACCCTTCCTGTTTCCACATAATTACTTACATTGTACTAAAACAAGAGCAGAACAGATCTCTTCCATGAACTAGTTTAAATTAATCTTCCCCCTCCCTCTCCCTTCACAAAGGTGAAAATGTAGGGAGTTACGTGGTAATGGTATAAAGAAGAGAAAGAAAATATACTATTAGAACTAGGGTAAGAAGAAGGAAGGAATGGGAGTAGGGAGCACAGTAGCAATAGGGATTAAGACCTCTTCTTCGATAGGAGACTGGCTGAATCATCCTTGTCACTTTCAGCCTCAAGCTGAAAACTCAAATGTCATCTTTAACTCACTGTATTATTCTGCTTAATAAAAAAAACATCTCACAGTGTTCCTGTTTACCGAATTTTCATTTACAGATGGGCATTACAATAACTCTTTAACCCCTACACAACCTGGCACCCAAAACTGACTCTGGAAACACACACTTCAAACAGGAAGATACTCCTTTGCATATTCCACTGGTATCTGGATATTCTATTACTCATCTGCCATGGTGTTTTGGGTTATGATACAGAAGGTACTATTTGAAAATTACCCAAGCATTTTGGGTACTTGGGGTGTCTTTATTTTATAAATGAGGACAAGATAGATGTCTCTAACTATATAGACATTTTAATTAACAATTGTTAAGTAGAATGAATAAATATTCCTTAGTTCCAGGCTGACAAATGTGATCCCATGCTCCACAGCCTGGGTTATTTTATAATGAAGAAAAACTAAATCCTTCCCTGGGAGCAGCTACTGTTTTCTTTTTCAGTTTTGTTCTAAAGATTCTACCCTAGATGACCAGAATGATCGGTTTCATGAAGCACTTTCTTTGTGAGGAGAGACTAAGTAGATTCCACACATGAGAAAAATAGTTGACTGAGAGGAAGTATGATCTGAAAAATCATGAGTGAATAGAGAGGGAATATCATCTGTAGAGCCATGAATAGATGCAGACAGTCTAGGTGAAATTTAATATGAAAAAGTATTACACTCTTTCTATTCTCCTCTGGGAAAAATTATGATGGAAATGTAGAGTTACATTGGTACATTTCAGTCTATGTTTATGTACATAATCATGTACAGTTTTTAGATCAAGGCACCAAAGTTAATAAATCTGTCTTCTGGATCTCTAGGAAAGTAAACTGCTGCTATACCAAAAGTGACTAGAAAGGCAGAACTAGAAATATATTCAGGTCTTCCTATGACCCAACCTCTGGACCATTTTTTCCTCAGTTTCCTTTGAGTTCCTCATCCAAAACAAATACATGACTGACAGGCACTGCACAGGCAAGGGCAGAATTCCTGGGTATGTCATGGCTTGAATCACTGCGCTGTGTAGGCTGACCAAAGCCCCACCATGACAGGCTGAGAAGTGGTGCTCTACCCCACTCCCATGGACCTCCAGTGACACCACAGACTCACAAACTGAGGTAGAGGGAACAAAGGAGTGCAAGTGTTGAAAAAACTCAAGGACAATAGGTGCTAGACACCGCCTAGAGCATAAGCTGAGAAGGAGCTCATTACCAGCACCAGCTTCACATTTAACAGGTTTGAAAGGCCATAAGAAAAGGTATAAAAGAAGAAATCACCTACTCTTGGGGTGGACTTCGACTTGCCGTCAGCTGCCAGTGGACCAGCAGCCCATCTACAAGTGGGGTCTCTCCTAATGCCAACTGCCAGGGATGTCAAGATTCAACCTGGCATGGCCTGAGCAGGGTGAAGACATCCTGGGGAAACCCATACCAGATGGCTCACAGGACATAGAAGACAGCAGTAAGTCATGTATGGTAAGTCATGCATCCATGTTGTTTGGAGAAAGGCCTTGAAGAATCAATTTATGGTAACTACCTATTGAGCTGCAGTAGCGAAGAACCCAATAAACTTTTTCTTCCTTTTCTTTCACTTTTTTTTCCTTCTCCCCCATTTTTACTTGATTTACATTTCCTTTGAGTGATTGCATGGTTAGGCCCAGAAACTGGAAGAAATGCTGGACAGTCCTTTGCTGGTGCGTCACAGTTATTTTTTTTCTTACTTCAGGAAAAAAGAAAAAAAATCCAAATCACTTTGAAACACTTGGATTTGGAAGAGAAGACCATTTGTGATCACAACACTTGCCTTTTGTCATTGTCCAGCCATCTTCTCCCTCACATTTTGAGGTAGCCTGGTGATAGAAAAATGGAATAACATCACAGTGAACCCACTACAGTGCAAGCTCCTTCACATTTTTTTTTTAGATAGAGTTTTATTGTTGTAATCCAAGATATTTCAGTTACAAAGTAGTTAAAATATCTCATATGATCTCATGAACATAAGGTTTAGTGATCAGTTGTTATGCTCTTGATTAGCAGCTATTGAAGCTTTTAAAAGTTTATTACTTCCCAGAAGTCTTTGACTGGCTTTCCAGGTCCTTGAAGATAAATGAGAATCTCTAACAAATCAAAAGCAATAAATCATTGTGCTTTCTGCTGATTGGGGATCATGTCTTCTACTCATCGGGCTGGTTGTCAGCTAATATCCTACTAAACATCTAATGTCTCTCAAGGGGGTTTCTATAAAAAGTGTGGAGGAAAGAAATAAGTCTGCTGAGGGGGATAAAAAAAAAAAAAAAGAGAGAGAGAAGAAATCAATGGTTAGAAATCAGTAAGAAATTGTTTCCATTGAGGAACTTTTTTTTTTTAATAATGACTAAATTAAAATAATTTTACTTTGTTTGTTAATACTAATTAATTACCTTACAGCCACTAATTGAAATGAAAATTATTTATTTTACATTAAAACAGGCTTTTATATGATCAGACACTACCTAATCTACTGAAGTGAATGCAAGTTAAAGCTGCAGATGTAAAATATTCCAGTATTTAAAAATGTATGAAATATTATGTGCAGCTGTTAAGGATTTCCTAGTATTACTTAAACTCCAGCCAGTGTCTGGCTGCTGAGTTTTTCACATACAATAAACCTACAGTATTGATAGACAAACAAAAGTAATGTGTTCCAAAACAAGTGTTAATATTTGGCAAAATATATGGATGAGGTAGATATGCTTTGTTGTTAATGAAAAAAGTATCACTGGTGTTTTTTCAGATGTCTATTATTTGAAATATGTCAAGGAAATTTTTAGATATAAAAATGAATATTGGAAAGCAGCTGATTAATAGTTCAGGTTTCTATAATGAACCTGAGTATGAATAATATGCATTAATTATTTTTACATATTGAAAAGAAGGCTGAGTATTCATGGACTTTCTGTTAGTATCTGTGCAGTTCATATACTAAATCCTGTATCACATAATACAGTTTAAAATGTACGACCTTCTCTCACTCACCTCCTTCTTAAAGAGTGGTGTTCACCTCTGGCTATCTGTGCCATTGATCTCAAAGGTATGGAGGCACATATTTTAGCTGTTAACACAGACATAATTTAGCTATTATACAATTAAACTCTGAAAGTCACACTGGTATCCGTGAGCCCCTTGTCTTGATCTTTGATCCCACTTCTGCAACTCCACTCAGTTTATGCTGACCTTCCCCAAGTTAAAAGAATTAAAAAGAGTTAAAAAGAACTGAAAGACAAAATTTTCAGTAAGGAAATGGACATATTTCAATGTCCAGTGAACATCATGAGGGAATTTATTATAGTTGTGTTCTCTTAAACAACACAAATCTTCAGAGTCAATTCTCCTAACATAAAGCTAAATTTTGCTGTAAAGTTTAAGTTTTCACTGTTTTATTTTTTTCTACAGCTGCATCAAAGAAGCACTATGTGTTTAAATTCAAAAATGGGGGATGAAGAGTCAAAATATGGAATATTCTATGGTAAAGAACAAATTGGCCCAAATACTTGCAAAACAAAGACCTTTACATTCAGAAGTTATTAAAAAAAAAAACTAATTAAGTATTTAATTATGTCAGTCTTGTCAGTTTTCTTTTTCTTTCATTTATTATGGTTTTATTGTTACTATGCTGATTATTGTGATTATTACTTATGATTGGTATGATAGGAGAAAAAAAAGATAAAGATTTTTATTTTGTATGTATTTTATGTATTGCTGCATTCAATACTTTTTTTCAGATCTCCCCTGAATTCAAGAATTTGATAGATTCCTATTCCTTCTAATTGCATGTGGGCATCGTCACAGACATTTTTGTCTTCATTCTGTCTCTTGCACCATTTTGTCTGCTCAGTAAGACAAAGAGATTACTCATCTTTACAAGTTAGAGTCAAAAAATTTATGCATCATTTCAAGTTATAAGGTTTCCTTATGTTGGCTGCTAGGTATGCTGGTGGTTTTAAACTGCATATTTAAAATGTTAATGCCTGTTTGGCCTATGAGATATTGAACTGTTTATGTCCTAGTTACCTTTTGTGGTTCCAGGTATCTGTTAATTTGTTTGTTTAGACTTTTTTCAAGACCAGTATCATGTCAGAGGACTCATTCAGGGTTAAAGTACACAAAAAGGAGTTGAAAGTTCTAAACCAGTTTTGCCTTATTAGAGAAGACATTTCTTTATATTTGTTCAATTAATGGCAGTCAATGCTTAGTTCATTCAAGGTCAAAGGACCACTGACAGTCAAGAAAGATTTTTCCAGTATATGAATATAAAGAAGGTGTTATAAAAAGAAATCCAAAAGGCTTGGAAAATGAGAAATATTTGAATGAATTCACTAACATACATGTGCTTCCTTTATTATAAATCAAGTAGTTCTCACTGAAAAAAAATGTTTATATAAATCTTTTCCTAATGTGCCTGAGACATTTTATATATCAATTTTTTTTTTTTTTGCCAATTTATAATTGAATTCCGATTTCCTATTTAATAAAGGTGACAAAAGTAATGAGTAAATGTGAACCACTCTTTAGATAATAGTTGAGGTCTTCATTCCTTTTTTGCAAACAAAATAGAAATTCAGAAGTTAAGTATCTGAATAAATGCATATTAAATGACATAATTACTCAAATAGGTATAAAACATAGCAACAACTCATATGTGCTAATGAAAAACAGTATTTCTATGGGAAATATCTAAATTAGAAAACAAAATATTAAAATTGATTATTTAAATCAAGTTTCATTGTTTACTTACTTAAGTTGATCTGTTCCACAATGAGACCTCCAGAGAAACAAATAAATAAACAAATAAAACCCAGTGCTGCCCAATAAACTGCTGCAACCAGTATCTTTAGGAGCAGAAGTGAGTTACATAAATTTCCACTCATAAACAAAAGATCAGTTACGCTTGCTGCTGAGAAGTTTTTTATTAAGGGATGAAGAAGGAATGAAATGTTTTCATGGTTGTTTTCTTTCGTGGTTGCTTTATTACATTTTTCTTCTTTTTCTTCTTCTTCTTTTTTTTTTCCTTAAGTACTCTGACCAGAAATTCTAGTGACTTTGGCATAGAAGGAATTGTAAAGATTTCTAGGACATGGCCTGCCTTGCCTGCTGTGACTGACCTGACAAACATACATCTCCCAAAACTGCTGTCAGGAACAGACTTCATTATTGTAAATCTGCACATTTTCTTTGAGAATACCAAATGAAAACATTAAAAACAGTGAGTTGGACTGTAGTCACTACACATTTACTTCTCATTTACTAGAATCAACATTTACAAATTTAAGGATTTAGCGAGAAAAGGACATAAATGAAAACTTAGAAGAGATCCAATGCTTATTCCATTTTTATTCACAATACAGAGAAATAAAGAATAGGGAAAACTATTGTACAATAGAAGCTACAGGTTATTTAAAAAAATACCAGAGGAAGTACATTGTTAAATACTCTGCAGCAGTTGTGGAGTAGATTACCATACAAAACTATAAAGAAATATCAGAAGTTAAAGTAAGTATCTTTACAACACTACAAGGTAAAAATAATAGTTGTATATACATGGTAGACCAAATATTGTAATCTTACTGGAAGACTGTGATTTAGAACAGTAGAAAAATTGTATGACAAGCAAGGAGTTCTTTTTCATCCCAGAACTTAATATTATGCTAGACAAATTAAGCTGAAGTGAAGATTTTTTTGAAGTATTACATACACGATGCTATGAACGACAAGCTTTAACTAGGTGTACTTAGAGATTATACATCAATTTCTTATGTGTACATTTCCTTCTAACAAGTATATTAAAAGAAAGTCATAACATACATGCAAAAGCTATTCATAATATCTGACTTTCAAGATCTTTCACTGTCTTAATTTTTGTCATTTAAAAATAAGGTCAGAAAGCAAACAACTTAGAAATTTTCAAGAGGAAATAAAAATCAAAATATTTATTATGTACTTTTTTTTAAAAAGATACACTTTCACAATCACACTTATTCATCTTTGAGCAAATCCACTTATTTAGTTTTTCTTTAATCATGAGTAAACTGTCCTGATAAAAGTCTTTCTGCTAGAAAAGAAAATGAGAGAAAATACATGTTCACACTGCTAGCTTGTAACTGTCTGGGAAATGAAAATCTAAAACACTGACTCTCCTGCTAAGACTGAGGAAAGAATTTCAAATGTCAGCATGCTACATTACAAGCTGATGAATTATTGTTAGACAAGAAATACCCATGATACCTAAATGTACCAAATAAATGTAGCTCTCACACTACAGTGCTGGTGTCTATAAATCAGGTACGTTCAAAGTAACTAAATTTTATTATAACTAGATATTTTAACACTATAGACAAGGAGACTTTATTCTTAGATTTATAAAGTATGTAAATTCATGAAAAGCTGAAGTAAACTTTACACCCCACCCCACCCCACCCAAAAAAAAAAAAAGAAAAAAGAAAGCAAGGAAAAAACCCTTAAGAGAGAAAGATACAAAGGTCTGTTTCAAGGTAGGATGAATTGTAGCTATAGTATATATGAAGGACTGTTAAGCTCCTCAGTTATTTTTTCTGTCAAAACTATATCATCTTACTATATGAGATGAAATGGCAAATGCTGAGTCCTGTCTTCTTTCCCTTAATGTTAAAAACAGCAGCTTCAAAGTCATATTTGCAGTAACATGTCTGATATGTAAAAGTTAAAATAGTTGGATACATTAAGTGATGATCCAAACCTCTATGTGATACAAGATTTACAGGCCAACTCATGGTCATGTATCTTTAGAATTTCTGGAAGATAAAGAGAAGAAGAGACATGTCATCTCAGTGCAAATAATAAAATTCATGGTGTGCAAAAGGGCAGTGCAAGTTCTTTTTTTTTTTTTCCCCCAGTTTCAAGATGGAGAAAAAGAAGATTAAAAGTTAAACAGGGAAATGGTAGGAGCACACAGGAAGTATTAACCTGCTGAAAGCCTTTCCAAAACTGTTCTGGGTCTTTGAATATTTCCCCTCACATACCTGTTTAAAATTGCTAATTTTACTTCATGCTTTCAGGATATTAAGTAGTAACTGCTCAATGTATGTGAAGTATATATATATACGAAAGATGATAGAAGCTGAATGTTACTCACAAAAACATCACTTCAGTCAGATAACTTCGTAAAAACTTGTGCTAAGCATCTTAACTTTGGGAAGATTACCCAAAACTCAAAGCCTTCTGAGCTTCATTCATCCCTAATTACAGGATGAAGATTCTGCATCATCTGGTTTAGACAGGTTCTGTAGCAAATTTCATTTCAGTAACAGTTAAAAAGTGGGAAGTACTGAACTTAATTTATATGAGAATAATTTTTTTCCTAAAAAATAACAATCAAACTAAAACAAAAACATCTAACCATTTAAATAATTTAATCTGATTTGCAACTGTCTTGAACATGATTCACAGCAAATACTTTGCAAAGACAGCCAACTGACTACTTTTGAAATCATAGCAACTATGGAATGTGCAATGTAAATGAAAGCTCCTGTTCAATGTGACCCTGGAGGAATCATGCAGTCTTGCATTAGATTGCCATATCTTGCTGCTGTATGTCACCTGAATAATTTGTCATCTAGGGTTCTTAGAGATCCTCATACACATTCTGTGGTCAGAAGTGTTCACATTACTCTGACAGATCTTGCTGAGGATAATAACAAGCTCTTGCTAAAGATACAGAATAGAGAACTTGCCTGAGAATTTGACGTTTCCTGAACATGTTATTCTTTTGTTCCAGGTCACTAGTTAAATAACAAGAAGCATGAAAAGCTTCCTAATACAAGTCTGGAGTTTTCCAGGGGACGTGCTGGGTTTCCCTCTTCAACCAGGATAAGCTAACATAAAGTCTTAGCAAGGGGGGCGGGGGGTCGTTTCTGTACACTTTGTGACCTTAACAGTTCATCTGACAGAACTGTCAAGGAGTTTGAGGAATGGANGTAGTTTGAGGAATGGAAGAATTTGTGTCTCGTGATGTTCAGCTGTGCAAAGATAAAATCATGAAGGACTGAGAAGGTTCCTATCACACAGCCAACTTTTCTGCTTTCCTTGCATTAGTTAATGGCTTATCTGGTTAAGAAGAGACACTAGCAAAAATGTGTAATATATTGCTTTTGAAAAATAAAAAGATAAATGAAAAAAAAAATTCTTTAAGAATTCCTCAGCTGAAACAGGCTTCTGTAAACTTAATGAGTAACAAGAAGTTAGGAAAATAGTTCTTAAATGTGGTCTGTGCCAGGATCAGGGATGCTGCAG
>VXAL01003615.1:10639-21541 GCA_013399475.1 Chauna torquata
TTTTAATACCATATGTGGTAACTGAATGCACAGGGAAGGAATTTTTTTATTTTATTTATTTATTTATTTATTTATTAATCTGTGCAAGGTACTATGTCTTAGTACTGTACCTACAAACGCATCCTGGTAAGTGTTCCAGGCATGTGCCGTGAATGTTTGTCACAACATATTCCTTCTGCTAAATCATGCTATGAACCAGTTCTCAAAAACAAATCATATGAACTTTTTAAGAGGTGTAGTATTGTTGGCAGTCTCATGGTTAAGGCTGTGTTTAGATTTATACTACAATACCTCATGGTAATACTCTAAAACTATCATTACCTAGACCTCTTAAATAACGATGGGAATCTTTCCAGTGATTTTGGCAGGCTTTCTGTAGAGCCTTTCAATTTTTTATTGATGTAACATCTTTTTGCAAAAAGTCTGTACTAAAATTTTAAATAAAAAAAGCCCTAATATTGATATTCTTTGGGAAAGAATGAATATGTGGTTACTTGCAACAGATGAGAATTCAATCATCATCAGCTACCAACATATGTATATGTTTTGTGCATGTGTACAGATTGTGACAAAACTGGGTGCCTGGGGTCACATTTGAGAAGTGAGATATCTGTAGCTGATGGCCTTCTTGAGAATAATCTAGAGTCGGTTTGCCAAGCAAAGCCACGTTCATTTCCCAAAGCCGCCCAAGGCCCATCTGAGTCCACACTTTGTGTCACCTATTGCAGAGCAGCAGTTAACTTAAGTGGAAAAAAATCCCAATAATGAATTCAAAAAAAAAAAAAAAAAGAGGGTTCCTTCTTGTCTCTGTTATTAAGGCAACAATGCAGACTGCTTTTAGAGTAAGATTAAAGCTCTTCCAAATACTGTTTTGTTTGAATGAGGCCCCTAAATAAGGCTGACTCTTCAGAGGAGGGTATGTTGAATTGCATCTAATATTGTTTGGATCAAACACTTACTGACTCTTTCAGAGGAAACACTAAAAATGCCCCTTAATTCTTCATCACATCTAGTTTATTTTTAGATTTGTTTAACAGGAGGGCCAGAAAACACAAGCTGAACTGATACATTAGACACAGGATGATATTTGGATTTACTTATGTATTGTTTCTCATACAGTCATGTTCCTTCTGGAAACTGGACAGGTTTCTTTAGATCCACTAGTTATGTTTCAGAGTTTCCTAGCTTATGCTTTAAAGATAGACTGCACTAAGCCTGCCTTTATAAAAAGAAGATCCATTAGCTGAAGAGGAGGGGTGGATGTAGTTCCAGGTGTTAGAAACCTTCTTCCAAATGAAGCTTTGGAACAGGCTCCCCAGGAAAGCGGTCATGGCCCCAAGTCTGCTGGAGTTCAAGAAGCACTTGGACAATGCTCTCAGACGTAAGGTTTGATTTTGGGGTGGTCCTGTGTGGAGCCAGCAGTTGGACTCGAAGATCTTTGTGGGTCCCTTCCAACTCAGGATGTTCTATGATTCTATGATTCTATGAAATGGTGTGAGCTGGCAGAGAGCAGTGCTTTCAAGGTACCCATGCTCTGTGTGCTCTGGGGTGCCCCAATTGGTGGTAACCCTACTGACCATCTACCTGGGCCTGCATCTTGGGGAGGAAAGACTAATGTCTGCTTAAGAAGAAGCATACAGATGACAGCAAGATAGAGGAGGAACAGCTTTCTGAGTCATTTCTCCTCTTATAAACCCCATCTGTTTTCTTCATAGTCAAAGGTAGCTCAGCTATGTAGGTGGAGAATGAGGTAGGTAGATGAGAATTTTATGCAGATGAGTTTTCTGTTTGCTTTTACAATTTGTATGGAAAGACTGTTGGAAAACTACTTATGAAATTCAGGGAATTGCTCTAATGTAGAGTAATGAGACTTGTGTCCTCACAACGGTAATCATGCTTGAATTTCTCAATATCAGATCAAGCTTTATTTGCGCAGTATTTTTATTTGGTCCCTTTTCTTCATGCTACTTAAATTTTTGTGCTTGCTGTAAATCATATTTATTAGTTTTTAATAAATGTATCAACTTTGAGCAGTGTAGAAACTTAGCTTCTGAGCAGTATGGAAATTAACTTTTTGAAACAGTTCATGTCAGCTGCTGTCTTATTTTTCACATGCACATGCATTACATGCTAGTTTTAAAACCCAGCTGCAGTAAACCTCTGGTAGCATAGGTTCCTCTCAGGATGAAAATATACTGGCATGTTAATATTTCTGGCAATTTCAGATACATGCTAATGTTGGGTTATTTTTTTCTACTTTCATGGAGTTCAGTATTTTTGGGGAGTTGTAAGTGTCCAGTCTTCCATTCATATGGAAATAAATGCAAAAGATGAGAATATTGTTCAACAGATGCACAAGGCTGATTTCCAGTGAGGATTAAATTAGATTCTTCAGACAGTCTAGCTCTAAAGGCCACTGAAAAGAAAATGAAGCAGTAAGTTATCAGGGAAGAAGAACTAATTGTCTCCTTTAAATGAAAATCTGCAAAAAGTGTCGTTTAATGTGCATTTAATGTCTTTATCTACATCCTGGAATGTTCAAATGAGCTTTTACTATTTTTCTTTATATTCTTGGCACAAACAAAGAAGTGTCTGATTATCTGGTTTGAATAAACTTTAAGACTGGATCATGAAAATAATTTTGTATTAAGAAGCAATGGATACATGCTTTTCCTTGCAGTTTACTGGGTTTTGTTTGTTTGTTTTGAATAAATTATGTCTATAAATGAGCTTAAAAAAAAAGGAAAGAAAAGAAAAGAGGAGAGGAAAAATAAAAAAGCTTGCAGTACTGATTTTAACTAGTGATGATATTGTGTAAAATGATTTTTGGTATCCAGTATCCCCATTCTTCAGTACTTTGACTGACTGATGATTTGACAAATACAATGTTACAATGTATGGCCTCCACAGAGGATTGGAAAACATTTATAGTAGGGGAAGAGTTAGATTTTCTACTCATAGAATCAAGGAAAGTATGAGTGAAAAGTTAGAGTAATAGGGATGAACGTAGCACCTGTGAGTCTGTGCAGTGCAGTACCTTGTGCAACTGAGGGCATAGACAGAAAGGAAAAAGCCAGAAATGCCTGTATGCTCCCACCATAGCACAAATGCCTTAAAATTGCTGTAATTGTGATAATAGTTGTGACCTAAGCTTGTAAAATATTTTGCTGACTCTTGCTTATCTCTGGAGTATTACTCTTTTTTTTTTTTTCTTTTGATTTCACATTCTTTCTCTTTTTTTTTTTTTTCTTTTTTTCTTCTTAGCCCCTCCCATCCTCTTCCTCCCCATGGTATTTTGTCACAAACTGAAGCTGAAAGCTCTTTGGGACAATGACTTCATTTTTATATCACGTCTGTGCAGTGCTTGTCTAAACTAAGCCTTCAACATAATGTTCAACTTTGAGGTTAGTTATCTTAGTTTTGTTTAAGTTCGGAGAACAGAGTTTTTGGTTTTGTTGTTGTTGTTTTTTTTTTTTGTTGTTGTTGTTTTAATACTACTAAGTGTGTACAGGTGGATCCAGCCCATTCATTTGTATAACTCAGTGTGGAGATGCACCTGCTTTAGTGCTGTCATTTTGCAGGCAGGCACCACTAGATGTTTGCATGCCATATGCAAATACTTCTCTTTGGCTTGACCTTGATAGCAGCTGCCCCAGGGAAGAATAAGTAATTACTAGCATTTTTTTTTTTTAATATAGTAATTTATATTCAGGAATCTTTTTGGAGTTATAGTAAGGGTTGGGAAGTCCTGTGGTAGCCCAATCATAGTAGATACTTCTTGTAAACGTACAAATCACAGGCTGAATTGAAAATTTTGCAGTCTAAACAAAGGTAAGCACCATATTTTTGGGTGTCTGTTCTACTAGAAGAGCTTTCCAATGACAGGCACCTTCTTTTTATTTGCAGTTTCACATACTCCCACTATACGAAAACTCATATGCTTGTAAGTGTCCTGAATAAAATATGATATTTGAAGGCTATAAATCTAACAATAAACTGGATATGTTCTATCATATTTTTAGTGTTAGAACAATCTGACAATTAAAATTATGTCAGTGACTTAGAATGCCACAGAATGACATAATTTGGTGGTGTTTGTTAGTGCATTTGTAGCTGTACTTTCATTTAGAGACATGGTCAAAGTAATGTAGTGGAAATGTCAGCTTTCTCTGGGGAAGATGAGATGTCATGTTCAAGACTTGATCTTACCAGATTCATTTTCACTGATGTAGTTATTCCAAAGTCTTGCGTGAATGTTTTTAGCATTTCCTCTATTTTAAATAAAACAAATGCTTAAAGAATGTGGCAATTAATGTTCTTTCTTCCTTTCACATTTTTTGAAGAACTCCTTAGCATCTACGTTTTGCCTTATGTGCACAAAAATTCAATAACATTTCATGTGAGTGTTTAACCCTTTCAATTACAAATTAGATTGTTGTTGTTGCTTCCAAAGAAATAGATGTACTGAGATGTAATGTCTAAGTTAAATATCCTCTTTCATGTTTGGTAACTGTAGCATTGTTAATTCATTTTAAGATGCCATAAAAATAATTTTTCTCTCCCTTTTTCCCTGACTTAAGTGAGGAGAGGTGGTGATGATGATTATACAGGAATAGACTTCTTGAAGGAGAACATGATAAAAACAAAAAGGTTTAACTGCCTTTTTTATTATTTGCATTCTTGCAGTAGTGTTTGTCTTACACTGATATCTAGCAGCCCCTATCTAAAGCCAAACCACATTGTGTTTGTCATCATACAAAATTATATGGAGAAATGATTTCTACACTGAAATTAGTGCACTGGATCAAAATCTATATGGGCAGAATAGGAAGTTATAGTTCATACCTATGTTCCCCAGTATCTCTGTGGATTTTTTTTCTTCAGTTAATGGATTATCTCAGTTGCGAGTCAAAAAGGTGGCTGTAGTTGGAGTTTGTCTGATAAATGAAAATGTAGAGGGCTTTAGGCTTCCCTGACTTTGTAATCAGTAACCGTGACATGATGGAGCTAAGAGGAGGGAAGGAAAACTTCCAAATATCATAAAGAGAGAGCATATTTGAATCTACTGAAAAAGACCTTTTCATTTATCCACTGGAGTACAGGATATGGTTTGATGACTGTACTGTATCCTCATGACATTTTATCACAATTAAAGTGACATCTGCTGGAATATCAGCAGGTTTGATGAACTCCTCTCTGCATGAATAGCTAGTTCTTGTGTTTGAAGTGAGATGACCCTTGAATTAGAAGCAAGTGTAGAAGTTCAAGTTAAACAAAGGTTTTATAGTTAACAGGAATATGTAGTGATGTTGTTAAGTGTTCTCAGCATAATAGTCTATATAGCAAGAGAGAATCATCTTGACATCAATTATATTGTTATCTTATAGGTGTCTCTAATGAAGATTTCTGATTCCTTGTCATTAGTTTATGGAGAATATAGTCTCAAAAACCTTAAAATACTGTTTGCCAAATTGATTTTATTTTATTTTATTTTATGAAGCATTTTGGTGGCTTGGACTTGCAGCAAATTCTGTCAACAAATGTTTCTTACACCATTCTTGCCATGTTTTCTTCTTAGTGTTTTGCAGACTGGCAAATGAAGTCATAATGTAGAGTAAACGAATCATGTGCAGTTGAATTCAGAAGAGGTCAGCACTGACTAAGACAAAAGGAACCTTCTGTAAGTTAGATCCCAGCAAAGTTTGGATGATCAACTGCTTGTAAGAGGATCTGCCCTGATAATAGAAGACAGAAAAGCCATTATAATTACCCTTGCTTGCAAGTGTCTGCATCTTTGCAGCTGCAGTGTGCTGCTACAGTTTGTGTGACTATTTATGATTGTACAAATACAAATTAAACTATCTTTACTGTTTTGGGCTTAAGCATTCTTATACAGTGGCTCCTAAATCAATTTGCTCTGTAGAATTATTGGTGCAGCTTTGATAAAACTTTGCCTTTAGCTAAATCTGTGCAATTACACTGGAAGATAAGAGGCTGTTGTCTGAGAACAGCTGAAGTCTAAATGTAAAGACCTTTAAGTAACACATATGCCACTGAGACTAAAATTTGATCTGCAGAAGTTATTTTCTGCAGTTGGTGTTACACAAGCTAAAATAAAACAAAACAAAATGCCCAGTTTTCAGCTTCAAGGGGGAGTGTAAAACATTTCTTCCCCAAGTGCATTTGATGTGGGTATCATAGTAAAAGTACAAATACTTTACATTTTACAAAAGTGTCAATAAAGAAGCACTATCAATGAATGCAGCAATGGGAAATGCAATATTTTGTATTACTAGCCTTTCCCAGTGGATATGCTCTGCCTCTTTGCGCTTCCATAATCAAACATATTGGGATTGGTGGTTAAAAAGCTTGTCCATGTAACATATAAAGTTCCAAAGGAGAGCATTTTTGAAGGATGTTTTGTCTTGTTTCTCATGTCGTCTCCACCCCTGCAGCCAGGAAGGTATATACGTATGCAGGTATAAAGACTGCTTATTATCATTTATCCAAACGGCCCCTGAATTGAAAATATATTTACTTTTTATAATTGCCCACTATTACTATCCCAAGAGAGGAAAAGAATAAAAAGAAAATGGGAGCTTTAAACACCCTTCTAGTGTAAGGCCCTAGTATTTTTAATAGTTTTTGACTTTTGAGAAAAGAAGTAAGGTATTGTTATGTATGCACACTCATTTATTTTAGTAGGATTTGCTTTTGATCCCAGTGAATTTATGAAATAGCAGTGGGAGTGGGCTCTATGCATTTAAATTAAAAGTTTACTTGGTATTTTTAAGATAGAGATGTTATTTTCATCTTTCTTTACAAAATTCAATCTTTTGAATTAGAAGAGTTTTTTGTTCTCAGTTTATTTTTTCCCTAGGGCTTGATAACTATAGTCCAAATCGTGCTTTTTAAATGAATTTAGCTATCAGGTTTCAATTTTGCATGCTTTACACTATGGTTGAAACTTGTCTGTATATTCAATGACATTACTCTGGAATGTCTCTTTCTAAAAAAGATATGATGTTAACAATCTCTTTGCCATACTCCTAATCTAGTTATGTGTGGCTGGAGTCTCAATGAAAAAGAATGATCATCTTTTTCTATTTTTGGTCTTTGCTGATAGCCTTTTTGATCTGATATTTTAAAGTTTATCTCATTTTTAAGCTAATAGTAGATATGGAAATACAGATTAAAATAGCAACCATGCAACTATTAATTTAATCTTTCTGGAAAATTCATTTATAGCTTTAAAATGCTTTGTAAATTCAGCAATTACTGTAGCACTGGCCAAATAATTCATTGAAATTATAATGAAGATACTAACTGAACATTGGCATGTTTGTGCTATTTGTTATTGTATTCTGTTATCAGTGTACATACTAGATTTTTGTAAATAAATCTAAATCTATGTAATTTCTTTTTCTTTAATACCGCAGTAAGATATGGAAGTCAGACAAAGTCTTTCAGCATAACCATGCTTCCACTGGTGGTGGATGATGTGCTTAATACAGCACAAGTTTAATGATTTAATTTAAGTGCACTCTTAGGAAACCATCCTATCAAACCTCAAAAATAAATAAATGCATATAAAGAACAAGAATTGACAGGAAAAGAGACATTTGGAAGGCACTGAAGGAGAATGAATCAATTTGCTGATGCATTATTGCTATTCTGATCTTGTTTTTTTAATGACTTTCATGCAAGTAGCTGATACTGTGGGAAATTTATACAGGCATATCACATTAGGCTTATTCACAATGTACTCATAAAATTCATAAATATGATAAGATAAGACTCGAGAATTATGCCATTCAGAAAGTATAATGTATTTTAATAGACATGCAAATAGGGTTGGAGGTGTTCAGGATCATTACTCTTTAACATCCATGAGCTACTGTAAATACTGGGAGCGTCCTTGTCTGTCCTGAGGTTGTCAGGCTGTCTGCTGCCTGGAGTCTTGTGGAGAAAGGCCTTGCTGGACTGAATCACACCACTGTCTGTGGTGCTTCTCTGTCTGCCTGGGTGGGGCATCTATTAAGACACCTGTAATTCATCTTACTCTGTAGTAGAAGTAACTGGACAATTTCTGCCACTCCACAGAGGTCTATCTCCAAAATATTGCTGCTCATATGAGAGTATGGCCAGGAGTAATAGACCAGAAGAAGGAAATCCCATGGGTTTTACTACTTTTTACAGTGAACAAAAAGGATAGCATTGGTTAAGGTGTTTCTGAGAAAATTACAACATGTTGGTACTTAACCTTTCAGCTGAACAGTTACATTTTAGTTTTGAGCCTACATCCTGCAGGTGCTTATGGCCAGACACATTTACAAATTCAGTGACTTCCTTCAGTAAATAATGCAAAGTGCAACAGCAAGCGAAGTTAATGTATAAATTTGTCCACTAAGTAAGAAATCCTTGGTGTCAGTTGCATCCTCTATTTGCAAGGTCTCCACTAGGCGGCAGTCCAACTTGCAACCTGTCCTGAAGGCAACATGAAATTTGAGCCACTGGGTCCTGTAAAGGGATAGAGAAACTTAGTTGTTATTTTGTTTTAAACTGAGAGATGTTTCATTTTGGCAGTGTAAGTTGGGAAGGCAACTAGAAAGGGATTGAGGAGGAAACCAAGTGAAACTTTGTAGCTAATCCTTATGCCTTTAAACTCCAGATGTGAATCCTCAAGTGAATTGGGTTATTTTGTTGTAGCCTTGGCTTCCAAACAATTGTAAGCACTGTAGGAAATGGATTGTGTCAGTGTAACATGTCTTCTGGATCACTCTGACTTTTCTCTGAAAAAATGGTTGCAAACAAGGAATGAGAGGTAAAAATCAGAACTCTTTCTAACTAGCCAGGCTTTGTCAGAGGAAGATCTAATCAACCAACATAAAAGTTGGGTGGAGAAGTTTCTAGGAGAAGAACTGATATGATAGTCTTATGTACTGATTCTTTTCTTAGGCTGCAAAAATTCATTTCTCTGATAAAAGTTGCTCTACTTAAGATTGTTTAGCATTTTTCATGCAAATCATTTTCAGAAGTGAATGAACCTTCATATAGATTTTATTCTAAACTAGGGTTTGGCAGACCCTTGTCCTGGAATGGTTGTTTGATCAGAGATAATTTTTCTGAGTCAGAGGTTGATTTAGACAGTATAGCTAAATCATAGGTTTGCTGTTTAAATACTAAAAATAACTAATTTTTTCATTATCAAGTGCCAAATACGCATGCAAGCATTGTAATGTGTAAAATGTAACCCTCATCTGGAAAAGCATATGATTTAAATATACATTACTTTCAGTGCAATCAGCTTAAACTAGTGGGATTTCCACATCATCAGGACTGTGACATTTCAGTTACTTTTGAACATTCTAACGTTTCTAAAATGTTACCTTTGATTACATTGTTCTTTTGGTTGACCTGCTCTCACATTTTTTTCCTCATGTTTAGTCAGAACATTCAGTTAGACATTCTCCAATCCTTTTCCCTTTCTTCCTCCATCTGTGCCACAATGTTTCGATGTTTACAGTGCCAGAAGTACTGCTGAAGTTCATCAGCTGGGCCTGAGCACGTAACATTGGGCCAAGCAGCTTATTGCTGTTATTGCAGCAAAGTATTACAGTTTGCTGTTATCTCTGTGCACCTCGGTGAAGCCAAGAACTTTTTACTTTCAAATTTCAAGGTCTTCAGTTGTTGAAGACAGTGTCACCTGTGTGTGCTGGCAGCTTGTTGATGTCTACAGCCACATGCACAGTTGTGTTGTGGTCAGTGGCACAGCCTCCCTGTATTTATGCAGCCAGCTTTCTGAAGGCATAACTACATTTTTTGTTTATGCTTGTAATTGGCAAGATATGGCTCTGGATGAGCATGGCACTGTGCCTGTGTGATTGCCGTGAAGGTACAAGTATGCTCCTAAATGCCATCTGGCAGTGCTAGGAGGCTGACTGTATCAGAGCATATAGACAATGAAAAGGAAAAGGTTTTACAGTAAACTTGCTTTCCCCATTTTTTGTGTGCCATGTGTGAAAACACCAAATAGATTGTCCCGTCTGAATGTAAGCATTATGCATAGCTGCATGGTGAGCTGGTAAGCCAGCTGGTGTAACCTTTAGCTTTTGATTTTCTCACTTCTGAGATGAAATTCACAATTTAATGTTGCTGTTACATGGATTTATGCATTTAATTCCTAATTTCTTTTTGAAAGTACTGTGTGCCTGAAGACCTAAAATCTCCAGTTACTACTGAGGCTAGTACTTTCAGATTCATCTAAAACCTGAGCCATGGCACGTGCTTTCTGAAGTCTTTGAACTGAATATAGCTTTAGTTTGAGCTCTGTCTACTTCAGAGGGAAAGGAAGCACTTTCCTATTCTGCTCACAGACAGCCTGTGCTGGAGGGCTGCTGCCTCTTTTCTCACAATGACTGTGGCAGCTAATCATGTGTAATCCCTGTGTTACTGCTTACAAAGAAAATCTGTGGGCATTGGAAAAGCATGAATTGGTGGATATACACATTTTACATGGATGGATGCTTATATTTTATTTTATAAGTTCTATTGGTTTGGATCCACAATTATTCTGCTTTTTATGTGGCAGATTCACGTGACAGTCATGATTTCATTTGTATCGCCTTGCTATTGTGGGTTCCTAAAACACATAACTTTTAATGCTTGATAAAATATAATGGTTTTTTTTTTTTTCTTTAATGAGATGCAAATATTTTGGGGCAATTTTTCAGTTCTGTTCTTTAAGATAAAATGCTGAGCTGCTGTAAACTGCTTAACAATAGAGTTGCTACATGTCTGGGTCTTCTAGAATTTTTTCTTTTTTTTTTAGCCATGTGGAAATGGTGTTCCCGGACAGGTCTTTGCTGGGCTGCCAAACATCTGGAAACATTGGACAAACAG
>VXAL01003615.1:22273-37382 GCA_013399475.1 Chauna torquata
AGGGAATTTGTTGGCTTGTTTAAATGCTTGGGATTTATTTATTTATTTATTTATTTTAGTGGTTTATTCTGGCATTGAGTTTTAGTCTGTTCTTTTACTGTTTCATACAACCAGGTTTGCCCTATGAAATCCACGTAGGTTACTAGGAGATTCAGATCTCTCTCTGAGACATAGATTTCTTTGGAGAAAGATCCTGTACCAAAAATCTGGAGACTGTATATATTCAGAATAAACCTTATGTTGTAGTATTGTGGATGTTAACAATAAAGGCTTGGCTGTGCACTCAGACATGTTCATGCTCCATTCTTCAGGAGTAAGACAAGAGTGCTGCCAACTTGTAGTTCATTATTGCCACAGTTTATAAATACTTCAGTAGGTTCAATAGGTCTAATATGTCTCCTCTACTAAATCTGTCAGCTGCCTTTGAAATGATAGTGATTTTTTTTTTTCTTTCAGGTTTTTATTGTGATTCTGGGTTTTAGCAAGGGGTAACAGAATGGTGATCAAATTTTTCTATCCTCTTCTCTTTGAAGGAGTTAAAAGTTGATGGCTTTTCTGTCCCACAAGCATCATGCCAATTCAGGATGTAAATTTTCACATCGTCTAGTGACACCATTAGGTCAAGCATGTTTCTGCTTATAATTACACACATAAAACAATTCTTGGAAGGATTTGGGGTATGACTGAGAGTCTGAGTCCAAAGTTCCTTCTGTGAAAACAGACTTCACAGAATATACGTTTACTATCATCTAAGTAAATTAAGGCAGAGATGAAGATTGATATTTAGTCCAAATCACGTGGAAGTATTTTTGACAGGTTGCAGAGTATTTGTAAATGATAAAAGAGTTAGGCTTGCTCTCTTGCAATATTTTAACCAAACATTTTCAATAAACTGAGCACCTTAGAAGTCTTGAAGAAAACTCCCCATATATTTTTTTTTTTTCTAAGATAGATACTTAAGGTACAATTAAGGATATACTTAATTGTAAGGGTGACTTTTTCTTCTTGATCAGCCTTTACAATGTTTGTCTCAGTCTTTGTCACAGCCAGATTGGATTATGATGATGTAGCCTGAGTTTAGGAACATCTAAAGACCATTCAGAAATTCTGTTTAAAAAAGAGTAAGTCATCTTTCTTGTTTAATCATGTTTCATAGAGATCTGTGCTCTGTAGGTAATGTAGCTGATAACTCATTTACAGTCTTTCAAATCTCCTAGTAAGAGAGAGAAATCTGATCTGCCGAGATTCATTATAACAGCAACTAAAACCACTGAAAAGAAAATAAAATGAGAAGTACGCTTGGCATGTGTTTATTTACAATTGACTCTGCTATTCTGGGTAAGAAATGAGGTGGAATAAGGAAGATAAAGCAAAACCACAAATTTAAAACATATGTAAAATAGCTGCAAGAAGATTCTGTACATAATTTATATTTAAACTTGAAATGAAGATATGTGAGGTTAAAAATGAAAAGGAAAAATTTAGGGTCTTTTCTGCATGTATTATGCTTAGTCTGTAACCTGGGTAGTTTTTCCATGGCTAATTGAAAATTGGCTGTATTTCACATCTGTTTTGGCTTAACTAAAATCTGTTGACTACTACTTGCACTCAGCACACAAGTTACTTGTATCTTGTTCAGAGGTGTACTTTACCTGTGCCATATATGTTACATTCTGCAGGTTGGAGCTCACATTCTTTCTTCTCTTCTTTAAACTAATATGCATAACCAAAATGCTTGTTTTAACTGCTGACTTTGATCCATATTCCTATTTTAACTACAATTATTCTAATATCTGTTATAAGTTACTAAAGGTATTCTGTTTTTCCTATTAAGGCTATTCTTGTAGTACAAACTTCCTTAACTTGCATTAACAGGCAAATCATGAAGTTGGTTTTATTAATTTACTCGTCTGTTTAAAATTACTCATTGTCTACTTGTTTGTTAGATACTGCAAGTAATGTAAAACTGAAAGATAACGTATGTTAAAGAGTTAGACTAAGATCTTTTCCACATTATTCTTGATGTAATTTAATTTAATTTGTGTTTTTCAGATGCTTCAATCATAGCCACAATTAATGGTGCTATTGTTTGTTGTTCAACCAGGATATACTGACTTTGCAATACAAAATTCAAGCTGTCCTGTAGATATGCTCTAGAATATGCAGAGTAAATATCAGATATATTTAAAAAAAAAAAAAAACCAGATGAGTTTTAGGGGATATGTTAGGGTGAATCTGAGTTCTATTTTAAAAAGAACCTTTATGCGAAGTTTCAGAATTTGTAGAAAAGGAGTGATTAAAGCTGTAATTGCTCTGCTTTAATGTCTTGCTAAGATGGTCATTCTTTTCTTCTCTGCATTAACCAGGTTCAATATTTAACTGTATTCATAACTTTTCTGAGCTTTGGTGTAGTTATCTTGTATTCTGTCAGGTTATTGTAGCTTCTTTGCTTACTGAATATCATTTGCTAGAAGCAGCCATATCTCTGCTTGCTAGGGGACATGCATGCATATACACGTCTGTGACTTCAAGCTAACTCTGTGGGGAAATGTGAAGGAGCTGTCTAAATTAATAACCTCTCAACAACAGTTGTATCTCAGACAGATAAAATGTTTCTGAAAAGGTCTGGAGGAAGGAGGCAGGGGAAGAATCAGACATTAATCGCCTTTGCCATGTCTTTAAATGAGGTGCTAAATCAGAATCTCTGTTCCAAATCTACTTCAGAGGATAGAGGGCTATTGCAGTTCACTGCTGTTTTATGGTTAGAAGAAGAAAAATGGAATCTCAGTTTAGAGGTAAAAATTAAGAGAAGGTGGGTTGTTCTTGTTTTGCTTTTAATCCTCCTGTGCTCTCAGAATGAGCACACCAGACCCACCATGTCCAGAACATGTACCTTCCTCTCTACATCCTCACCACCCTGGCAGGGCGCAGGAGTACTTAAGCCTAAGGTGAGGCAGGCACCTACTCAACAAATGGCACCTGAACATCTGGCAGTATCACAGAGTGAAATCAGCAGATCTCCAAGGCAGAGGAGAGGTAATGATCTTACTCTTCTCCCACCGTCTTTAAAACATGGCAGGTTGTGGCTTTGATTTCAGTCCAACTTCACTGGAATTATTAATATACCTCTGTTACATTGGACATAGAGCTTAGGTGATACCCTACTGGCTACTAGCATTAAATCTTTACAGTCACAGATGTAAAATCTTTTTAATAGAAGTTTGAAATCCACCAAAATTATTGTCCTGAACATTGCTTATTCATGTGACCCTGGGGCCAAAGACTATGGAACTGCTATTTTCAGAATCTAGGACTAAAAGCTAGGCAGCTGAATATCTCAATATGGGAGGTGTTACTTAAATAATTGCCTAATTTTATATTGGTGAGATGGTAAATTTCAAGAAATATAATATTTTTATTGGGCAATCTGTGAACTTATCAGCTGTTATTCTTCATTGAAAACACCATCTTCCCCACATACAAGTCTCGTGAAAACTTAGAAGGCCAGAAGGGAATAAACTGACAATGGCATTAATCTTTAGAAATTTAAAACATCTTTTCCACTCTTATTTAAAAGTAACTGTTTCTGTTTATAAAACAAATGTATTCATAGAGCTAGTAGTTATTTCCCAATGAAGCTTTTGTAAAGTTTATGTTGGGGGCCTTTCTGATGTTGCTCAGTGGAGAGAAGCAGAAGTTATTTTGTAAGGGTATGTGTGTGTCCAGATGTATAATCTACACAAGCAGAAAACGTCTTTGAACAAAACATGTTTTCAACCCAAGGGGCTTTCTCCCATTAGGCAGTAAATTTAGATTGCCAGAGATATAGATGAAGCCAACTACTCTGCTCTTTGGGAAGTTCAGGCCTTTTGGAAACTCAGACAACATCCTGCCAATGAAAAAATCAATGCAAATATATTTTGATTCAGCCAAATCCATGTGCAGCACTGATACTAGCACTACAGATATAATTTATCTCAAGCTAAAATTGCTCTGACTGATGAGAATGGAACAATTGTATTTATTTATTTATTTATTTCTTCAGGGATCCTTCCTCGGTGAGATTAGATGCTTAGGGAAATTGACTTTTATTTCTCTTAGTAATGCATGGAACAGTTTTGTGCAAAGCCAAGGTTATTCAGTGTCTTGGAACTTGCCAGGAGGAATTCCTGCAAAGAAACTGGACCACAACACCAGCTGAAATAGCACAACAGAAAATGCCACTTTGCAAGTGACAGTGGGAAGAAATCCAGGGTGCAGAGTCAACAGCTCTCTTCAGTTGTCTCAGTATTATATCATGTCTGGTTCAGAATAAGACTTGTGATTTTTCCCAGTCTCAGTCTGGGAGAAAAGGGCTATCTGTAGTTTTAGTAGGAATGCTATGGGAGGACTTTTTTTTGGTGCTAGGGAAAATCATAGAGTAAGTCATCTTGGAACAGAGTTCAGGTCACATAAAGATGGTGGTGATGAGTGGCACTGATTTACCAGAGGTAAATTATGACTGACCAACATAATTGCCTTCTGCGATAAAATATCTGGATTTGTGAATGAGGGGAGAGCACTGGATGTCACTTCCATTTTTAGCAAGGCTTTTAAGATGGTGTCATACAACATTTTTGTGTGAGGATGTTTGTGGTCTGGTGGGTAAAAAAATGGTTTGGATTATTATATCCAGGGAGCAATAGTTCATCAGCCGCTTTCTACCTGGAGGCTAGTATCAAGTGGAGTGCTACAGTGTCTATTCTCATTGTGTTCAATATCTCAATAACTTTGAGGAGGTAAGAAAGTGCTTGTTCATATAGTCTGCACCAAATTGAGTGGGACCAGTTAAAACAGTCAAGGACAGGGCTGCCATGCAAGGGGACCTAGACGGTCTGAAGGAATGGCTTTATGAAGAGCTTTATGAAATTCAGGAATGGTAAATGTGAAGTCTTGCTCCTGTGAAGAAACAAACTACAGTGAGGATACGTGCTGGAGATTGTCTGTCTAGGGAGCATCTCTGTGGAAAAATCACTGGGGCTGTGGTAGGCAACCAGGCAAGCATAAGCCAGCAGTATGCTCTGACAACAACATCCTCAGTTGTATGAACAGACGCACAGCCTAGGTCAAGTGAAGCGATTTTCCTCTTTACTCAGCACTCCTTAGATCCCATCTAAAACACTGCTTCTGGTTTTGGCCCCTCTGTACAGGAAAGGTATCAAACTGGAGTGAGTTCAGCAGAGGGTTCACCATGATGGTTGATCCTGGAGCATTTGCCCTATAAAGACTGGGCAAGGAGCTGGGGCTTGTTCGGTCTAGAGAAGGGACAGCTTTGGGAGGACCCAACAGCAGTCCCTCAGCACCTAACAGGAGGTCATCAAGGAGATGGAGCCAGGTTTTTTGTCTGTAGTGGAAGAAATAATGACAGCAGGAATAAACTGAGAAAAGAGAAGTTGTGATGACACAAGGAAAAGTTGTGTGTGTTTTAAAAAACAAAACAAAAAAAAGCAAACAAACAAAAAAAACATGAGAATAGTCAAGTAGTAGAATATATAGCCCACACAACTTATGCAGTTGCCATCCTTGGAGATTTTCCAGACCCACCTGGGGACAGCCCTGAACAACCTGATCTGAGTAGACCCTGCATTTAGAAGGAGGTTTGACTAGAGCTCTCCTGAGGTCTCTTCCAGCTTGAATTATTCTGTGATTATCCAGAGGGGACACTTAATGCAACTAATGGAACGGCCGAGTCCTGTTCCCACTGTAAAAATAAAATAACCAACTCTATGGGAAGGAAGGGACATGAATAGAACTATACATCCCCAGAACAGTGGAGAGCCCACTCCCCCTCAAGGGCAGTTCTTCATCTTGTTGCCAGCCTTGCACAATGAGAAACAAACATAGAAGAGCTCTGTTTGCAACATCTGAAGATATTCCACAGGCACGTCCCTCGCTCTGCATAGAGGGTTTTTTCCTTTGGTTTCGTTTCCTATTTTATTTCTTTAATTACTGTGATCACTACCATTTGATCTGACAAGAGCTCCCCCAGGGCCTTTTCCAGGACTATGAGAGTGTATTAATGTCGGCCCTAGTGAAAAAGGAAATTCATGTAGTATCTTCTGGACTTTTTTTTTTTTTTTCCTGATTGGGGCTCTGCAAATTAGGGGTGGGGGAAGAAGAAACAGGAAGAGTGATGTAGTTACTACAGAGTTTTGGATCTGTGAAGAACATAGACACAGAGCGCTAGGGAAGTTGGTCACAGGCCTGTACCAAGGATGCATGTTCAGTCTCATCTCATTGCAAAAGAATGTTAAATGAAGATGACCATAAGAGAAGACAAGGAATGTCACAGAAACCAAGATCCAGCTCTTTGTAAAGCATATTTGTGAATGCTGATCTCATATGCAGTTGTGTTATTGAACCAGTGTTCCCATGCAGCCCTCCCTGGTCTTCCTGATACCCATAGTGAAGCTTAAAGCGTTGCATCTTTTGGAAAGGCCAGGGTCCCATCTCCTGTACTTGTGGACTGGCAAATGCAAACACAGGACACCCATTTATTAGTGAATAAGGGAAAGCAATTGTTCTGTCAGAAGCTAGCTGTGCGTGGTGCAGCTGGGGTGATAGAGGTGATAATGAACTCATTGCAGGGGCAGAGTACCAGTTTAAGAGAGAGCAATGTGTGCAATGCTTTCTGCAATAACGAGTTTTATTTAGTCTTTGTTAGGAGTTGCAGCTTTTTCCTGGTAAAGGTGGTTAAGAGACATATGCATTAGTAATGTGGAAGGGGTATGATGAGACTTCTGAAGTCAGAAACAAAAAAAAAAAAAAAATCCCAAGTACTTCTAGTCTGGATAGAACTAAATTGCTCATTACTCTGCTTGGTCAACAGCTATTTGATGAACAGAAGTATCTAGTTGGATTGCAACTTAATCTTCACCTAGAAGTTTCCTCATTTCATCATAAGTAATTTTTATAGTTTCTTTCCTTATGGCAATATCAATAGAATACCTTGTGGCCGTCTCTAGCCATCAGCACTGAGAATACAAATTGATGGATGACCTCATGATGATTCTTTCAGACTCTGCTTTTTACCATGTACATTTTCTGCCTACGTACATTTTACACTGATCTGGAGCAGCTTACAGAATATAGAGAGAATGCAAATCACACTTTCAGGCCTTTTCACATATTGGGGAAAGTTGCTATTGCAAAACACATTCAAAACAAAGTTGCTACCACTTCACAGACCCTAAAAATGAAAATTAACTACTGAGATTTTTTTCACTGGCTTGATGCAATGTCTGATTTTCCACAGGAAAGCTCTCACTGTAAAAGCCAAAATGCTCATATTTTTATTGTACATTATTCAAATAATCAATAAAGAAGTACAATGGTATATGCCAAATATTTCTGTAGTATCTACCCCAATTCTAGCTTTCCAGTCTCCCAGAGAGCAACCTTTGAACCTCTGTTACTGTTCTTCCTATCTTATTCTGAAGACAGATGTTGTGACACTATTCATCTATTGCAACTGCTCTTTGATAGCACCAGCTCCAGTCAGATGAGATTGTCCAACTGGGATTTTTTCTCAGGTTAGGTCTAAAGTTATGCCATCAATTCACCAAAGTAGATCCCATCATGGAAGAAGCTCATTTCCCAAGATAAATTCAAAGTATGTTTTTCTTTCTGTCAGGTATAACTCTTGTATCTAGAAGCACTGTCAATATCAAAGTAAAAAGGTGATGTTGCCTGAATGAGATCCTACTAACTAGTTCTTAACTGCTCACACACATTCATCAAAATCTCATACGGGTCACCTGATACTGACCCATATGCACTGTTGGTGGCAGACATCCTTTCTTTTCTTCATTACTAACATTTTAGGTATCTCATTTAGACTCATAATTACATCCTCCAATTGGGAAATGCACAGCTATTCAAGTTACATTTTAACACTTCTGTAGAGCATAATATGGTGAATAGTGCATTGTATTCAAATTTACCTCTTTGATTAATAAAACCCACTGATATGACCAACCCCTGTAACAAAATATCCGGAATCGATACCCAAGTAATTAGTTTGTTTAGTTATGCAAATTTGTATTTTCCATCAGGAAAGAATTATCTGAAATGGATTAACATGAGCAAGAAATATCACAGCATTTTCCAAACACTGAAAAAATCTTTCAGCTGAAAGAAATTTCATATATATCATGTCATTCCTATTTGCCATTGACAGATTTCTGCCCCTAAGTCTCAAGGAGACCAGTGTGTCCTCTGTAATTTATGTCTGGAATTTGTAACTTGAAGAAAGAATTTTCAGGTATTGAAGTACAAATATTGCTGTTCTGTCTTTACATAAATCTTAAAAACCTCTGGTTTGTCCAAAGGGACAAAAAAAAAAAAAAAAAAAAAAAAAAAAAAGTCAAACCAAACAAAAAAGATTTGGTTCTTATTACTTTTGCAAATTTTATTTTTTTTTTATGTGAAGAATAATTTCTGTGTTTATCTAGATTGCTCTGATATTTGCCTCAAAAAACACATCATTATCTGCAAAACCTTAATCAGAACATGAAAGGATCATTTTATCTCCTGTGCTACTTTTTATGCTGTATTTCCCTAGGCTTCTATTGATTTTTTTTTATTATTATTATTTTTTAATGCAAACAACTTAAAAAGGTTTCATTTTAGTTGTTGCAAAGCTATCACCTTTAGTTTGAAGGCTTCTGATTGGGATTTTCCTTGAATATTATATTGGAATTTCTTCTAGTATTCCATAATGTTTCTCTGTGTTAAATGAATTAAATACATACACTTAAATTAGCCTTTCAACAACATTAAAAGTTTATTAGATATTATTTTCTTTGATTATTAGGGTTATATAAGAACTATGTGAAAATTCCAAAACTTAACTGCTTTTTGATGAAATTTTTAACAGATGTGTTTCAGCTGTACTCAACTTTTTCATTAGAACCTCCCACAAACACTCTTGTGAACAAATATATCAATGCTAATAATTAGCATTAAGTAGTGTGAGAATAAAAGAGAAAACAGGCTATAAACATATGCTTAAGGGGTAGTGGGATGCAGATTTTATTTATTTATTTTTAAATATATCAATTTTCATAGACTTCTGAGGCAACTACTCTTGCCCTCTGGCATTATAGAGAATGATATAGTGCCTGACTTTCAGAGTGATGTTTTGTAACTACCGATGTACCTGTTTGTAATGGTATGAGCACATTTTAAAGTTCTGTGGAAAGCTTTTATTGCTCCCACATGAGGATCACATTTCTTGTCCAACTTATGTTCCAGGATGTTTTCACATGAGTGCTTGCTTTTGCCTTTTCAGCTAGATGCAATGCTCTCAAATTACAGTTTATTCTATTATTCCTATTGTTCTCCAGAGTTCTCATTTCTATAGTGCAAGGGAGCATGTACTTCATGTAGGACACCAGAGAGTTTTAAAGTTGTTCACTTATGTTTGCATAGACTGAATATTATCAAGCACAACTCTAATATGTTTTTTGGTGTTTTAGGTTTTTCTGGTTGATTTACTTCTGAAATTCTCTTGCAGGGATATTCCCTTCTAGGAAGCAATGTCATTGAAACATGTTCTGCTGTACTGAGAAAGATACTCTTAGAGCTTGTTTCTTCTCACATACACTTGGACCATTTAGTCCAACTGCCTGACCTTTTCAGGGCTAACCAAAGTTAAAGCTTATTATTGAGGGCATGTCTAAATGCCTCTTGAACACTGAGAGGAATGGAGTATCAACCCCCTCTTCTAGGAAGCCTGTTCCAGCGTCTGACCACCCTCACGGTAAAGCAATTTTTCCCAGTGCCCAGCCTGAACCTCCCCTGGCGCAGCGTTGTGCCGTTCCCTCACGTCCTGTCGTCGGGTACCGGGGAGCAGAGACCGGCACCTCCCTCTCCGCGTCCCCTCCTCAGGGAGCTGCAGAGCAGCGAGGTCGCCTCTCAGCCTCCTTTCCTCCAGACTTGACAACCCAAGTGTCCTCAGCCTCTCCTCACAGGACGTGCCTTCCAGCCCTTTTACCAGCTTTGTTGCTCTCCTCTGGATGCTTGCAAGCACCTTAACATCCTTTTTATATTGTGGAGCCCAGAACTGCACACAATATTCAAGGTGAGGCTGCACCAACACTAAATATAGCAGGAGAATCACCTCTTTTGACCAGCTGGCTGTGCTGTGTTTAATGCACCTAAAATGCAGTTTGCCTTCCTGGCTGCCAGGGCACACTGCTGGCTCATGCTGAGCCTGCTGTCGACCAGCACCCCCAGATCACTCTCTGCTGAGCTGCTCTCCAGCCACGCATCTCCCAGTCTGTACCTGTGTCTGGCATTACTCCATCCCAGGTGCAACACCTGGCATTTACCTTTGTTAAACTCAATATTGTTTTTTTTGTGTGGGCTATGTGTGTGTGTGTGTGTTTATTCATTTATTTTTTATTATTTGGTATGTAAATAAGAATACATATCCAACATTGTAGCAAGATAGTACATGTCTTTCGGCATGAAAACATCCATGTAAGTAAAGCATGAGAACAAGAGCATTTGGTGTTGCTTGCTTTGCAATTCCATTTGTTTTCCATAAGGTTTTATATATTATGCCCTTTGAAGACGAGATTTTCAGAAGTGCTTGCATTAGTGTAAACTTTACTCTTGTCAAACTACTAGCTAGGAATTTAAAAATCTTCCATGTTGTTCAATATTTTTTAATGTTCTGAACTTCAGGAGAACAAAACAAAACAAAAGACAGGGTAAAGTCAAAAATCTTGTGCTGGAAAAAGATATTCCTTGTACCAACACTAGGCAGTTTCTGTCAAGGGAGAGACAGTTCTGTGTAAAGTAGGATATGTTTCTGCTAATTTTTAAGCCCATCTGAATCTGATGAGAACATATTAATACAGATGTGTTTCCCTCTATGCTACTCCATATGTTAAAAACCAGTTGTCACTAAATGGTGGTTCTCTTCTGCTGCACCCTCTAATTTTGGCTTTCTAGTAGACACCCACAGCATCTGTGGATGTGAACTCTTCTGTTACCCTGCAATAAATTTTAGGGCATCTAGACACTTGTCAATGTGTCCTAGTTTTAGGAACTATTGAGAAAGTGATAAGTGAATGTTCTTTGGTCTCAAGGAGGAATACCTTATTTTTAGCCAGATAGGTTGAAATCAGCCCTGACTCAAGTCCCTTTGAGGTAAAATGAAAAAAAATATATATTGTTTTTTAGAACGTCTAAACAGATAGTCATTTTAAAATATTTGCTCTAGATTTGAAGAAATGGGGAAAAACAAACAAACAAACAAACAAGCAAACAAAAAACTTTGAGTGCATAGTCATCAGTACTGAATCTGTGTATTCTGAGATCATGTAACGATGGCACTTTAGATTAGGCATGAAAGTGCATTGCTCTTGTTTCCAATGAGCATGAGAAGACAATGCAGAGTCCATCTGGTCTATGCTGATTATGGGAGGAAAAACAGTACCTGATTTGTTATAAACATTGTTAGTACAAAGTTGAAAGCCCAGACTGAGTTTTTGCAAATGTCAGTGGTTAGATCAAATATGGAATTTCAAGATTATATGGGCACAAATCTGTTTTAGGGGACCCTCTTCTTCTTCTCTGCTCCTTTAAATGAAGTCCTGGCCACTGTGTGCCATTCCTTCTTCTTTTGCAGTGCAATTCCTGTTCAAACAAAAAAAACCTTTACCAACATTTAGCTGAGACAAACTGACAGTAAATTTGGTCAGAATACATGGAAGTGTATAGTTCATTAAGACTTTCTATTCATAGCTATAATATTTTCTAGCCAACTGTTCTCTTTAAATGGATTAAAAAAAAAAAGCTTAATGAAGATTTATGAAGAAAGTCAATTCCTAAATTATTTACTCACAGCTCATGAGTATCAGAAAATAGCAGAAAATAAAAACTCTTGTGTAAATAAATATACTTTTCTGTGTTTAGCAAGAAGATGACTATCAGTGATTTTTCTCTTAAAGTAAGTGTTTAGATCATTTATTTTATGCAGGCTGTCTGGATTTGATAGATTGCAACTGTATCAGAATTTCTCCAAAGAGTAATAGCAGGTCTCTCCAATCTGGGATGTTTGCTTCGGGGGTAAGTTTTGGGAGGTCACTATGAAGAGGGATTTTATAAATTGTGTGCGAGTAACTGTGTTTTTGATGAAACTCTGGTAAGTATTTGGACTTGCTCTGTGATTTAGTAAAATTGTTTATGCATGCAAAACATATATTTGTGCAGTTAGTGTAAAAAAAAAAAAACAGTATTGTCTACCGCTGGTCATAAGTTGGGGTGGGAAAAAGCACGAAGACTGTACAAGCTGGTGACTAATTTAAGACCATTGGTTTCAGAGCAGTAAATCTGAATGCTGCCTCTAAAAGATCAGACTATAATCATTTTGCCATTTTTTACAGAAGTATTGAGATAGACGTATCTTCAATTTCATGAAAGGAATGAAGTGCAGAATGTAGTTGTATCCTGAGAGACGATTACATTGACCTGGAAACATGAGACTCTAAAACTTTATTTTAAATTATTTCTTGCTTGTTTACAAAATGTTGCTTATGCTCTACATTAGAATTCAACTTGTGTCATCTGCTCTTCTGAGTGGCAGTAGTGTAATCATTAAATACACAGAAGAACAGCAAGCAAGTATAATAACTTGCCTGAGGAAGGAGTCTGCAATGAAGAGTGTTTAGAGCCAAAAACTGTCTCCACTGACATCGTGGGAATTGCAGTCTAAGCTACAAAATGCAGCTGATCGTAAGGTCACGTAATAGAGATCACTTATCTGAAATGTAGTCCTTAAATCTCCTTAACTCTCCAGTCAGCTTTAGAACTGCAAATTACATTATTTTGCTTTAAAATCTGAAGAGAAATATTTCCTGCAAGCCTGCAGATAAAAGTTTTGGGTGAGGAAAAAAGAGCAGCTGTAGCTAAGCTCTACTTAATAAACCCAACAAGTCCCAGTTAGATGGAAAATCGTCTTTGGATATACAAATGTATGTACACAGAACTAAACTTGATAGGAATGTTTAGTAAACTGGATATTGAGAAAAGTTGGGAAATTTGTTTATCTCTGATTATCTGACGATGTTTCTGTTTTTTTTGTGTGTGTGTGTGTGTGGTTTTTTTTAGCCTCTTGAGATATAGCCAATAAAAACTTATTTGTTCTTCTCCCATACTGCCCACTTGTCAGCATCCACATCTTATACTATCTAGAAGTCTATTATTTTATGATGATATATAAAGAATGTAATAGCGAGCTAAAATAAGACTGTTCTTTATCAACTTTCTAAGTGTTACTGTTCTAAAATGCTGTACATAGCAGGTGATGGTTGCGTTCATTGAGCCTTGTGCATTTTGTGCCATCTCCTTGCTCTCTTGTTCCTTTGAATATTGTTTATCAGTCAAGCATTTTTCTTTTTCTCCTTCAGACTCTTCAGAGTTCTACACATAATTTCAGAATGCTGATGTTACCATGAGACAGGAATTCTTAATTTGAATTTTTGGGACTGTTTTAAGAGTGGGACTCTGTAGCGTGAGAAAAAGAATTCCATGCACACTTTATGGTCTATCCCAGCAGCGAGAGGCAGATCTGCTCTGGCAGTGGCTATAAAGTTAGGTAAGGTATAAACTTTAAATGCCTTTTCTTGGATTTTTCCCTCAATTATTATTGTTAAACTACAAGAAAATTTAGGATATAATCATGTAGATTCATAATTTTAAAGGTGTTCTGTATGTTCAGGCTTTGAGTACTTTGATGATAGACCCTTCAAAAATTCTTTAAATAATCACACCTTAATCTTCTGTTCAGACGGAAGGCAGGTTACGCTGCTATGCTTATTTGAGCTATAAGGCAGACCACGTATTGGACACTGGCAGTTTTAGTGGGCAACAGTCTGCTTTTTTAGCCCATGGAACTAGGAACAGTTTCAAATTATCTGCCAACATGTTGAAAGCTTATAAAAGAGCAGGTCATCAGACTCCTGGAGGTTAAAGGAAAGTAAAACCAAAGACAGAAGGTAGAGAGTTTAAATGTGAATGATCTGTTTTTCTTAACACATTAACTTAAAACAAGTATTTCAGATTCTGAAACATGCATGTGACAAATGATAAGGTAAAACATAACAGCGATAAGATCATGCCTTTCTCAATATTTGTCAAACAGCAATCCAGCTGTATTCTGCTTGTTGCTGTCCCTTTAAATACAAGAGATGTTATTAGGGCAGACCGACCTTCAAAGAGCGGAAAGCAAGTGCACAAAAACAGCTAAGGTGCTGGCAATGACACTGACAGTGGGTGTTTTGCTGCAATACAGAATACTATCTGTTGCAACCCTAACAACAAGGGTAGATGTACGTTCTTTATTACTGTTTGGGCTTCATGCGTCTGAAGATGATCTTAATTTCAAATTGAAAGCAAAATTGAGGCACATGTTTTTTTCACCCTGTGAATTGCATCTGTGAGGCACCTTACTGTTGCGATCAGGACTGTAGTTTCCTAATGTCATTACAATATTGTTTGCAAATACGTAAGTCCTATGGGCTTTGCTCAGGGAGGTATTCTAACTCTTTTCTATGATGAGATCAGGTAACTGTCATTTTAGTCGGTATTTTTCATCGTTGTGAAAACCACAAATCCATTCATTAACTAAACCAAACATTCAAAAGATACCATATACAAAAGGCAAAAATACCATTTGCTTGGTGATAATTACTGGTGTTCATTTTCTCACTTAAGTGATAGGGCACGTCACACTGTTGCCATAGCAACCTCGATTCTGTCCCATTAGCTGCCTAATGTGAATTTATGAATGCAAGTTTCAACGTGTGGAAAACGGCTCGAAATAGGGAGTGATTCATCATGTACAACACAGACAGCTGAGTTGCACGCTAAGTCCGGGCCATCTGATTTGGTTTTCAGTGTTAAAATGATGTACTGTGGTGTAGGTATTTTGGGGGTGTTTGGTGCTGCATTGCAACATTAAAAAAAATCTCATTTTTTTATTAGTATTGGTGGATGCTGACTCTACCATAATGATTTGATTGAGATATGAGACATTTCAAAAGTGCGTGCATTTCAA
>VXAL01003616.1:3818-23154 GCA_013399475.1 Chauna torquata
CCCCCCTTTTCCCCGGCCAGCCCCCCCAGTTTTATTGTTCAGCATGATGTCATATGGTATGGAATATGCCTTTGGTCAGTCTGGGTCAGCTGTCCTGGTCCTGTCCCCTCCCAGCTTCTCGTGTACCCCCAGCCTCCTCGCTGGCAGGGCAATACGAGGAGCTGGAAAGTCCTTGGCTCTGTACAAACACTGCTCTGCAGCAACTGAAAACATCACCATTATCTTCATCAAAAAATCCAAAGCACAGCCTTGTGTGAACCTCTATGAAGAGAATTTAACTCTATCCCAGCCAAAACCATGACACACCCTCACAGTAAAGAAGTGTTTGAATACTTTAGGCATAAACCATTAAGCCTGCAATTGGGATATTGTATATTATTTTATTAGTTTAAATCATAAGTTCAACTTCTTTACTTATCAAGCAGAGCAATATTTAGAAGAATTCAAGGCAATGTTCAAAGTACCATCAGTATTTAATATGAAGAAAATGCTGTTTGGATTTAATAATGTAACATGCACTCTGATTAAAACTGTATTGCAGTAGAATAAGGAGTATAACAAAAAGATACCCATAGAATAACTGTTAAATATTAACAGCTATTTTTAATTGTCATTTTGAGCAAACAAACAAACAAAAAACAGCTCGAATTTAAGCTTTAGGTGATGCAGATAGGGTCAAATTCACACCATAAGGGATCGTTAAAAAAAGTCACTACTTTTTGTCTAGATGTGTTGTTATATACAACGGTCCTTCTGTAGAAGAACCATCATATTTTCTTTACAACAAAGAGCTCAATGTAAGAGAGCAAATACTTCCATTTCTCTGTATTGCACCAACATTCTAAAGGCTTTTAAATTGACTTTTCTTTAATAATTAAAAATTAAAATACAGGATCTCATCACTTCACTTTTTTTGGAGATGTGATATGTTGAGTATGAATTTTAATGGTATTACACATAGAAGCCAAAGCACAAACACACAGACTTCTTAGTTTTTGTCATCTTTAGGAGCACAACTACTTTCCTCATAGAAAAAAAAAAAAAAAAAAGTATTTGTTTCATTTTTTTCAGATCATACCTGTTATTCTATTTTTTTTTTTTTTAATCACAAAAGGTCAATGTATCTTGGCACTTATCCTTATCTAATTTACACAGATAAGGATCCAGAGTAACTCCATCAAAATCAAACATACTAGTATTGTAGAAGCTGAAGTTGAAACATATTAAATTCCATAAAAAAATATTCTACTCTATACACAAGGCTCAAGCGGTTAATCAGATTGTTACACCGATTTGTTAGAAAGCACTGTAGAAGACAAAAAAAAAAGAAGAATTTTTCACTGCCACTGGTGGAAGAAATTCACTGATTCTTTCAGACAAGGTAAGTCTAACTAAAATTTTGTATACATGTCATACACAAAGAGAAGATCACATATGTATCTTCCAGTTCTGCTACATTCCTTGTGAACAGGGCAATGAGGTAGATGCATGTGCCTGGCCTGCACTTTCTAAAGTTTCCAAGGCAATGAAATAGATAGCTATCTAAGAGAGAGAGAGAGAGAGGTGGGAATCAAGTCTCTGAGACACCAGCTACCAGCACGGCAATGCGTAACTGGTGCCTGCTGTCATCTATATTGTACTTCACAGATGTTAAGTAAGCAGTATTTTACCAAAACTTCACAGGAAACTAAGGCAAAAAAAGTAAATGGCATAGCTATAAAGCACACCAGAGCTCTAACTTGAGTACAGAAATTTTCTTTGTGTAATCTAATAAATCATACTGTTCCATATGTTATTTATATGCCAGTAGATCTTCTCAGAAAGGCACAGAGCTCAGCCGCACTCGGCTGTAACATTAGGCTTATCAGCAACAGCCTTAGCAACATTGCCTCCTACATCTATGAACAGATCTAGGGGATCTCCAAAAAACAAATCAACCTTTGTCAGTTTTTTTCTTAGGCCCTGAGGAACAGATAAAAGCTAACGTTGGAGTAAGAGCATGAGGGGGGAAGTGTGACTAATGTGTGATTGTTATTGAAGAGAGATTTTGAACAGTGATATTGGTCTGTATATTCTGCTTTTATTCACAAGAAGGATGAGATAAAATGAGATTAGTCTTGACATTTTTAAGTCCTCAAAATTAATCACTTTCCAAACAACAAAACAAAACAAAACAAACAAAGAAAAAAGATGATGTCAATGTATAGCTGAGAACGAAAATATGATCATCAATGTAGCCTTTAAGTTTTAGTTTGTAAGACAAAGTTTAGGCTTGCTATTTAAACTACTACATAATTAAAGTATTAATTAGCATACATAAGTGTAATCAGTACATACAACTTACATTTACATAGAAAAATAGGTAAAGTCATTGCTCGCTAAATAACTAGACTTATGTTAATAAGACATATTTATAGCAAACATAGGAGCAACATGTAAAAATATGTTATCAGCTAATCAAAATTTAATTCCAGCCCTCAAATATTAAAAGAATATGCATTTCAGAATGCATTATCATTAAATTGTTTTCACTTTGTAGTTTTGATGGGTTTTCCCCCTAGGCCTAGTCCTAGTTTTAGCCCTGAATTCGGTCAGAAGAATCACCAATACCCACAGTGAAATTCATGCCAAGAAGAGGAAAACTTATGTTTCCATAAAATTTAAGGACTCTCACAAGGAGTAGAAGTAATTAGTGAAGTACTTCTGAAATAACAAATAAAATACTTAAAAATGTATGTATTACTCAAGAAAAGAAAAAGAAAACAATATCAAAGAGGTCATATTACTATCAATAGCATAATATTTCTCTTACTATATAAAGTATGTGCATGAAAGAATAATATTAGGTGAACGAGTTAGTTCATGGTATAAGAAAAAGGAATCTTCAAATATGTTGTTTTACATGAAAATCTAAGCAGATCCTGAAACTCATTTCCACCCATCCTATGGTATCAAGGTTATTGTGATAGCAGTTAATAAATAAGGTTTAAAAAAAAAAAAAAAAAGGCTAGAGACTCTTTATCCTGTTAATTGTCAGCAAAGTAGGAAAAGAACATGTATTCCGAGCTCTAAATCATTCTTCTGGAATTGCAAAATGTGAATTGCCATGTAAATATTTCTGCCAGCAGCTTAATAGTAAAAACAAACAAACAAACAAACAAAAACCCTCAAGGTCAGAAAAATATTCACTGTAAAATTTAGATACTGGTCATATTATATGATGTTTATCTTCCCTCTGTAAGGTAAAATTTTTTGTTTTCATCAGTATTATCTATATATTCATGATTCTTGTTCTCAGTAAAAAAAAAAAATCTAATTGTGCATTGCAATTTTTTATAAAGTTTAAACATTTTTTACTTTAAGGTCAAGCACAAAAGTGTTTTCAGAGGGGAAAAAAAAAGTCAGAAAATCAGTATGAAATGTCAAATGTACTTTTATGAATCTGATTCTGTGCTCAAAACTTACATATGAGTTATATTTTTTCATCCTTAGTTCCTAGATTCTAGGTGCTGATGTCATTACGCTATTTGGAGCAGACCTCACATGATATATCTCTGAGATTAATGGAGAAAGATAAGTAAGAGAATCGGACTCCAGAGCCCTGAACTAAACACAGTAGAAATGGGCACAGTAATGCAGGTGTGGCCTCTCCAACAGAGTAGAGGGGAAGAATCACCTCCCTTGACCTGCTGGGGACACTTTGCCTGATGCAACCCAGCATACCATTAGCCTTCTTTGTAGCAAGAACACGTTGCTGACTCACATACTTTGTGTCCAGCAGGATCCCCACATCCTCTTCTAAGAGGCTGCTTTCCATCTGAGTTGCCCCCAGCATGTACTGGTGCCTGGGGTTGTTCCTTCCCAGGTGAAGGACTTTGCAAGTCTCCTTGTGGTACTTCATGAGGTCCCTGTCTGCCCACCTTTCCAGCCTGTTAAGGTCCCTCTGAATGGCAGCACAACCCCCCGGTCTATCCACTACTACTCCTGGATTTGTGTCATCACCAAACTTGCTGAGGGTACACTCTACTCCATCATCCAGATCAATAATGAAGATGTTGAACAGGATTGAACTTAGCATTGACCCCTGGGTTACACCGTGCAATGCAGTTACCACAACATAGGCTGATAGTTGTACTTGAGATATTCTGGAGTGTTCAAGTCATGCACATGGAAACGACAGATATGACCCATGATTCAGGGATACCCTGCTCCTTCTGTAGTATAGGCTGAAAGCTGGGTGAGATACCACTGATCACTTCAAATGATTCTAGACACTGATATTTGTGCAACCAAGACCCAGCTGGGTCTTGAATCTTGGTCTGGATTCAGACCCAGACTGTAGACATGTAAATTTAGGCATCCACATTTAAAAGTTAGTATGTGAGAGAGGTTTCTAAATTTCCATCATATTCAATGGAGGCCTGGTTGTGGATTCAGCTGCTTAAGCATAGGCATTTTTGTAATGTTGTAGGACTTAGTGTGTCTTGTTGGGCTTCAGATGCTTGACAGAAGAGTGTATATCTGCCATAAATCCTGTAACATAACTGCCAGGCTTAAGTGCATGTCTCAAAAACTTAGAAAGTTGAAAAAACACCTTTTGTTTGTTTGTTTGTTTGTTTGTTTTAGGCAATTGAAACCCACTTTATATAACCACAGTGTATAGTAGGGTCTTAAACACTTGGCTTGCCTTTAAAAAACAGTATTAGTTTTGATTCAACATGTGTACAGTCTTGAGTTGAATTTGATTCCCCATGATGTTCATATTCCTCCTTAAAATCTCACTCTTCCAGATAAATTTGCATCTCAGGTTTAATCATTGATTACCTTTTCACAGTATCTTTTGCATCAGGTTATTATATGGTGAAAGGCATAATTAGTGTGTTAATGAAAGTGATGTGATAATGAGAATTAGTATGAATTAGTTTATGAACTAGACAATGAAGTCTTAGGGAGCTATTGACAAGAGAGAACGATGACAAGATCATGAGTTTATACTGCATGGAATCCCTAACTTTAGCAAACTAAATGTTTAGCAAAGCAGTCAATGTGTTTAGCTGGGCAAAACACTTATGAAATGTTGCAAAAATGCTGCAGAAATATTATACCTATAAATTGTCTGAAATATTAAAAAATTAGCTATTATTCAACCCAGGTGTATGTTCATGAATCCTTAATGTAAGTGTATCAAATTAAGGATCCTGGTTGCTCAAATGACTTCATAAAATGTGCATGTGTTGTAGTTTAACACCTGTAGGTAGCCAAGCTCCACACAGCCGCACTGTCAATCCCCCTCCTCAACAGAACAGGGGAGAAAACCTCACACAGTCACAGAACCACAGAGTCACAGAGTCACAGAGTCACAGAGTCACAGAGTCACAGTCACAGAGTGGTTGAGGTTGGAAGGGACCTCTGGAGATCATCTAATCCAACCCCCCTGCTCAAGCAGGGTCACCTAGAGCACGTTGCATAGGATTGCATCCGGGCGGGTTTTGAATATCTCCAGAGAAGAACACTCCACAACTTCTCTGAGCAACCTGTTCCAGTGCTCTGTCACCCTCACAATAAAGAAATTTTTCCTCATGTTTGGCTGGAACATCCTGTGTTTCATTTTGTGCCCATTGCCTCTTGTCCTGTCACTGGACACCACTGAAAAGAGTCTGGCCCCTTAAGACTCCCTCCTTTAAGATATTTATATACATTGATAAGATCCCCTCTCAGTCTTCTCCAGGCTAAACAGGACCAGCTNTGCTGGCAACACTTTTCCTAATACACCCCAGGATACCATTAGCCTTCTTGGCTGTAAGGACACATTGCTGGCTCATGGTTAACTCGTTGTCCACCAGGACTCCCAGGTCCTTCTCTGTAGAGCTACTTTCCAGCAGGTCAATCCCCAGTCTGAATTGGTGCATGGGGTTATTCCTCCCCAGGTGCAGGACCCTGCACTTGCCTTTGTTGAACTTCATGAGGTTCCTCTCTGCCCAACTCTCCAGCCTGTCCAGGTCCCTCTGAATGGCAGCAAAGCCCTCTGGTGTATCAGCTACTCCTCCCAGTTTTGTGTCATCAGCAAACTTGCTGAGGGTGCATTCTGTCCCTTCATCCAGGTCATTGATGAATAAGCTGAACAAGACTGGACCCAGTACTGACCCATGGGGAACATCACTAGCTACAGGCCTCCAACTAGACTCTGTGCCGCTGAGCACAACCCTCTGAGCTCTGCCATCCAGCCAGTTCACATTCCACCTCACTGTGTACTCATCTAACCCACACTTCCTGAGCTTACCTGTGAGGATGTTATGGTGTCGAAAGCCTTGCTGAAGTCAATGCAGACAACATCCACTGCTCTCCCCTCATCTGCCCAGCCAGTCATCCCATCACAGAAGGCTATCAGATCAGTTAAGCATAATTTCCCCTTGGTGAATCCATGCTGGCTACTCCTGATCAACTTCTTTTCCTCCACATGCTGAGAGATGACCTACAGGATGAGCTAGTCCATCACCTTTCCAGGGATGGAGGTGAGGCTGACTGGCCTATATTTTCCTGGGTCCTCCTTCTTGCCCTTTTTGAAAACTGGAGTGACATTGGCGTTCTTCCAGTCCCCAGGCACCTTTCCTGTTCTCTATGACCTTTCAAAGATGATGAAGAGTGGCCTAGCAATAACATCCACCAGCTCCCTCATCACTCGTGAGTGCATCCCATCACGGCCCATGGATATGTGGGTGTCAGGTTTGCCCAAATGATCTCTAACTCTATCCTCCTCGACCAAGGAAAAGTCCTCCTTTCTCCAGACTACCTTTCTTGTCTCCATGGTCTGGGATTCCTAAGGGCTGGCCTTAGCAGTAAAGATAGAAGCAAAGAAGGCATTCAGTAACTCTGCCTTCTCTGTATCCTTCTTCCCCAGGGCACACACCCCATCCAGCAGCGGGCCCACATTTTCCCTAGTCTTCCTTTTGCTATTGATATATTTGAAGAAGCCCTTCTTGTTGTCCTTGTCATCCTCTGCCAGATTTAATTCCAAACGGACCTTAGTCTTCCTCGTCACATGCCTGCATACTCTGACAATATTCTTATATTCCTCCCAAGGGGCCTGTCCCTTTCTCCACATTCTATGTACTTCTTTCTTCTGTTGAGTTTTGCCAGGAGCAACTTGTTCATCCATGCAAGTCTCCTGTCCCCTTTGCTTGACTTCTTACTCTTAGGGCTACACTGATCTTGAGCTTGGAAGAAGTGATGTTTGAATATTAACCATCTCTCCTGGATGCCCCTGTCTTCTAGGGTTCTAACTCATAGGATTCCTCCAAGTAGGTCCCTAAAGAAGCCAAAGTTTGCTCTCCTGAAGTCCAGGGTTGCAATCCTACTTATTTCCCTACTTCTTCCACCCAGGATCCTGAACTCCGCCATCTCATGGTCACTATAGCCAAGGCTGCCCCCAGCCTTCACATCTCCAACCAACCCTTCTTTGTGTTAATACAAGGTCCAACAGCACACCTCTCCTCATTGGTTCCCCCACCATTTGTGTCACAAAGTTATCATCAATGCTCTGTAGGAGCCTCCTGGACTGTTTGTGCCTAGCTGTGCTGTCTTTCCAGAAGATATTAGGATGGTTGAGGCCCCCCATGAGAACCCAGGACTGTGATCGTGAGGCTACTTTCAGCTGTCTGTAAAAGACGTCATCTACCTCCTCTTCCTGATCAGGTGGCCTGTAGCAAACACCCACAACAGTGTCAGCCATGGTAGCCTGCCCTTTAATCCTTACCCATAAGCTCTCAACTTGCTCTTCATCCACCCCCAGGCAGAGCTCGATCCATTCCAGTTGCTCTCTCACATAAAGAGCAACTCCACCACCTTGCCTTCCTGACCTGTCTTTCCTAAAATGCACGTAGCCATCCATGACAGCATTCCAGTCATGTGAGCTATCTCACCGTGTCTCTGTAATTGCAAAGAGATCATGGTCTTGTGACCACACACAGATCTCCAGTTCTTCTTGTTTATTCCCCATGCTGCATGCTGGTGTACAGGCATTTCAGAGAGGTAACTGAGCATACAGATTTCCCCGGAGGGGTACAAGACGATCCTCCATAGTCATGTCCCATACACACTGCCCTGGCTGCATGCACCTGCTGGAAGCAAACTGACTTGAGATGCATTTTGCTGACTACCCTGTCTCTATAACTCTCGCCTTCCCCTATCCTTCCTAGTTTAAAGCCCTCCTTACCAGGCTGGCCAGCCTGTTGACAAAGACACGTATGTCCCACTTAGTGAGGTGGATCCCATCTCTCCCTGTCAGTTCATGATCTTCAAGCAGGGGCCCATGGTCACAGAAACCAAAACCCTGTTGCCAACACCAGTGGTGCAGCCTGTCATTAACTTGGACATCCATCTGATCCTCCTCCCATAATCCCCTCTCACTGACAAGATTGAGGAGAAAATGATCTAGGCTCCCAGACCCTTGACCACCATCCCCAGAGCTCTGAAACCCTGTTTGATGGTTTCCAATTTGCCTTTGGTGTCATTATTGCCCACATGGAAGACCAGCAGAGGGTCATAGTCCAATGCATGGACAAGCCTTGGTAGTCTTTCCGTGACATCTTGTATCCAAGCCCCTGGCAGGCAACAAACCTCTCTAGACAAGAGGTCAGGTTGGCAGATAGTGCTTCTGTCCCCTGTAGCAGGGAGTCACCCACAACAATCACTCGCTGCTTCTTCCGGGTGTTCCCGCAGGACACAGGGTGAAAAAAACCTTGTGGCTTGAGATAAGGACAGGGAGATCGCTCACCAATTACTGTCATGGGAAAAACAGCCTCAGCATAGGGAAGATTAATTTAATTTATTGACAATTAATAACAGCATAGAGTAATGAGAACTAAAAGCAAACTAAAAACACCTTCTCCCCTTCCACCTTCTTCTACCTCTTCCCCTGATTGGTGCAGGGGGATGGAGAATGGGGTTGTGGTCAGTCCGTAACTCTTCATCTCTCCTGCTCCTTCAACCTCACTGTCTTCCCCTGCTCCACCGTGGGGGTCCCTCCTATGGCACACAGTCATTCCCAAACTGATCCAACACGGGCTTTCCGTAGGCTGCAGTTCCTCAAGAACTGCTCCAGCACAGGTCTGTACCACAGGGTACAGTCTTCAAGGACAGACTAGGTCCCCCATGGGCTACAACTCCTGCTAAACCTGCAGCTCCACCATAGGCTCCTCTCCATAGTTTGCAGTTCCACCAAGGAACCAGCTCCACAGTGGGCTCCGCCATGGACTGCAGCATGGATATCTGCTCTGGCATACACCATGGGCCACAGGGGGGCAGCTTACTCCACCATGGTCCTCTTCATGTGCTGCAGGGGAACTTCTGCTTGCTTGGAACAGGTGTCTGGTGCACCTCCTCCCCTCCTTCTTTACTGACCTTTGTGTCTGCAGGATTGTTTCTCTCAACATCTTCTCACTCAAACTCTCCCAGCAGCTGTTGCACAGCAGTATTTTCCTTTCTTAAATATGCTCTCACAGAGGCACATCTAACATCACCCATTGGCTCAGCTTTGGCCAGCCATGAGTCCCTTTTTGAGCTGGCTGCGACTGCACTTTTCTTACAGAGGCCACTCCTACAGCTCCCATGGTACCAAAACATTACCATGCAAACCCAATACAACATGCAACACTTTGAGGTCAGCTTTCAGCCCCCTTTGAAGTTTTGTTGACTAAATTTTCACATTCTGAGTTGTCTTGTTTTTGCTATCTAATAAAACACATGAACACATTGTTCCACATGATAGATTCTGGTTTACAACTGAATCCCCAAGAGATATTTTTTAAAAGTGTCTGAGGTAGAGTAAAATGAGACAGTAGCTGGATGATTGACAGAGGTTCACCACCTGTCTCTTTGTACTTGAGGATCTTTTATCCTCTAGCCACAGCAGGACTACAAATGTTTTTGTTCTTTTCACAGAGACTTCTATTTTCTGTCTCCTTTTACTGCCTATACATTACAACACTAGTTTGCTAAGGAAAAATACCAAATCTAGAAATATCCCAGTAGCAAAGATCAGTGAGTACCATTCTCAATCAGTAGGGGTGTCTTAAAGGACATGATTTGCTCATGGCAACTGATCATTCCCCAAGGGTGCTGCTTGACTGTATGCAGGAACTACACCTCTGAGGCAACAGATTTTACAATCGTACTGCTGGAGAGAGTGTTTTAACTATCAAAGCTATAGAGGGGAAATCAGAGTAAAGTGCTGACAATTTTGTCCATGAATGCTTAGAATTGAAAGTTCAGGTAGAAAATTAAAAGACTTTAGATGTGGAGTGCTATATATAAAACTCTAACATTGGAAATCTGTAAATGTCTATAAGCCAAACAGAAATTAGTCTTATTAAAATATTTTGAATAATGGAGAAAAAATAATAGTAAAGATTTGCGTTTTGGGGGGTATCAGATGTTAAAGAAGATAAAAGAAAACTGATGTTGATGATTCAGTGAGTATGCTGGTTTTCTAACAAAACTACATTCTGAATTTTCAAATTTGAATGTTAGATGTTTAAGCTGCAGTTATCTGCCCTTGCTAACTAGCATATGAACCTGTTTAAACATTTTAAAGTTTGCTTCTAATTTGTCTGCTTAATGTCTACACAAGTTGTGAGAGCAGATGAGGAAGGAGAAAAAAAAAAAAAAAGTTACCTCTTCAGACCTTCCACTTAAGATTGCTGGGTTTTAAAGATAAGATGCAAATGGAGAGATTTAGTTTCAATGGTTGTATCAAAACTGATAAACAACACAGACCAGGGAACATACTCTTGTCCTGAGGGCACAGATTGTGTTCAAAGTCCTAAACTGTATTACCCCTCAGAACACTGCAAGAAAAAGTATTTTCTGGCCTATGTTGTCTCCTGAAACATGTGGGCACATCTGGGTGGGAACTGTTTGGTACTATCTAAAGCTATGCTACAGAGCTTGTTAACAGTATGGATAAGCATGAGGCAGGCCAGAAAATGAATATAAGCACTTGAGAAGAAAATAACTTAAAAAAAAAAAAAATTTAGTAACAACTATATTAAAAAAGGAATATTAGAAAATCAGAAATTCTGATTATAGTAGTCCTGATACAGAGTGAGAGGTAACCAATGGGATTGTTTCTTGACACCTTCAGTCAGGGTGCTTGCTCTGAACCAAAGGAGAAAGACAGTCCCTATCAGTCTGCTGGCCAAATATTACAGTTGAATGATCAATGGAGTGTCATTGCCTGTTATAATAATAATAGGAAGGAAAGGTCAGGAAGCTGCATCAAAGACCATTGCCTATGAGCAGAATAAGTAAATAAATAAATACAATAAAATCTCAGATTCCTTCAATAAATGCCGAGCTATCTTCCATTTTGATGTTCAGGAAGTTTAGGAAGATGCTGATGGTACTGTTGATGGTACCACTGCTGATGGTGCTAATGGCCTGCACTTGCTCTGCGAAATCTGACTCTCCCAAGCCATTAGTCCACTGGTAGATGAATTGGTCTTTAACACCATTACAGTATCTTTTGGAACCCTTACTTCTTCTTCCTTTCCTAGACTCGTTAGAGTCTGTTTTTTCTTCAGAACTTGCAATGTGCACTTCAACTAAGACAATACCATGTGTTATGAAGACACACTTGCCTGGCCTGTGAGCACCATTCATTCTTGCTAAAGAGAATGTCAGCAGTATTTTCCACTTATGGTGGTAGGGGTAAGAATGCATGTGCTCCCTCCCACAGCAATGGCAGACCATAGCCAAGGGTAGCTGCATCCTCTACTCATTTGTTATGGTTTTGGCTGGGAAAGAGTTAAATTTTCTTTGTAGAGGCTCACACAATGCTGTGTTTTGGATTTTTGATGAAGATAATGGCGAAGCTTCCAGTTGCTGCAGAGCAATACTGTCATGATTTTTGGCTGGGACAGAGTTAATTTTCTTCGTAGAGGCTCACACAATGCTGTGTTTTGGATTTTTGATGAAAATAGTGGCGATGTTTTTGGTTGTTGCAGAGTAGTGTTTACATAGAGCCAAGGACTTTTTTGCTTCTTGTGCTGCCCTGTCAGTGAGGAGGCTGGGGGTGCACAAGGAGTTGGGAGGGGATGCAGCCAGGATAGGTGATTCAGACTGATCAAAGAGGTATTCCATACCATATGGCGGCATGTTCAGCAATAAAAGCTGGGATAAAGAAGGAGGAAGGGGGTACATTGGGAGTGATGGCGTTTGTCTTCCCAAGAAACTGTTATGCACGATGAACCCTGCTTTCCTGGCAGTGGCTGAACACCTGCCTGCCCATGGGAAGTAGCGAATGAATCCTTGTTTTGCTTTGCTTGCACATGCAGCTTTTGCTTTACTTAGTAACCTGCCTTTATCTCACCCCATGAGTTCTCGCACTTTTACCTTTCTGATTCTCTCCCCATCCCGCCTGGGGAGAGTGAGCGAGTGGCTGTGTGGCACTTAGCTGCCTGCCGGGGCTAAACCACAAGTGCTTACACAGAGCCAAGGACTTTTCAGCTTCTCATGCTGCCCTGCCAGCAAGGAGGCTGGGGGTGCACAAGAAGCTGAGAGGGGACAGGACCAGGATGGCTGACCCAAATTGACCGAAGGGATATTCCATACCATATGGCATCATGCTGAACAATAAAACTGGGGTGGCTGGCCAGGGCAAAGAGGGGGCTGCTGCTCAGGAGCAGGCTGGGCATTGGTCAGTGGGTGGTGAGTAATTGCGTTTTGCATCACTTATTTTATATGTTCTTCTATTAGTATTATTATTATTTTCCCTTCCTTTTCTGTCCTATTAAACTGTCTTTATCTCAGCCCATGAGCTTTTACTTTTTTTTTCCTTCCAATTCTCTCCCTCATCCCAATGGGCCAGGGAGGGTGAGTGGGGGGGAGAGTGAGCGAACGGCTGTGTGGTGCTTAGCTGCCTGCTGGGTTAAACCACAACATCATTGCTTGAAGGCAAAATTCAATTTCCTTGTGTGAGAGATGACAGGTTCTTAGACCTTCATGATGACACATTCCTTAGAGATTCAAAGGAGGGAAAAAGGTGAGAAAAAGATACATGCAGATGTAAGAAAGGACAGTCAATTGTTATTGTCCTGTCCTTGCTAGTGCATTGTGCAGATGTTTCTTCATATTCAGCTTCACATGCTGATATGACTCCAGCAGACAATGAACGTATGAGCCCAGATGATATTATTCCTTTAAAAACCACTATTCCTCTTTACCACCAGCCTAAACATAACCCAGTTGTTGCATGTGTGTATTTTTTTTTCCTCTCCATTCAAGTCTCAGCGTTGTCCTTCCAGGGATCTTTCCCCTGCCTCCACATGTTCTGTGAGGATGAGAGACAAGTAGCAGATATTTCTGTGGGTCTTTTGTAATATGACACAGCACGACCAAGCATGAAAAAGCATGATTCTAAAGCTGATCCATGTCACCCCCCAATCCTATTTAATTCTTAAGCATTCAAATAATAGAAAACATACTTATCGTCAGCAATGCCACTAGAGATTTTATAAGTAATAAAATTCATTGACTTAATTTGAAGTAAGAGAACCGCACACTGAAAAGAAGTAAATTTAATCTACCTGATCCATTTCTTAAAAACCAACAAACAAAAACATAGTAATGTGAAGTCTTTCATGCCTTTGTTACTTTGCTTTGCTTCTCCCAGATGTAGGAAGAGACTTTAACACCTTAGTAATCACAGAATCACAGAATGAGAGAGTTGTTGAGGTTGGAAGCAACCTCTGGAAGTTGTCCAGTCCAACCCCTCTGCTCAGGCAGGGCCACCTAGAGTAGGTTGCCCAAGACCAAGTTCAGGAGGCTTTTGAAGATCTCTAAGGAGGGAGACACCACAACCTCTCCGGGAGACCTGTTTCAGTGCTCCATCACCCTCACACTAAGAAAGTGTTTTCTGATGTTCAGGAGGAACGTCCTGTATTTCATTTCGTGCCCTTTGTCTCTTTTCCTGTCACTAACTATGTATTTCTTGTCCCGTTCAAATCTACATAAGGATGTGATTTTTCACTGCTCACCCATTCTCTTCAGGCAGGGTTAAAGACTCCTTTTTTTATTACTTTGCGTTTCTATCCTCCCTTCTTCCTGATTGAAGAAGGAAAGGAAAAAGAAGGACGGAAAGCCTTTGTACTTGTGCATGAGTGCAATTACCAGTATATTACATAAAGTGAAGTTCAGACTAGAAGGTCTTGCATTATTCTCTGGGAGGCTTCAAAACAGAACATCATAGTCCTGATAACATCCAGCTTTTTCAAAGGGAAGAAACTACCGCTTTTAGTAATAATCTATGTGGATCGTAGATAGTGCCTGACAAATTTGGTGACCTTCTATGACAGGGCTACAGCACTGGTTGGTAAGGAAAGAGCAACTGATGCCATCTGCCTGGACTTGTGCAAAGCATTTGACACTGTCCTGCATGACATCCTTGTCTCCAAATTAGAGAGACATGGATTTGATGAATGCCCCACTCGATGGGTAAAGAATTGGCTGGATGGTTGCACTCTAAGAGTTATCATCAATGGCTTAATGTCCAGGTAGAGACTGGTGACAAATGGTGTTCCTCAGCTGTGGATGTCCCGTCCCTGAAAGTGTTCAAGGACAGGCTGGATGGACATTTGGGTAACCTGATCTAGTGGAAGGTGTCCCTGCCCATGGCAGGGGGGTCAGATCTTTAATGTCCCTTCCAACCCAACCATTCCAAGATTCCATGATTTTATGATCTATCTGCAAGATATTCAGAAGTTTCAGTCACATTGTTTAGTGAACACACATAAGACTGTTCTCTGAATGCACAGTCTCAGGTCCTTCAGACTTAGGATACTGGCATAGAACAATTGCATATTCGTCTTAGATCAAGTCAATCCTGAATTCACTTTGGAGTTGCAATTACTGGTAAATACATCTCAGATCTGTTGCTAAATAAGCAATATTTTCTATACCTTTTCACTATGTCTTCATTTATAAGATTTCTAACATTGTCCAGGTTACTAGCAACACTGAGATTCTGTAGCAAGGAAGTTAGTTACAGTCTCAGGTTGAGTAACTCCAGCTTGTTACCAGCACTGAAAAGAGAGACATTTGAAATAAAAGTGCAACGGTGTGTACAGTAGTGTAAACAAACAAATAAATAAATAATCTCATTTTCTTTTATGTTCTTTTTATAATTAAACACTTTAATGTACATGCAGATTACCAGATAAGATGTGAATTACTCATATTTTCCTCTCTGAAGTACAGAAGAGGTCTTTTCTAGATTTTTTTTTCCTTTTATTGTTATTCTTTATCATAAGATTAATGACAGATCATATCTGGTATCATTATAGATGAAGTATAATTTGAAATTGAAAGATTAATTAATGGCAGGGAAAAGCATGTTTTTTCGGAAAGAAGCAAGGAGGAAGTTCAATGAAGTTTTTTTCTGCCTTGGATCAATCTCAACTGAATATTCCTGAAAGTAAGAGTTCAAAAAACAGGAGCAGGAATTTTGAAGACAATGCTGAATAGTAACACTTATATTGTGTTAAATGGAAAGTAGAAAATTTCATTGGTGCCATAATGACTTTTCTTGTGATTCACTTATTTAATGGAGAGAAGCATTGCAAACATCCCCTGACGTATCATAGGTCATATAATTTCCTTGCATTACTTCAAGTTTGAAGTATGACCAGGCTCTTAGAACATGCAAATTTCAGCTAAAAAATTAATTCCTAACCTTAAAGGTAGGAAACAATAAACAGTCCTAACACAGTTGAATTATTCTTATAATCAACAAATGTCTTATTTCTACTGAGAGTCTCAGTTTATGCACTTTTAATGACTTATGCTTACAGCAATATCTGTTAGACTGAAGAGCTCTATACTATGAAAAATTCCATTCCTTATCTAGCTAACTGTAGAATATGATCTAATCAGCCCTTAAATTTTTCTTTGATGATCTAAAAAATTTCTAAATACAACACACTTTTTTCGGATCCTTTCTTCTGGACCACTGAGACAGGTCTTCTTTCAACTTCCCCTCAAGAACAAATTAAAAAAAATCTTCAGAACTATGTGTCAATACTTCAGAAATGATTCCTCAAGCATCAGAAAGAGGCGCAGTATGATCTTAGTCCAATTAAGTATTCCTTCTGACCTTAGTTTCTGTTTCAATCACAGCTCACAATAGGAGTGTAAGCTCAGTTAAAAGCTGGGATCTCTAGAGCTTTTTCATAGCTGTTCTTATTCTTACATGAATGATATTACGTTAGTTGCACCCAAATATATGACATCTTTTTACATTAATTTACAAAGGTTGAAATAAATTATGAGATGCAGATACATTGGGGGGGGTGTGTGTGGGGTGGAATTAGAGTTTTGTTCTTTGTATGTGTGTGTGTGTGTGTGTGTGTCACTCCAGACAAAGTTATGAGGATGTGCTGGTCTAGGTAACAGTTAAACAAATTAGTTGTGGGAAACTCTGTTTCCATGATCTTTCAAAGCCTATTTTTCCTACAATCCTTCAAAGTGAAGCCATAACAATAACTTAGAAACAGTTTCTCTTACAGGATTCTTAATCATTTCATGACCACTTTCACCTAAGTCTATTGATATACATAAAAGGCAATTAATAATATAGAGATCAATTTTTGAATAAAATTATTCTTTTTCTTCTAATTAATTAAAAGTCAAGAGAAACATGTTTAAAACAAAATTCACATAAAGCAAAGCATGTACTCAAGAATATTTCAGAGTAGGATTTCCCATGCATCCCAATACTTTTTATTGTGTGGATTTCGGGAGAATAAGCTATTCTACATTAGATGGTGGACTGATGGAGACAATTAAGTCAGAAATCTAGTATGTTTCATATACATTCTTCCTTTCTGAAACCCTGTATAATGTATTTTGAAGCAAACTAGCTCAGTAATTAAAGACACAAATTAAATATACTGTTTAAGTGAAAATTCTTCTGTTTATAACTATTCGCATGTGGAAGCTCCCTGAATGCCATTAATATATTTGTCTTGAAATATGACTTGCTATATAAGTAAGCATGTCTTATAAGTATATACATTGACATTATCTAGTATCTGCTACCGCTAATTCCTAGGCAGTTAAAAAGAGATTTACAGATTTTTTCTGAATTGTAGCAAAATAGCCTTCCCAAATATTTGATCCATCACATAGTTGCTACCCGTGACACTAAGAAGGATATTTCTGCTCTATCTGAAGAACAGGAAGAGTTTTTGCAGCTAATTTCAATGGGGCATACACAGAAGCAGAACTCTAGCTGGAAACTTCTAATGTGCATCTATTATTCAGTCAAAACCAACAGAGATCAATGGAAACATAAGCTTCTGTAAGGCAAAAAAGAACAGAGGAACTTTTAAAATGAAATTTCAAAGAGGATGTCCATTATAAGATATTGATGTTAACTAAATATAAATCATTAAAAAAATTGTTAAATTTGGGGAGAGGGTGTTGATAATTAAAGGCTGGTAATGTATTCTGCTATTTCTATAATAAATGGAATTCTGAAAAGAAGAACTGCTGCAAGGCAAGATTATGAATTGATCATTCCTTTGTGTGTACTCAACTATGAACAGTTGACATACATTCCTTCAATAGCACTTATTTCCTGCACATATACAAGAACAGATCTGTGGATCTCTGGCATCCCTAGTGAGCATCCATGCTTTAAAGGAATGCTAGTGAGCTATCTACTGAATCAGTAAACCTGATTGTTCATGCAAAATGGATTGTTCATGCAAATTGATCAAGATAAGGAAGTTATTTCTATTTTTGCTGTATGAGTGACAGCAGATATAAAAGGATAGTACTAAATACACCACCCAAGAAACTAGAGTACAAGCTAACCACTAATGAGTTTGAAAGCAACATAAAATATAATTATATGACCTTTATAAAAATAAAGTTATATAATATTTATCATTATTCTAATCTTATTTTTGGAAAGAAATATAAGGTTTACCTGTATCATTTGCTGTGTATATGCAAAATGATGTTGAAAATTTTATCATCAAGGACAACATAAGCTAACATGCTTTTTACTGATACTGATTTCTATAATTAAATAATCAAAATGAGTTGCCATTTCTGGAAGATTTGTAGGCAAGATGTTTACAACTATAACATATTCCAAAGATAATATGTAACAACTAATGTGTAATTTACATAAAGTTGTTCACATGGAGAGGGTTACAGTAACTGTATATTTACTTGTCAGCCAACAAATTGGAGGGAACTCAAAGTGAAGTAAGGAAATGATTGTCACTCTGGCATAAGAGGAAAAAATAAAAGAACAAAAGGCAGAAAATTGTTTTGAAAAAATGACTTTCTGCAAAGTAAAGATACACACCATTAATTCCACAGAAACAGAAGGAAACAGTTCGTAATGAATATCTAGCATAACAAAGGCTAACCTTTCTCAGGAACAGATTCTACTTTTGTACATCACAGATTAGTTATGATAAAAGCTATGAAAATGTTCTCTAAATATTTCAATGGTGAATAATGGTGAATGCTAATGGATATACACTTCTGCAAGTCCAATGCAAAATTAGGTTGTTTTTTTTTTTTTTTTTTAGGATTAATTTAAACTAGTAAAGTAATAGTTTAGAGGTAGAGATATAGAGAAAGAGATATTATGGGACATTCCTTAGGGTAAATAGACATTATATATGGTATACAGACTTGCTGTTCTTTTGCCAGCAAAGAAGGACAATAGATACAGAAATATGAATGGTACCCTTGCTTGAATCAACTATATTTATGAATACTAGAGAACTCTTAAAAATTTTACATTACTATTAGGCGTACTCATACTTTTAACTTATGCTTAATAGGTGAATAGTAATTAAAATTATTCTCCTTAATTGGCTGAAAGGTTTGACACAATCAAAGAATGATAGGATAGCGGAGATAGAAAGAGACCTCTGGAGATCATCTGGTCCAATGCCCCTCCTCAGTCAGGGTCACATAGAGCAGGTTGCCAAGACCATGTCAAGGCAGCTTTTGAAGATCTCCAAGCACTGAGACTCCACAACATCTCTGGGCAACCTGTGCTCATTTTTTTATCTTTAAATTCTCTTCTTTATTATAAAACTCACTTTTTTTTTTTTCNGACCTCTGGAGATCATCTGGTCCAATGCCCCTCCTCAGTCAGGGTCACATAGAGCAGGTTGCCAAGACCATGTCAAGGCAGCTTTTGAAGATCTCCAAGCACTGAGACTCCACAACATCTCTGGGCAACCTGTGCTCATTTTTTTATCTTTAAATTCTCTTCTTTATTATAAAACTCACTTTTTTTTTTTTCCCCCAA
>VXAL01003617.1:10906-63544 GCA_013399475.1 Chauna torquata
GTAAATTTTGTTTCATTTTTTAATCTAATGGAAAGTTTTGTATAATATGACTTTCTCTGGACAGATCAAACATAATTCCCATCATAAGTTATTGCCAGAGGTAAGATGCTGAAGCAAAAACTTAACTCTTTTATTATTTGGTCTGTATTTGATGTCCTGAATAACAGGATGACAGACAGATATTTGTCCAAACCTTAGAATCAGGATTTTACCAAATGATTGTGCTGAACAGCTCTTCTAAAACACTCAGATCCTTGAAAAACAATAGAATAGGTAATATTAATAGAATAGGTAAGTCTGCTGCCATCCCACAAAATGTAAAAAACTCTATCAGTTGTGTTAATCTCAAGAGGCTACTAACAGCATACCCAAAAGCACATTGGTCACAGCACAGAAACCTAACTATATGTTAGATGGACTTTTCAGTGGCTTCAATTTATGACCCAGCATTGTGTGGCACAGGGGTTCTTCAGTCTGGCAAATGTTGCAGCTTTCTGATGCAAACACAGAACATAATCAATAGATATTAATTCTAAGAGCTAAGCAAAATATTTATTTATTTAGATATTTATTTACAGCTCATATGTTTTCTTCTACTATTTCTCAAGAAATGGCCTGCCCTTTCTTCCAGGTGAGCATATTATGTACTTACTTCTTCTTCATCACTGCATTTTCTTTTTCCTTCCACTTATGGTTATTTTTTCCAAACCGTCATTCTTCTTCAGACATCATTGAATCTGTCAGCTCAGTTCTGTCTATCAAGAAAACTGTAGAAGTGTCACAGGCAAGTGTTTTCTTGACTTTCCCATGATTTTTCACCCAGAATGTTAACAAAATGAGACTTTTCAATTACATTCAGTGGCAATGTAGAGCAGAATACAAAATAGTAGTAATGCTACATCATTTAATTTTCAATAGGCTGCAGTGTTAGGGAATACTGATTACAGAACTGATTATAACAGATATTCAGTCTAACCCTGGAGAAGAGCATGACAACACTCAAGAGTGGCCTGTACTTACTACATCAAGACATTCTCATCCTTTCAGCAGAAGCATACTCATCAAGTATGAGGAGGCTTGGTCATCTTGTACTGGAAAATTGAATCATAGAATCATAGAACCATAGAATATTCTGAGTTGGAAGGGACCCACAAGGATCATCGAGTCCAACTCCTGGCTTCACACAGGTCTACCCAAAAATTCAGACCATATGTCTGAGATCATAGTCCAAATGCGTCCTAACCTCCGACAGGCTCGCTGCCGTGACTCCGTCCCTGGGGAGCCTGTTCCAGTGCCCGACCACCCTCTCGGTGAAGAACCTTTTCCTGACATCCAACCTGAACCTCCCCTGTCACAGCTTGACTCAATTCCCTTGGGTCCTATCTTTGGTCACCAGGGAGAAGAGATCGATGCCTGCCCCTCCGCTCCCCTCATAAGGAAGCTGCAGGCCGCCATGAGGTCTCCCCTCAGCCTCCTCTTTTCCAGGCTGAACAAACCAAGTGACCTCAGCCGCTCCTCATATGCCCTCCCCTCCAGACCCTTCCCCATCTTTGTAGCCCTCCTTTGGACGCTCTCTAACAGTTTNAATTGAAAATGAATCAGATCTACTTTTATATCCGTAATTTCATTCCCCTTGGAGATATGTATGTGTGTTTGTTCTTTATTTTATTACCAACTAAATCTCAGTATTTACCACAGAACAACAGCCTCTCTTGAACTGCTTCTTCAGGACCCTGTGCGTATTGTTTGTTAATAAAATAAGCTGTCTGTGTGTGTGTGTGTGTGTGTGTGTGTGTCTAAGCCACCAGTCTTAGATCCTCTCTTTTCCTTTGCAGCACAGTAATCCATCAGTTTCACACCAGAAGCAGGAGAACTGCATGTGTATGGTACCATGCCCCGATCAGCAGAGTCCTCCACTAGGAATGCTCTCAAACTGAACCTACCTCTTTTTATATCAGCATTTTCACAGCTTTTTTTCCTCCCTGGACATGGCACCTGGAGAACACATACACAAGTAGCCAAGTATGGCAGAGTCTTTCAAATATTAATTGAATGACAACACGTGGAAGTGATGTTGGTGCAGATATGTAGCTCCTGCAAGTCACTCTGACAGAGAGTCAGGAAGGCTGTCACAGTCATTGCTAAGGGGCTAGCCCTGCCTGTAGACAGTATTTCATTGTTTCTTATCCAGCCCTTCATCTCACTGGAAAAACAATTAACTGGTGTTTTAATTTGCTCCAAAACTGTTAAAAGATAATCTGGCTCTAAAGGAGTTTTCTTTCCCCAGCAATTGACTGATGGCTCACCCCATGTAATAAAACACTTTTTCATGGAAAAAGAATCAAAAAGCTCCAAGATTTATTACACTGGTAAGTGCACTTTTAGGAAAAAAAAAATCTTTTTAGTTTTTATGCAGAGTAGTATCTTCTAGTAAGGAATTTCAAACATTAATATGTAAAAATAAGCTAAAATTCATTTTCTTCTTCCTGTCTTACTTTCACTTCAAGGGGTTTCCATGCCAATATACAAAAGTGCATTAAACCATGAAATCTATTAACATGTGACTCCCTCTCAAAACTAAGGATTCAAGCAGGGCAAACATTTCACACACATTGAGGTCAAAAGTGAACTGAACCAAGTGACATCAACAGTGTGGTGTTTTTCAATGCATACTTGAAGTCAGTCTGCTGGGTTTGTTCATGGTAACAAATTCACAATTAAATTCTGGAAGGGCAAAGCATATATAAAAATTACTGAGATTCAAATACCAGAATGCCTGAATCCCAGATTTTGAAAGTGAATCACACATTGATAATGACAACCTGATATCCTGCAGGTTTAGTAAGAAAACTACAAACCTTCAGATGCCTATTAAAACACACAAATGTCATCTCAGATCTTTTTGCTATGAAAGACACCTTCTTCAAGAGGTAAATTTGATCCCACCTGTGTGAGAAATTACCTCCTCCAAAAAGAAAGGCATTATAGCACAATTAGCAGCACTCCAGCTGTAGCTTCTCATTAATAAAAGACAGCCAGTCTGCAGAGCAACCCCAGGATGAAATATTCCCTTCTATGAAAGCCTTATGGCTCATTGTACAAGTATAATGCACCACGCATAATCATGCTGTATACATTGCTATTCAAGAGCTCAAGATTAGCTGATTCAAAACTGAACTTGTTCTAGCACCAAACACAACATAGTGTCTTGCCAAGTCCTGACCATTTGGTGACTTCCTGCCTTGGCTTTCTGCAAGCCAGCTCAAGTACCATGCATTTGGACTCACTGTTTAGACCCCTGTCCAGGGTAATTTTTGCTGGTTCTCAGATCCCTTCCTAAACACAGTGACCATAAGCAGTATCTAGTCCTCCATTTCATCACACCATAGCCAGTATCTGTCTACTTTGCTGGCAAGATGCAATGCTCCATCCCAAAATTGTGGTTTACCAGCCTTGGATTTCTTTCCATTTGAGATCCCACAATTCAGCCAGGTAGTCCCAGACTCTTTCATCCCCAGTCTAAGATGGGGAAGATATTCCCAAACATCTCCGGTCTGGTTTTCTTCTTAATCACCCTAAGCTTCCTTTAACTTAGAGCACAATTTTTCTCTCCTTCCCACACCAGGCCACATCTCACCAGATTCTTTGCTCTAGCCTGCTCCTTTCTTATCCTAAATTTTCTTCCCTTTCCTTCCCTCTCCCATGAGCCTGGATGCCAAATATGGCATCACTCTATGCAGTAGGAAAGGGGTCTTCATTAAGGTGCCAAGTTTTCTTTACCCTGGTAGTAATTTCAGGGAAAACTGTTTTAGTCATAGTCACTGTGTCACTGTGTGATGACAGCACTTGGACTCTCTGGAAAACACTAAGAACTAGGAAAAGTAACCAGTAAAAAAGATTTCCAAGTCAGCATTGCAAATGCCAATTTGTGGCATTTAAGACAAGCCTGGACAGATTTTTACATTTATGTCAAATGTCATGCCCAGAAAATTTGTCATGTATGGTAAATGTCACACAGTTATGCCTGACAAAGCCACATGGACACAGTTCAGATTCCCAGTGCAAAGCCTGGAGGTGTGGTAGTGTTTTCAAATAAACAAACAAAACAAAACAACAACAGCAGCATTCATTTCTTTTTTAATGTACAATGACAAACAGTATTTTTCCCTATTCTCCTGGTTAGAAAGAGTTTGGTCATTTGGGGTTTCCAGAAGAAACCAAGCACAAACACATAACTAGCATACAAAACCACAGACTAACCATGACAGATAAGCAAACTGTAAACAAATTAAAACAGTCTTGCAAGATGGTAGGCAGCTACAACAATTTTTATTCTCAACACCAAATGCAATGAGCTACAAGATGGAGTCCAAACAGACATACTTTATGTATCCTGAAAGAGCTCAATGGCACAGCAGGATAAGGCCGTGTAATGACACTCAGACTAGGTCCTGAGACAAAATAGGTGAACCAACAAGGCACTCACCATTTTTCTGCTCAAACCTCTGCTCTTTTGTTAGTCACACTCTTACTGAGGTTTCCCCTGGCACCACTCCCACAGTGCCACAAGCATGCCCAAGTATAGCCCTCTAGATCATCTGGAGGTTGATGAAGGGCATATGAGACCGAATCAGTGTTTGTTCCAAGTGATTAGCAGGTTGCATGTAGAAAGGCAGATAATGACAGCCTGTCAGTGGTACCCTCCCGGCCTGGACATGAAGGTTTAGAAGTTTGTTCCTCCCTTGGGCAATCAGGCTGCCAGCTTCACAAGCCACCGCCTACCTCCATGTCTGCCCCTTTATCTGTAATGCTTATTTATAACTAGGGTTTTTCCTATTTCAGCCTACTTATTCCCATGAGACAGCTCTCAGCCCTCTTCTTCATGCTATTTACAAGCTCAGACTTTCTCCAGGCTACAGTACCATGGTCTCAAAGTCTGGTATGAGGGAACAAGTTTGTTCCAGAAAGCCTAATTCACAGTCAGCCTCTTCTTCCAGCATGACGCAGCAGGCTAGCAGAGTCTTCTCACATCCATCTGCTCATTGTTGGTGATAACCACAGCATTAGAACAGAAGAAACTCCTTCCTTAATCATTTTGTCTTCACAATTTCATTTTTTGTATCACTGTCCTGAGAGTCATCCTCTATATTTTGGGCATATAGCAGAAAAACTGTAATTTGTTTTATCAAATTAGACATTTCTATTACTGACTACCAAAAATAGGAATAAAATAATAATAAAACAGATTTAACAGATTTTCTTAAATGTTTTGCTACTTATGAGCNTTGTCTTAGTATCATGTTTATTAGAGTAAGAAGAATTCAGAAATATTAATAACAGCAAAAGGATGCAATTTCACACTTTTGTCAAGGTTTTCAAGTTCAACAAATTTTGGCAGTCCAATAGCACACTGTGTTCAACAAAACATGCCCTTTGGTCTTTAAAAATAAAGGAATTAGCATCATTAAGACACTAATTCTGTTTTTTTTTCTCTCTTCTTTTCCTTTTTTCTTCTTTTTTTTTTCTCTTTTCTCTCTCTCTCTGTCTGTCTTTCTCTCTCTTTTTTTTTAATTAGGATAAAATGATGTGGCTAGTGTGCAGTGTCTGTTAATCCAGCTTAAGCATAACACATTTTGTAGTGGGTGCATTATCCAAGGGCAGTACAAACCAACCTACATTTACCTGATTTTTTCCAGGAAGATTTTCAGCATAGAATTGACTACTTAGATAAGCTTCTACTGGGGAGGAAGAAAATAAAACAACAGTAATATACTTTTCACAAACTCTGCCAGCATCAAGTAAAAATTATTTCTCACATACACTTCTATAAGTGCTGCTTGATTGCTCAGTAAACACATAAAATACTAGGTCTTATTCAGAGAATCTGATTTAGCATACATAAAATTTCCTTCGTTACATGTAGGAAAATCATATGCTGTAATTAGAACTTGAGTTGTACGGAACTATCATGTAGCACCAGCAATTTTCTGTGCATATATGTAGTTTAAGAGAAAAATTTCAGTAAGTAATATGGTAGTTGAGCTCATTTAAGAACTTAACTTCTTTCTGAGGTTTAAATTTCCTTCTCACTTATGAAGAACATTCATTCAAATCCATCAAATTTCACTCTTGGATTAGCTGCTAAGAATTCCTAGCCTTCCAATCAGGCAAAGTCATTTTTTCTCCTTGCTTTACTGCTCTGAGACTTGGGAAAGCAAAAAGGACTACAGAAATATTCTCCCCAATAATTTCCTTCTCATTTTTAAAAACCACACTTTTACATTTCCTCACTTTGTTCTTCCCACCACATCTGTATAATAAGCACTGCCAGTTCAATTCTCAATCTTCAATTTCATAAATTATCAAAAATAACAATGTTGTTGTGGCTTGGGAAAAACTGTACTGAAGCTGGTAAACAGAAACAACTTTCATCTGAAGCACAATGGAACAGTGAAGCATCCCTTAGATTTGGGATGTTGAAACAATAAAAGCCATCACACAAACTGCATGCCACACTGGAAGTCCTTTAGGAATCTGAACTACATGGGCTGATGGTAAATGCCAATGTGGGAGGACCAACTTGACTGCAGTTTTAACATTTGTGCACATGCACAGAGAAAGTAAAAGAGATGCAGTAAGAAAAGAATCAGACATCAGAAAAGATAGGTGAGGTAACTGAGAAAAATTAGGATAGAGTTCTGGTGCTGAATACCATTTGACTTATATGTGTACTACGAGAAAAAATAAACTATTAATTGTTCCCTGATGTTTAATTCCCATATGTTTCGAGGCACTCAACAGGTTGTTGTTGTTTGGTTTGATTGTGTTTTGGTCTTTGTTTTTTTGTTTGTTTGTCTGTTTTTGTTTTTTTTTGTTTTTTCCTCAAATGAATGGGATTGCATCAAATACCTGAGTACATCACCAATTACTCTTAACCAAGAAAGTGTTTGATCACATCTTCTAGGCTACGTAGAAGACCAGATTTAAAAAAGCCTCTACTTCTCATCACTCTTAAGACCTTCTGTGGAACTAAGTGAAGGTCAAGTCACATAAAGCAACAGCTGCCAAGGACTTTCCTGGCTCTTCAGTGTCTATGAGCCAGAAGTAATGGTGTGAAGAACACAGGAGAAAGTGCCCATGCAGAAAGGGGAAACTCTCCAGAGAGCAGAGCACTGGTCCACAAGAAATGAGTGGAATTAACAAACCAGAAATAACAGGATGTGAGTTTTCACTTTTTCTAATTCTCACAAATCCAAAGTATGAAATAATCCCATTACAAAAAAAAAAAAAAGTGCCATGTAATCCAAACAAAGTGAAAATCAAACAAAGCCACTTTGTCTATTAGAGGAAATGACACTGTAATACTGAAATATTACTCAGAATCTTTTAGAAATTTGACGTAGGCCTATCAAATCTGCACATTAGAAGTATATTGCTAGCTTTCAAGTTCTCACAACAACTCAAGCTTTAAGTCAAGTTTTCCTTGTGTAGGCACAATGCAGTAAAAAATAGCACATCAGCAGATCACATTTTGTGATTAGAAATCTCTAAACTTTCTACAGTGTACATTCTGTCGTGATACAGGCATCAGTGCAAAGCAAGCAAAGGTGTGCACATACTCAGTCTCAATCTTTTTACACCTGCAAAGTCCAGTATGTCTTACCCCTCAACAAAAGAGAAAGGTTGTTTTGTGTAAAGTCTCCTAGACAGTTATGTTCTGTGCCTAGTGTTTCCAACAGGGAAAGGAGCACAGACATCAACAGGCTCCTCGATGTGGTCTGGTTGCTGTAAACTGCAGCCCGTTTACCTCATGGCACTTGGTCTTTGTGGCCTCTTGAAATCTCTTCTGCCAGAATCATTGCTCAGATCTCCCCCAACTTCTTAACACAGTAAGTTTTTATCAGCCTGCTTTTTCAATATGCAGTTGTCACTTTAGTATGCCCCAAAATGTCTCCTTTACTGTTTTTTTCCTTTTGCCAGTTTCTTTTCTTCACCAGAAACTCCTACACCCTGCTGCTGATTTCCAACCATCTCTCTCCCACAAAACAGCATATACTTTTTCAGAAAATGACAGCAATATGATACAAATAGCCTCCTCCTGGTCAGTGCTTCCTCTTTAAAACAAAAATGCTGAATACTCTTGGTAAAAGGCTTAATGAACCCTAAGCAGTTAATACTTAAGTACATGAAAAAAACTGTTATAGAGATGTCAGCTTGATTTCTTCAGGCTGCAGCCATGCCTAAGACTGAAAGCAGACGATCGCTTGTGATTGTGTTAGCATGTTTTAACAAGGCCATTATTTGACACAATTCAAAAAGTGCTGACCTAAGCAGCCCAAATTAAGTGCTAAATCAGTATGAAGTCACTCTATCCATATTTGTTCAGAACACTTTGAAGCAGTTTTGACATAATGGTTGCTTGACAAGCACTTTCTTCCAGCACCTATTGCCTGTAGTCCCACAAGCACCATGGTGCTAGTGGTGTTCCTGCATGACTGACAGGAATTAAGCCATGGGCTTGTACCTGGCTGAAACTTAGTTGTGCCACCAGGTGCACGACTTATGCACATTAATAAGCATGGAATCGTAGCCTGCATTACCACCGTCACACACAAATGCAGTGGCAAAGCATTGCACACTATTGCACATTATGATATGATCAAAAATGAACTGAATTAGTGAAAGCAGCTGTGCATGCCGTTTAACTAAAATTAGAACAGTTTTACAACAATATAAGTCAAAGTCGCTACTTTTCTAATTTACAGCTGGAGAAGATCAGACCCTCTTCTAAAAACTGAACCAAGAAATAAAAGCATTTTAAGACCAATGTTGAAACACCATTAAGAAGAAACCCGCAAATGGTTTTGGTTTTTGGTTTTTTTTTTGGAACTCTATATTGTTTTCATTAGTATATTTGTATAGAACATGTATATCTAATGTTTTCCCATGTCATCATACAATAGACATTTTACAGTAAGGATTACACAATAATTAAAGCGTTCCAGAAACAAGCTTCAACAGAGAGAAGAAACAAACAGCTAAGGATAAGATTCAACTGAGATTTTGCACGGTAAATACAGCAACAAAATATTTCTTGAAGGAAGGTTAGAAAAATGTGCTGAGAGTAAAAACATTTTGGTCAATTTGCTGATGCCAGATTCTGTCGAACCAGAGCAGCAGCAGGATGTGCCAAGCAGCATCTAAGCAGTCCTAGAAGGAGTTTTGTCCAGCTCTGCTCATTCTTATCTAATATCGAAGCTGGCACATGTCCCCCTCATTTCCATGTCTTTGCTCACCACCTCTTTCAGGCATAGAAACCATCACCTCACAGGCTCATTCTGACCGTTCTTGCTCTTTTCAGGAGGCAGTAACATGAGGAGGTGAAAGAAACAAACAAAAAATGAGAGTACTGTGGAGATTTTTATGCTTTAAGATGAGCAGGAACTGCAAATGAAATGAAACATGTTTAGTATTTTTAAAGCACATGTCAATAAGTATGTCTGTAAGAAAGTCAAGGGAGAATATATATTTTGTCAGACCTGCATGTAAGATCCTTGAGAAAAGGTTTTATGAGCATTTCTTGAAATAAATAGCTATTTTCTTGGCATATACATTTCACTTTGGGAGGATCCTAATTATTAACATGTCAAAATCCCAAAGCTGCCAGCATGGTTAATTTTGTATATTTACCACCAGAAGGACCTTAGGAGATTTGATCATCTAGTCTGAACAGTTGTCAGTGTAGACCAAAATAATTTTCTGAAGTAGAATTTGAATATTAGGGGGAATGACCTGATCCCGAGTTAAAAATTCCCAGTGAGGGAGATTTTGCCATGATTTGTTATGTAGTTTTGTAGTCTGTGTGGAGTCTGAATTTAAACAGCTTCAGCTTCCATCCACTTCATGATGTTATTTTTATGTTTTTCGGAGATTATGTGAGTTTCAGTACGTATCACCTTTTACCTTTCTGTTTCAGAAGTAGATTGAAAATCTGCAGTTCCTCATAAAGCATGCTTTACAACTTTACTGTCTTTTGATGACTTTTTCATTTTCTCCTTGATTTATCAACTTTCATCTGGAAGTACTGGCACCCAATTTAATGTAATTGTAGAGCACTAGTGGTGGGTAATAGAAGTCCTCAGTTAAGATTTCTCTGTTAATCCAGTCAAAAACAGCATGTCTTCTCTTAAATGGAGAACTGGTGTTCAGCTTTTTACCTACCGTGATTCCCAAGTTCTTTCTGGAGTTGCAGCTTCCTGGGATGACACCCCATTTTTAAAATATTGACAGTGTTCTCATATATTGCTTCAGTAAGAGCTAACTTAAAGCACAGGCAATGCTTTATGGTAGCAGTGGTCTGGGTGGTAGCAGAAAAACACGTATTTGTGCAATCTAAAATGAGACATTCTTACACAGTGATGTTTACGTCATGATATTATGAGTTGTCATTCCTTTTTTTAATTTTTTTTTCCTATTTGATTTCTCTCTCATTATTCTATAGCTTTCTAGTCTTTTAATGTAGAATTTATGTACCATTGCGTTAGGCATCTTACAGAGGCCTAATTGTATTGCATCAGTGTTACTTTTATCAATGGTATACATAATATTGTAAAATAAGATGGTTTTAGTTGGATAGGACTGATTTTGGATAAGTTCTTGTAAATTAGACTTACAGTTCTTCCTTTTACCTCTTGTAAAAGTGAGTTAAGTGAGTCCTATGTTAGCCAGTCCACGATTTTTGACTTCAGTGACATTTCTCACTTGCCTAAAGTAAAATGTGCTGTCAGATTTGCAGGAATATATCTGTAATCAGAACATTTGAGTCCCTTTGGGGAAAAAAAAAAATAGATGTTATATTTTGGAGATTTCTCCTCCTGTCTTCTTGTTTGGCATCAGAGGTGCTTGGCAGCCCATGTCTAAGCCATTTTACTGTTGTTTATTCATCTTCAGTCACAGATGCTTTGAATTATCACATTATCATTTTTACAGCCTTCCATCTTTCCATGCCATTTTATCTGAGCTCTGCAAAGGATACTCAGACCACTAGTATCCATTTGTACTAACGGCACAGAAATCTACAATATTAAAAAAGGTCTAGCGGTTATTGGGATACTTACTACTCACATTTGATGCACTAGTAGAACAATTTGTTCCTTTGGTTCCCCATTATGAGTATGTTGTGAATTCTTTCAAACACTTGTTGGTTTCATTCTTTTCCATTTCTTATCTGAGGGCAGATAGCACATACAGTTCAAATGAAAAGGACCACAATTTAACAATATTCACCTCTAATCTCATCCCATGTATCAATGAGTCTTCTCTGCAAGGCAAGTATCTTCCTTGCTTCTTAAAAAAGGCTTGAGAGAATAATAGTTCCTTTTATATGCTTTTAAGTGTGTTTAAATTTACATCATGAGCATGGGATTTTCTTTTTAAAGCTATAAAATAAATTCCAAAGCAGAAAACACCCCCTTCCTTGTACATGAGGATCTTTATAGGAATTTGGTGTTGGTCAAGCAGTTAAGCAACAGGTAAACATATAGCAGCTCTCCCATTGTTAAAGTTAGGATACAAAATAAATCAGACTCTGCTTGGTCTCAGGAGTTTAAAAGAGAAATCTGACATGGATAAAAGCAGCTGCAGGTCAAACCCCTTCTGTCCATCTTCAACCCCCTTCTGCTCTCTTGCCGTCCCTTAGATGGTCCTCAAAGCTCTGCTAGGATTGTAGGAAACAATATTTTGCTGGGTAGTGCAGCATAAGCATTTTTTTCTGCCTTATTATACTGACATGATATATATATCATCTGGGGATGATCATCTGGAAACACGTTATAATCCCACTAGAACTAATAAATCAGCTTTGAAGAAGCTATTTAAGTGAGTGAGAATATTCACAAGCACTACCTGCAAGATGTGGCAGAGAATCAACACTGAAACAGAGAAGGCAACTCAAGCTGGCCAAGGATACAATTTTTAAAGACAAACTAGAAGATAGCAGAGATTACACAGAGGGGAAACAGATACCTACCGAACAGAAGGTGAAAACAAAAGAAAACTTCAAGTCTTAGCAAGAAACTCTGATTGCAGTAAATTTTTTAAGACCCCCAAAAGCCAATAAAACACAAATAAAAATGTTTGGAAGGAGATCAGCTTTCATTTACAACACATTGAAGTCAAATTCATTTTGGCTTCAAGGGCAAAAAAAAAGGATGGAGGCTCTAGACTCCTAAAATACTTTCTGTAGTTCAGAGAGGTTATCCTTTCTGAAGCCTTCCACTCTGCCGTTGATCAAAAGCTGTACACACATCCGCTATTAAGCTTGAAGAGTAAAGGGTCAGTGAGCTACAGCTGATTGATATTCTTCACTCTCTTCTGTAAAAATCCAATCTCCCCAGAAAAAAAAATATGGCTGACATTTAGAGTATACACATACTGTGGTATTTGCTAAGGTTTTAAACAGTTATGAGTCTTAAATTCTGAGAAGGTGACTTTTTCCTGAATGCCTGATTAGCAGAGAGAGGAAAAGCCATATTCTGAAAACTTCTGGAAGCACTTGATGTATTCCAGACCTCACCTGTTCCACAAAGAAAAACTGATTGCTGCCAGCTTCAAGCTCAGAGCCGCATCCTTCCCACTCTGCACAGTGGTCTGAAAGGGCAGATGTTGAGAAGCACTTTTCAACCTGAGACTTGACTGTGAAACCTAAGATTTGGAAAGGAGCTAGTCCAGCAGTCAATCAGGAAGACACTGCATGTATGCTCTTTAAGTTTTAGGAATTTTATTTTTTCTTTCATGTGGCCTTAAGTACCTTCTTTGACAGAGGCAGCAGTAGAAAGTCCGGGGATTTTCCTACAGCACTGGCATTCAAAAAAAAAGAATAGTCAGACACTAAACTCCATTTTCTTCAGTGCCTGTAAAGCTGTTTTATGTAGCATAGGAAGCATTTTAAATCAATTTACAGAAAGCTTTCAAAAAGAAGATATCTTAAACTTCACAAATTGTTGTTAAATTGAGCCTCACGATACTGTAGTCATTGAATTGTAAATCTGCAATGTTCTGAACATGAATAACAGTCAGTCCAAAGTGGGTAGGGAAGCAAAGTTCACTTCCATAAGTGCGGAAGGTAGGAGGTACTGTACCTCCCAGTTTTCTTCTAATTAGCGTCCAGCACAGGTGGTACCACTGGGAGCACATGGCAGTGTGTTGGTCATAACCAACAGGGAAGGAGCATGTCAAGAAATGTCAGATTTGAGAGGGATGCAAAAAAGAAAGAAAATATGCATATTGCATATACTGTGGCTATGACTTTCTAAGACATTGCTATCAGAAAGAGATAATGTTATTGGATGACTAAATGAAATCACATTTTTTTCTCCGAATTGCTTCTGAGAACCTACCACACCCCTCAACAGTTTTCCCCTCTTCTTTACATCTATCTTTTGCTACTCTTTTTAGACACTTTACTGTCTCTAATGTCATATACAGATGCCTTCAATCTCGTTTCCTATTTACTTATCCTGATCACCATGTTTCAGTTTATTGAAACAAAAGACTGTCACTGCATCATAGGCATAGGAATCCCCATTAAAAACCTGCAAACTATAACCAATCTACAACTTTCTGCTTTTAAATCTAAGGAGAGATTATGTTTAAGGTTCTCAAATAGTTTTATAATAATTTCAATATACAAGAATATATACATCAAGTATATAAATGCCCTGCTAACTTCTAGCTCAACCCTGATCAAGAGATGATTTAAACATGAAGACTGTTTCTGTTTTACAACATTTTTTAAGCTCCACTGAATTTCCTGTCTTACAGATGTGCCTTCACAACGCAGCATGATAATTTATAGGGAATGCAAGAACAGAGACATCTTGTGGTAATAACTAGAGGTATGCGAACAAATGACTGAATCGCACTTTTAGATACTGAAAACACTCTTTACATACATGAAAGAAAAGGGATTTACCGCAACTTTTCAAAAAGTGAACTCAGAACAAAAACTTTCTATTAAAAATATTGAAATGTTTCACTGATTTAAAAGAAAAGTTTATTATTTTAAAGAATTACTTGAAGGTTTTATTGGCCAAATAAATGCAATTCAAAATGTATTTGTCATTAAAAAAAAAAATCTGTTTAAAAAAAAGATTTAGCTCTAATTGCAGCAAATGCAAATTTGCTTCTGTAATTTAGATTTACACAGAAAAGAAATTTAACAAAACAAAGTAAGTGAAATCACTGTCCTCTTACAGAAGGCAAAAAATCTCTGGTAGAGAGGAGATAAAATGCTGTATCTAAATTGCAGTATGGAAAAGCCAGGATAGATGTTGTACCTCTCAATGGAGATCTTTAAAAAAGACTGGATCAACATTAAAAGTGATGGCTAGAAGTTACAGGGTATAAGGACACAGCATGGACTCTTGTCCTGTGGTCAGTCTCTGTGCTGGTTTTCTGTTATTCAGCTTCTCCATCTTAAAAAGAAATGTGTTGCTTATAATCTTTGTGAAATATTTGGAGTTTCTGCTGGCAGTATTATCCACTATTTTCAACACAAATGGGATCCAGATCATTATGAAAAATACTTTTTTTGGTTTTCAGAGGCTCCAGTGAGGTATATCAGATAAAAATGGACAAATTAAGACACATGACAAAAAAAAAAATTAAGAAACATGACAGCATTGACTACCCTAGAAATGGGAGTGATCCTTGCAGGCAGCATTTGCACATCTCCAGGAATCTAGATGAGCATATCTGGTTGGTAAATAAACACCGTAGATCAATATTCTTTTATGTGAAAGGAAAGAATAAACATGCTAAATCTCCAAGACTACTGGAAAACATTGCACCTCAGAGCTATAAAACATTACTCAGTGCTGAATGACTGAGTGGTTCTGAGGTTCAGGGACGTTAAACACTTTGGCTGTGATCACAGAAGACCAAAGTCAGACACCTGATTTGGAAAAGTATCTCACAATCCAGGTTTCTGCCTTTAACAGCAGCTGACATAGTCTTACACAGCTGTGCTATTTTACCCTTCTGTTCATGCTTTTGTTTATTCTCATCCAGGCCTGAGAAGCTGATTTTTACAAGTTGCCATAAAAACAGAAAGGACCATCTCCAAAAGAGGAAAGAGATGCTGAGAGCAGCATAAGACATAGGACCAAGTTGCCCTCTGGAATGTGAGAAAAAAATACTCCAGTATTTTCAAATAGAGTACTAAATTCCTGTGAGTGGGTTTACCACACCTTACCAAAACAAGAAGGTCTCATGCACAATAACAGAATAGAGTAATGAAGAACTATATTGAGTCTGAATTTCTGAGCATGGTTGCAGAGTGACATTGGAGGAGATTGTTATTAACTGACCAGAAAGACATCACAGGCTGTTTTGCCAGCATTCTAGACAGTCAGACATTTATAGAAGAGGCAACATACAGCTCAGGAAGTGTGCTGCTCCTGTTGCTATTATTTTTTATTAATATTATTTCCTTTTCTTCTGAAAACCAAAAATCTAGGTCTAATGCAGCTTTCCAAAGGCTGTAGAGAAGGAAGAAAACAGATAAGATCAAGATCATTCTTTTCTGCTTTCATGAAGTTTTACCACAGCTATTCATAATTTTTTTAAATAGTGTTAAAGAAAAAATTTGGTTCACCTCTAACCAGGAAAAAGTCATTTTTCATATCAACAGCCTGACAGTTTTAATGCAACTCCCAACTATGAGTACAGATTCAAGCCAGAACAAATGCTGATTTTTTTTTTTTATAAATCAAATATAATAACTTTAAAAAATATAAAACTTTGTAAAGGGAAGGCAATAATCCTGTCACCTACTTCAGGCTGTAAGCTGCAATAACAAGGAAGAATAAAACATGAAAAAAAGTTCCAAGATCCACCATCAAAGTGATAATTAGTAGGGAAGCAAAGCAAAATTAAACACTGTACATGTGACACAAACAGTGTTTAGAGCTAAACTCTCTTAAACTGAGGCGTGGTACAGTTTCTCATCCCACCTCTCTTACAGGAAGAGCCCTTTTCTTTGCCTTCGACAAATGAAAAGCTGCTTTGGGATAGTGGAAATTAACCACAGGAACAGATGTGGCTTCAGCAGCACAAGAGCAGAGTGTACAAATTCTCAGCCTGCGAGAGGGATTACACCTGAAAAGGGAACCCTGTGGTGACCACTCTTCTCAGCAGAGCAAAGACAATGCTGCCCATCTCTGCCTGTTGCACCAGACAAACTGTCCCAACAGTCCCTTAGGATGGCTCCTCTGCATGACTGGAGGTCATGTCTACCACTAGCCAAGTGGCCACTGTAGGAATCACCCTGCTCACACCAGCACCAGTCATTCCTGTGGCAGCTGAGTTGGTATAAACACTTACTGCTCTCTGGACTGCTCATTGCCTTTCATTCCCATTCCACTGTGCTGCATGTCCCATTCATACCACCAAATTGTCCATTAGGCAATTTCTGCCTCTGTCTCATTGAAATGTAAGTCTGTCTTCACTTGGGAATTACCTTCTTCAATTACCATTTCTCAGATTTTCAGTCTTGCTCTTGCTCTTGAACTAAGATAAATCCAGAGCGGGGTGTCTCTATTGAAATTTGAATAGAGATTTAAAAATGGGTCTGTGTCCTTTCCCGATTATCTACTCTCCCAAAGAAGTAATATTCAGAGTAATAGTCCAGGTACCTTGCATATTTTCAGCAAGGAGAACGATATTGTGCTGCAAGAACTGGACTTGCCTAGGATTCAGAAGAGAGCCAACTTGAAAGCCTGTTCAATCAAAATTGATTACACTTATCTTTTACTGCAGATAAGAAAATCTCCTTTTATGTAATCTCTCAGGAATAACTAAAGTGTGAGGAAAAAAAATGAAAAAGCATACGAGGGTCATTCATACACCTCTGCAAAGGTCGTAAAGGAACACAGATTTACCCCTGAAGGAAAGCTTTCCATGCTGATATTTTTGTCCTGTCACAGACATACCACTGAAAACAGAATATTTGAATAGAAAGTGCAGACATTATTCTGCTTCATCATCTTCCTTAACTACACCCAATAAAACATTTGCAGGTACTTTTTGCAGGGGTGACTGAAGGAAAAATTTCTGAAATATGATTATGGACCTCGAAAGCGTAATGCTTAGCTAAGTACTAGTAGTTCTCATTCTCTCACCACTATTGACTGGATGTGTTCAGAAAAATAAGTCTGCTAGTGTTTCAAAAGATGTATACATGGAAGAACATCTGCATCAATGTCATGCTGGAGGGATTTAGAGAAAATGAGGACAAAATGTTTCAGGCAAGAGCAAAAAGAAGAAGACAGGAAGAATAAGAATACAGAGGATTAAGAGAAAAAAAACATCACAGGAAAATATACTCCTGTGAATGTACACTTTGCTACTGGCCATCAGGCAATGTATCAATATTAAGTCACCTCTACCAATACATATTGTCCCCAAAGCAGTAATTTGCCATTGTTTTGTTTGCTGCATGTATCATTTGATATATAATCACTTTGCTAAACTTTTAAAGTAAATACTGTCCATCTGGGTGGAACAAGGTGTTAATGCATTTTATGTCACAGTGATCCTGCAACCACTGGGCCCCTTACACATTACCCCTACTGAGACCTTGCAAGGGTCAGGATGAAATAGCCATTTTGCTGTGCGTTGCCTAACTGTTCTGCTTGTGCATCCCAAATGGCTAGACCCTTTTACAGGAGCATTGCTATGTTGGCTAACATTTAGCTAATGGCCTATTATATCCAACTCCTTTTCTGCCATATGATTTTCTGATGTTGATTTTAGAGATAAGCAAAGCACAGGACTGCTGGCTGTGGCAGAACTCCAGGAATGGTGAAATAATCCCTCTCACTCTCAGCTGCCAGGGTCATCTGCAAAGGAAAGAACAACTTCATGCTCCACTGCTCCTAGGTAAAACAGGAATTTCGGATGACTGTTTGTAAAAGACATCAACCCTAACCATCCACAAGAGAGGACGAGTAGAGAAGAGGCAGCAAAAATCAGAATGGCTTTCACCCGCGGCAGCTGTGCAACTGGAGAGAGCAGTGCATGTACCAGCTAGTTCAGTTATCATTCATTGCAGAATGACTTCTACTGCCTCAGCAACTGCTCAGAGAAAGATCTTTAACTCCAAGTTTTGCAGAAGCTACAACGTCTGAACTTTGTATGCATTGCTCCAAATACCAGAAAAGGTAAAACAATTGATCAGGAAAGCATCCTACCCTGTACTCAATCCATCCTTCGAGTTGAAACATTCTGCTTCACTGTTGGCTGGATAAGTTGAACAAGATTTGGCACAGAACTGAACTAGAAAAACCACCCCTCCGACTGTGAACAAAGTGAAACACTGACTGCAGGCTCTAGGATGATTTTCCTCCACTAATGACATTTCTCCTGTTACTAAATACTGAGTCTTTCATGTTGTATGTCTGACTGTGAGGTACTATTCAGTCAAAAAAAAAAATCTAGAGCAAATCACAACTATAAAAACTGCCTATCCCATTGACTGAGACAGATTTTAAAGAAAATTAAAGGATACCAGCTGAATTTTTTTCCCAATCGTTTAAATTGTTATCGAGCAGTTCACATTACCCAGCGTCATTGAAGTACTAGTTTATCCTATATACCACACCAAATTCCTTTTAAAGTGTTTTGAAACCTTCAATTGCTTAACATGTGCTTTTGCTTTGTAAACAATTACCACAGTGTAGGCAATTCTTAAATATTTTTTGACAGCCACAGCAGCAAAATCTACACATTTTTACAGGCCCCTTTATAATCAAGAACCTGTGTTTAATTGCTGTTTAAAAATTACAGTGTCAGAAAAACACAGGTTCATTTTGGTAAGCACAGAGTAGATGTGTAATAAATTACAATCCCTTGCACAAATACATTTAATTTTAACTCAGGCAAATGTACTGGATAAACTATTTAGTTCTTTCTTCCTTTATCAGAAAGGGTTCATATTGTTCTGCATATACCATTAAGACATCCGGTACACAATGCTATACTTAATTTCATGAGGTAAAGACTTGCACATGATTACTCAAATAAACATAATTAATTCACAAGACGTGAATTTTCATTATTTATTCTAAACAAATTTTTTGTTCATTTAACCTCAGGAGCAGAGGTCTATACGCTAAAGTATCCACAATGTCTGCCTCCAAATAGACAAAAAGACATTTTGGGAGAAAACTAGTTTGGAGGACCGAAAGAGAAGGCAAACAACTGCATCAGAAACTTCAAAATGGAACAGGAGATTACAATCATTTTGGTTTACATTGGGTTTCACACAGTCCCTGGGTATGGAAAACAATTGCTATATGCAGGGATGTTCAGAAGTCTTTGCACCACAAGCCTGAGAACAAAAGACAGAGGAAGCATATGGAAAAGACATAATACTATAATCTCGTCTCATACTCAATCATGAGGACTGGACTTACCTGGAAGAAAGATGTGGCTACACAGACAATGGGTAGGAAACAGATTCAGGAAAACGAATGGAGAGGAGCTGGCAGTCCTGACCAGAAGATGGGGCAGCACCAGCTGCGGCTGCCAGCTTTGTACTCTGCTTCGCAAAAATGGAAACGGATGAGGTCTTCAAGCAGTGTCCACTCTCAGAGCAGCAGTCTGTCTGTAAACTTAGTTTGCTCTTTGGTTATCTGAGCAAGCGTAGTGTAGCTCAGTTCACTGATAATGCATATCATTTAATAACTGGAAAATAGGTGTATTATTGCCACTGCTGTATGAAATATTTCTAATAGTTTCTAAAGGAAAAGATTTATATATATATAATATATATATATTACTATAATATATATATTACTATAATATATATTACTATAATATATATATTGGTATAATATATATATATATTTTATATATAGCCTAGGTTTACAACAAACAGTAATACATGCGATTTGCTATTATTAAGTAGTTCCAACCCGCAATTACGTTGAACTCAATATGATATCATTTCTTTAATCTAGAGGAAAGACATTGCTAAACATACTTGTCACAGACCTGCATTAATCTGAATAACGGGCAGTGTTCACAACACGACCAATGCTGAGCTGGTCATTATGTCTGCTTGGCATGCTCCAAATTATTTTACAATTTTATCAGCATCTCCCAGAGTATTATGCCGTAGTTAATCACCTCTCTTCTTGATACTGCTCTAGGTTTGTAAGACTTCTCTCATCAGCAGTGCTGCTGGAATGTTTTATTTCTACTGCTTTTTAAGACGTGGTATTTTCATCTCCACTGTTTAAAGATCAGACCAAAAGAACCTTAAGTTCACCAGGTCAGCAGAATGCAGGTTTGGAATGTCACCCAGTAGAAAGGTCCTACCAAAGGCTTTCTCCTTAATGGTTAACATAGAGGAAAAAAATTAATAAGAAAAATCTGGCACTGCTACAGCATTGTAACAAATAAAATAAGCATAATGAAAACTAAATCTCTTTTTCCACTTCCAGGTCTCTGAACAATACTCTGACTGTCAGAAACCATGTTCACCTTTCTGTCCTCCAAATAGTGAGTACACAGAGTAGGTAGGACAGTTAGGAGAGTTACCAGGTTGGAGCTCTGCATTAGTCCACAGATACACAGGTGGTATCTGAGACGCACATGTAGTGATGTCGAATGGATGAAATGGCAGCTTCCACAGTCAAGCACAAATGCAGAGCCAAACCACAGCAGCTAATGTATGTAAATCCTATAATCTCTGCACAGAAATGCTTTGCTGTATTTTCAGGACAGTCCACCACTGAAGCCAGAATACAGACTGTAGCTCAGCAAAAAGGTACCAGATGGGCTTTAACCAAACTACCTCAGGTGCTTGCAGAAGCACAGAGACCTGTATGAGGTTCATGGCCCACCCTGAGCTCAGCCTCTGCAGACACTCTGAAGCCCCTGAGGTCCCTCTCCACTGCCGTTCTGCAGCTGCAGGAACAGTGGCAGAGCTCCACCAGCTCAGACTGAATCTGGTCTTCCTGTAAGCATAGGAGTTCAAAGAGAAAGGTATTAAAAGACATAAGGAGGCCCAGGGCAGCCAGCACCACTTACTAAGGCCCACCCCTAATATCAAATAGCATTAGCATTTCAGAGAGGTTTTGTACAGTTTCCCTTACTCAACTTCCAAAGTTTCCTCCTATCTAGTGAGTTAAGAAAGCCTGAAATAACTTACTCTAAGTCATCTTTGAAGTAAATATGAACAATCAGACTCCCTGGCAGAAATCAGCATGCGAGAGAAATGCATTTCACAGGCAGAGGAGATGTGTCTTCAGATTTAGACTGAAGAGCTGAAGCAGCTGACACATGAAAGCCACTCAAAATCCTGGTTGTACATACAGAGCTGCAATGACTTGTAGAAAAGACGGACACTGACGACAGTGCCAAATGAGTGGAACACAGTAGCTATGGGTAAATTCTATGTGTGGTGAGCTGAGTTCAATGAGAGGCTTGGAACTGCAGAGGTTTGTGCTAGATCCTGACATGAGTGCCTTGACAAGAAAGAACAAAAGAAATTGCTAGCAAGTGCTACTGGATATTAGGCTTCATTGCCAGAGAGCTGTCATGATGCTAGGCTAGCACGGTGTTTATTTTGCCTCTCTATTAATTCACCTACTTTCACTTCACTGTTGAGATAATGTGGGTGTGTATAAGAAATTTGTTTTTAAAACCAGCTGTGAGTTGACTTTAAGTCAACTTTTCCACATCCAGATGATTTTAACTCAACCTTTCCACATCCAGAAAATGTAATAAAGAAAGAAGAAAGATTATTAATGAGAGAGAGACTTTGTCTTTGTTGACTTACAATCTTGGGAACTTCCAACTTGAAATAGCATTTAAAAATATCGGTTAATTCTAACACCATCAGTAAGAAAATTAATATGCCTGTTTTGTTCATATAAAAAATGTGAACACATTAACAAAATGCTAAATAAGTGTCATTAAAAAATTGATTCATAACTCAGATCAGTATCTCAAAAAGCTTTTCTACTAGCTTCCAAATTTTTCACCAAGCCAGTGCACAGACATATGAAATCTCTCTTTACATTTGGAAATGATTCATTCCTAAAAATCATCAATTTATATATTTTAAAAGGTTCCTGCACTGAATACAAAAGATCTATTACACACAAGTTTTGAAATGACAGTATAGAAAAGCATGCCGCGATAAAAATATGCCTATATAAAGACTTTAAGATCATCTTTATGGCTGCTTGGATTTTCACAGCAGTGATGGATCGCACCCATTCTCCAAAACCAAAAGCAGATTTTCTATTCACTGTTAGGAGCCCAGACAAGTATACTTCAATCATATCTGCTATCAAGATGGCCCGTACATGACACACAGTGGAACAAATCTGACCTTGTCCAGCAGAGAAATGTTCATCATGACTAGCCAGGGTGCACCTCATGTAATACTTCAGATGAAAAACACAATTCCCTAGTGGAAGTTTTTCAGATATGAAGGGGAAGGGCATTAAAATGGAGAATTTAATTTTCATGGTTTCTTACTATTTCAAATAAGCACCTTTTCTTTCAAGCAATTATGATTCAAGTAATTTAACAGTTAGCATAAAAGTAATGTTCTATATATCACTTTAAATTGGAGATGGCAAAATATAACTGTTTGTCCTCTGATGTGGTTGGCTATGGGAACAGTAGTGTCTTTAGTAAATGTTATTATAACAAAACAAGGGATGATAATAACACAGATATTGCTACTACAAAGCTGCACAAAGGTTTTAACTTGTTTCCATTTGCTCAACACATAAGTCAATTAAATGGATGTTACTAGAGTCAAGCAATATTAACACTTGCCAAGTTAGAAGAATAGCTCTGTTTACTGACAGAACCAATATGATGTGGCGGCACCTGGCCGCTAAATACCATATCTAGACAGCTCATTTTTTTCTACCATCCTCTAGTTCATTTTGTGGTTTTCCTAATTTGATCCAAATTTGGATTTCTCTCTCCTTCTTAGTTTAAAGTTCTGGCTTAGTACAGACCTTTGGAGGCCATGAACTTCCAGTGACTTTAAAGTTATCAACTTATTTCTTAATCCTTGCCTTTTATCATGATGAGAGGAGTATTATATCAAGACACATCAATGAGAAAAGTAATTACTCAAAAGGTTACATGCAGCTTCATAAGTCTGAGAATTACCAACCTATATTTTGCTCTGAAAACACCTCAATAGGTCAGAAAAGTGCAACGTTATCTTCCTTATCAAAAAGAATAAATATCACTTCAAAAGAGCAAAGTTAAATGTTAGTAAGATACCTTCAAGCATTTATTGGCATAGCTTCCTCAGGACAGGCAAAGAATTACAATGCATGATTTGCAGCATTCGCTATAGGAATAACAGGGGCATTCCTCTAGTTCCTGCTTAGGAGACAAAAGAGGAAAGAGAAAACCCAATCCCATTCTGGATATTAAGATACTGTGGGATTTGATACATCTTTAACAAAAGATTCATGATTCTGTAATAGAAAGGAAAGTTGTTGTTTACATAGGATATTTGGAAGAAATAAGGTTACGTGTTTGTTTTCAGGGCAACATTACTCATTCCTCAGTGAAGCCTTTACTACGGTCAATTTAGTGCAATAAAATTATATCCCAGTTATGAGCAGATTTCTCTCATACAGGCACTGATTCTTAAATAAACAAGATCAAAAGCCAAAAAAGACAAGATATAAAAGCCATAGACTTTGGGATAAGAACACTGTATAAGTGAAAATCTCTCTGACTCAGAGCATGTAAGTTGGTGCTACTCAAATTTTACCAAAATCTAACAGGGAATTTTTCTGAGTTCAGTAACATACTAGCTCCAGATTGATCAGATGCGCTGATTTCTATTTGCCTGACATGTGGATGTGGGAGGTGGCAGTGCACTACTGTTGTTCACTAAAGTCTGGGTTAACAATTAGGCATGTCAAATTTCCTGCTGATATGCAGGGGGCCTTGCCAAGATCCAGGTAAAATTCGATGTGCACATTTGAGTGCACCATTTTAAATTTTTGTGTTCAGTTGCAAAATGGAAGAAGAAAATAATAAATGGTTTCTTCAATGGGAAACTGGCAAAATAGAAGAAGCTGTCATCACCCATGCGTGGTGATGACACCACCTATGACACCACTTTTATTCAAAGGAGAATCCGAGATTATGCATGCAGCAGGAATAAATTCTGGAGCACTTTAGCACCAAGACAAATCAATCATCTGTACTAACACAAACAGACTTTTACAAATTGATCTATCAATTAAACTATTCTAACATTTTTAACAAATTAGTCTATCCAACTATGTAGTTATCATCTTTGCTTTTGTTAAATAAACACTAAATTCATACACAACAAGGGAATCTCCATTTTAGCTCTTAGAGGAGATTAAATATATTCACTTTATTAATGATTTATAACACTTTCCCTCAGATTTCATTCATTCTGCTGCTGAATATTCTTTTTTAAATTGGTTCATCTATGCATGACTTTTAAAGAGATAGTCACGCAGGAGACTGTTACCAACTTATGGGGGAAGTATTTCAGATACTTAAGAGAGTGTTATTAATGTAGCGAAGACAATCAGAGTAAAGAAACACTGCATTGGAACGAAAATCTATTTTATTTTTTCATTATTAGAAATTCCAGTCCAGGCATTCCTGATGTTTGCAGATGTTCTACAGCCTGTTTCATAGAAGTTATTACACACCTTCAGATTTACAAAAGACTGGAACTATGTGGTTCTGATTTGAGTATCTTTAGACTACAGTTCTCCTGAGGAAATGGGAAATGGAAATAGAAAACAAACTCCCAGTTGTTTGCACACTGTATTAGGATTTTGGAGACCTAGTTTAATATTCATTCTGTTAATGTCTTGTGTGGCCATGAGCAATTCAGATAGCTGATATGTGTGAAATTTGTCCATTATTCTATTGAGTTTAAAAAAGATGAAAATGGAGGCTACGTAAACAATACCAGCAGGAAAATAACTATTGGGAAAGTACTGTCCAAGGAAGGTGTCAGCACCAAATCAAAACCAAAATCCCTATGCAAGACTTTTCAAAACAAAAATCACGAGAAACATTTTCTGAAGTCAAATACAGTAGAAAATTTAGGGTGGAAAATAACTGTTGTAACTGGTAGCAAGTTTACCCTAGAAAAATAGTTAATATTGTGTCTTTAATTACTTCGAGTTGACGTATGTACTTGCAAACTTTTTTTCTTGCTGTATGTTTCAATTGACATGAAATTTAGCATAATCACATATAAAAGTACTGGAGAAAGATACTGATGTTTGAACATCACAAGGAAAACAGTCCATCTGACTGTCCTGCCAGAATGGAATTAATATTCACCCACGACCCTATAAGAAGCATTCTACAGCGCTGATGATGACTTCATTCTCCTTCCTGGCTGCATTTTTAATTACAAAAAAAAAAAAAAAAAAAAAATTCCAAGGAACTTATTATCAGAGCCTATTCTTCTGTTTCTCTGAAATGATTGATTAACATCACTTCACTTGTTTTGTAACAGTGCTAGCAATCAATGAAAGCAATTATGCTTATAATAGAGTACACAGAGGAACAAAAGATTTGATGAACCTTTAAAACTTCAATTATCCTTCTAGCTAAATAATATGCTAAAACACTCTATCTATATTAATGATTTACACTGCTGACCAGTCTTACTGTGCTTAACCACTTACCGTGCTAATTAGACAGGCTACCTGGTGTTTCTTTTTTTTTTCCTTGGTCTGGATTACAGAACATTGTGCTCACATAACACATTTCTGGTGGGTAAGGACAGGTAGTTATGTGCCTGTAATTTAGTTTTTATCAGAACGTTGTTTTCTGTCTTCATTTAAATGTAATCAAACAGTTCCACAGAAGGTAGCATGGACATGCATGTTCATCTAAAAGATCTATGTTTTTGAATTTGCTTGTGGTGGTTTCTACCACATGGATCTCAAAAGTTTAAGCAAAGCATTCAGTTCCATACATCACGGACGTGTGGCAGGACCATAGCAGAGGCACTTAATTTCACACAGTCAATAGACCCACGTATGTAACATCTAAAACTCCAACCTCATTTTTTGTAAGAGCACATCGTCCTTCCTATGACTCCCCTCACCTTACCTTGGTTGCCCAGAGAGGCTCCCAGACTGCTGAACAGATGGACCGGAAGGGGTTTTAACCTGCAGCCTAAGCAGGAGACCGTCCTCAGATTATCAGGACTCCTTTTATATACGTTTGAATGACACTCCTTTGTATTATAAATGTCAAAGGAGGAATTTACAGTTTCAAGGCACAGGGTGTGCACAAAGTTAATATATTGTTTAATTAACTCCAGTCTACATAACAATGCTTGTTAATCAAATCAGAATTTCAAGCTGTGTATACATTTGCATATTTCTTCATGAACACAAAGAAGCAAAATAATAGATTGTTTCAAAGGTGCATTGTTTCTTGAACTTGAAGAGTGATAGTACAGTGTTTGTGATGGGCAAAACTGAGCATTATTTATAGCACTGAGTTTATTAATTACTGATAACATCCATGCCCATCTTTGTATCAGCAGAATTTCACTAAATACTAATTACCTTACAGAACTGTTTGTCAGCTGAGAAGTTTTAAATTGGTAAACATTTCTCAAAATGCTCTTTGTACTGTCACAGTGAATTCAGCTATTTGACATAATGTTTCTCTTGCTTTGAAACAACCTTGAAATAAGGTGAACAAACACCGAAATGCTGTGAATTTCAGATTTCCTTGTAAAGAGCTTTTGAGGCTAACAGAACACCACACAGCACCTGTCTGTCCCAAACATACTGTCAGGAGGGGGTGGTAGAAGACAAAGCTCCAGCTCCATGAACATGACTGGAGAGAAGCCGATAGTTCTGAAGAACAGCAGGTCACATCTCAGTGCCAGAGGTGTGGTGACAGCACCCTGCAGCCAAAAATGGGCTGGTCTTCTCAGCTGCCAACCTACAGAGGCAGCTACAAGGGCATTAAATTATACTCCAAAAGAGGCTACAGAAAGGCAAAGACAATTTATTCTCCTTTTGTCACAAACCACCTGTTGTGGTTTAGCCCTGGCAGGCAGCTCAGTGCCACACAGCCGCTCGCTCACCCTCCCCAGGTGAGATGGGGGAGAGAATCAGAAAGGTAAAAGTGCGAGAACTCATGGGTTGAGATAAAGACAGTTTACCAGGGAAAGCAAAAGCAGTGTGCGCAAGCAAAGCAAAACAAGGGATTTATTCGCTACTTCCCATGGGCAGGCAGGTGTTCAGCCACTGCCAGGACAGCAGGGCTCATCACGCGTAATGGTTTCTTGGGCAGACAAACGCCATCACTCCCAACGTCCCCCCCTTCCTCCCTCTTTACCCCAGCTGTTGTTGCTGAGCATGACACTATATGGTGTGGGACATCCCTTTGGCCAGTCTGGGTCACCTGCCCTGGCTGTCCCCCCTCCCAGCTTCTTGTGCACCCCCAGCCTCCTCTCTGGCAGGGCAGCACCAGAAGCTGAAAAGTCCTTGGCTCTGTGTAAAGACTGCTCTACAACAACCAAAAACATCACCACTAGTTTCATCAAAAATCCAAAACACAGCATTGTGTGAGCCTCTATGAAGAAAATTAACTCTGTCCCGGAAAAAAACATGACACTACATGAAAAAAAAAGTGGCAGGCACGGTAAAAAGCACGCGTAAATGCTAGAAAACAACAAGCATTAGAAATTCCAATCAAATTTTCAAACACCCTTATCAAGAAAGCCTGTAGCATTCTGGCCTGCATCAGAACTCATGTGGCCAGCAGGACTGGGGAAGTGACTGTCCCCTTGTAAGTGGCACTGGTGAGACCACACCTTGAATACTGTGTTCAGTTTGGGGCCCCTCACTACAGGAAGGATATTGAGCTGCTCAAGTGTACACAGAGAAGAGCAACAAAGCTGGTGAAGGGACAAGAAAACAAAACATATGAGGAGCAGCTGCGCCAACTGGGGCTGTTTAGCCTGAAGAAGAGGAGGCTGAGGGGAGACCTCATTCCTCTCTACAGCTACCTGAAAGGAGGTTGCAGCAAGGAGAGTGCAGGTCTCTTTTCTTGGATGACGAGTGACAGGACACAAGGAAACAGCCTCAAGTTGCACCAGGGGAAGTTTAGATGGGACACTAGGAAGGATTTCTTCACTGAGAGAGTGGTCAGGCATTGGAACAGGCTGTGCAGGGAAGTGGTAGAGTTACCATCCCTGGAGGTATTTAAGAGATGTGTGGATGTGGTGCTTTGAAACATGGTTTAGTGGTAACTTGGTAGTGTTAGGTAGGTGGTTGGACTTGATGATCTTAAGGATCTTTTCCTAAATGATTCTGGGAGTCTAAGAACCCCATGAGAACAAATGAGAAATTTCAAACTGCCATTATCAAGAAGAAACCCAACAGAACAACTTGCATGCCTGTTAAAATCACTGACAAAGAGGTGTAACAGTGGCATAGCAAAGCTCATTTCAGGAAGCCATGGTTCCCAACGGTTAAACCAGGGAGGCTGGAAGGCATACACAGCACGTTGGAGGGCACAGCAAACACCAGCTCACTGCCAAGAACAGAAGGGACTAGTCAAACTACTGTGTTGACACAGTGTACAGATACCATATTTTTTTTCCATAAGAGCTTCCAATTTTTACTTAAAAAAAAAAAAGTGCTAAGGTGTTTTGCAAGATGTACTTAGAGTTACTAAAATTATAATGTTACTTTTCTCTAACAATAAAATTTTCTCATTTGTTCTATGTGACATAGGACAACTGCTCCTTTGTGAAAAGGGAATCAAGGAGCAGATCTACATAACACCGTAATCCCACAAGTCAATTATGTAGAAGCAAATAAACCATAAGAGATAAAAGTAGGAAATTAGTGAGCATGTAACAGCTAAAGTTAGTAGAAACCTTGCATTAGCCAACAGATGTAAAAGTAAAAGCCAGAAAACACATTTTCCTACTTTACATACAGAACAGAAGTAAATTTCAAGCTAAATGCAGAACATGAATATTTATTCTGAGTTAATGTAACCATGATAATTAGAGCACTCGAAACAGAAAGGTGATTGGCGGTACCAGAGCATAAGGGGGTGTCAGTTACAAACACAGTAAGTCATTACCTCTGGTGGGAGGGAGAGACACAAGTAATTACTACCTGCAGATCCCTGAGGAGTTAGCTGACACTGACAGTGGGGGAAATTGCCATGTATTAAGAAACCAGCATCTGTATTAAATCTACACTTTACAGTCCAGAGCTGCACGCCAGTCTAACTGGAGGCAGACTCCCAGTTCCCAAGCTTGCCTGTGGAAAGCCCTGCACAGGATTATCTTGAGGAGTAGGACTAGGGGACCAGAAACAACACAACTGTTTTTGTAAGAGATGTTTCATTAGTCCATTATCAATTGTATGCAAATTCATTAGAGTCATTATGATCTTTTGTGGTCTGGCTTCATTTGCTCTTCATAAAAAAACCATAAACAACCTTTGTACAACCGAAAGAGTGACAACATTTTTAAAATACAGCCCTGTCCCTCCAGAAATTATTTAAAAGTGAACAAGCCATAATGTAGAGTGTCTTTTGGCTGTTGTCTCTGCCAGTCGCCTAGCAACAGCGACAGAGTGCTGCATTAGATATACAAGTTAAAAAGCTTGGAGACCAGAGAATAGTAAGGATGTTCACAGCCATTCTGTTTTCATGATGGTTAAATTTAGATGTAAGGAACAGATTCTGCACTTACTACCCAGCAGCATTTCAAAATCCAGTACCCCATTGCTGCTTTTGTTTTGCTTTGGCCTCTTCTGAGGTGGAAACAACAGAGAGGAGTACTGCACTCCCCAGCTTGGTTTGCATCAATGGGTCCATTTTGGTCTCCTTATAAACAGTGTTACAGCAACCCAAGAAAACAACATTTTATGTAATTTCTGACCCAGCTACAAAATTACAGTAACCACAAAAGCTGCTTAAAGACTTCTGACATCAAGAATGCAGTTTTAAAAAATTACTTTCCAACTGGGTGTAGCAACACACTTACTTATGGAGCTTTGCAAACAGCCCTGAAAATTTAAAATACTCCTGTATATATATCATTGCAAACTTCTGAGTCCAAAGCTACCTGATGGCTCTATTTTACTAGAGCTATTAAATATCAGATAAATTACAGACTCTGGTGTCTATGCCAGTGGAGGAGAAAAAAAAAGTTAGTTTTTCTTAGGTTTTGTTGACCTTTATTAGAAAATTTCTCCAAAGGTCTTGTATTCTGTGCTGCACAGATCCTCAAAGCCTAGCTTAGTAAAACTGGCTATGAGGCTTACAGAAACTGCCATAAATAAGAATGAAAATTCCTTGACTAATCACTATCCTGTCAGGAAATAACAGGACATCATCATTTGCTCTTGCACTGTCAAGCAAACATTTCTTTAAAAGAACTCTCAGCCTCTGAGGAGTGGTTTCTCCAGTCCTTGTGCAACAGTGAAAAACTAAATAAAAGCATGACATTCTGACTGTGAGTTGGTATTTCTTTTCAAAACAAGCTATTATGAAAAACTGGCCTCAGATTTTAGGCTATGAAAACTACTGAAATCACAGATTCATTAAGTGGCCTGGAATTAATCACCAACCAAGCTTGAAGCTGCAAAAGATCTGTAGATAAACATCTCTCTTGAATGACCACATGTGATAGGACATGATTTTACTTCAGATGTGAGTAAAATCATCTGTCAGAAGAACCTTCTAAATCCAAACTGGAGTTTAGTCGGTGTTGAGCATTACTGGCTTCACAAATGCCTTCTGGGTATTTGCTTAATCCAAGTGAATGTTTGATGTGAGTCAAAGACCACAGCAGCAAAATATTTCATCTTGTTTAGAAATTTTTTTCCTCAGAAAATGAAAAATAACAGGCAGGGGTTTTTGTTTGTTTATTTGGGNAAAAAATTAAAATAGGCTTTGAGATAGGAAGGCTATGTTTTCTCTAATACAGTACTCAGGTGGCCTCATTTTACCTTTATCAAAACAGAAACACCTAAAAAAACCACATGTATTACATTCAATCAAAAACGCTGCTATCTTTTATCATTTTCTAACAGGATTATGATGCTCTCAGCACCATAGCTACTATGAGCTGTGATAAGGTTACAGCAGATATACAGAACTGCATTGCCTGTTGTTCATAAGAATTAGGCTCAGCTTCACACAAGAGAAGGCTGAACAGTGCAGAGCTCAGATCAGTTTTGGCCAGAAAAGAAAGAGACATACAGGAGCAGAAAACAGGAGGGTCAGGCAGCTTCATGAAAAGGTCAGGCAGCTTCATGAGTCACATGCACGTCATCTCAATGGAAAGACTAGTACGAGTAAAAAGTAATGCACAAAAAAGCACAGTAAGAGGAAAATACTTGCATAATGCTTTGAGATTTAACACAGGCATGTTGATTAATGCAAGCTGCAGTTCAATTTCTATTTTCTATAGGAACCTGCTGTCCTAATAACGTTGGTACCAGACTGCAGACTCTAGTATCATTCTAACACATCCTTTTTTTTTTTCTTTCTTTCTTCTGCTTCTTTTTTTTTTATTATTCCTTTTCCCTAATCCTGTAGGGACAGGCAATTGTGTATGTATGGAGAGATACACAAAGTTATAACTACTTACTCCATTTTTTAGTTAGTCCTCAGAATCACCCTGGAGTCCCAACAGAAAGACTTTTCTTCCAGTATCATTTCTGTCCAGATTCCAGGTTCAGTGGGATCCAGGTGAATTCTGGGTGCAGTGAAAGACTGTTCCTTCCCATTCCAAATCCTTCATTAACTACTGACATTGCTACACTAACCTATGCTAGAACTCATATACATGCAACCACATTCATAGCATACTGTATTTTTCCTGACTTCAGATCAGCTGATGTCCAGTGCTGTATATGTCAGTCTACTGGAGATACTGCCGATGGCCTAAAGGAGACAATTCTTCATTGCAGAGGAATCATCATGGAGAACTCATTCTAACATGAATAAGAAAGATATCTGCACCAACTGAAGTAGAACAATAACAACAAAAAAAGACACTGTAGGAATGGGGAGATGTTAATATTTCTTTTCTCCCTTTACTCTTTGAATATCATGAACAGAAAAAATGCTGTAATGAGACTTACCCTTTCCTTACACAGATCACTCTCATTAGAAGGAAGCAATCTTATGTAAAGCTGAAGACATCACCTTCTGAATGCTGCTTTACCCCTGACTTCACTCTTGTGAAGTGGAACAGAAGGCATCCTTCCAGTGAAACTAACCTCTGTCAGGGTATAACATTACATTATTTTGAAGAGCCTCATTAAAAAAAAAACAATACAAGACAAAACATTAAACTATTTTTTTTGTCTAGATTAGGATATTTTATTTGCTACAGTACCGAACTCTCCCATTTTACAAAGAATTTTAATTTCTCAAGGTGACTTTGAATGATGAAGGACAGCTGCTTTTACAAACAGTGCAATCCAACAGACTCGAACACAAATAGCCCTTAGGAGTATAATGCGCATGTGGGAGGTGGGAATAAGCATTAGAATGGGTCACAGGAGATGGAATTTAAGTTTCTCTATCTGAAGTTGCTCAAGTTTACCTCTCTCATGCCTCCCATCCTCCCCCATTTTACTTGTTTTAATGTTCTCTGATTATGAATGCACTTGTCAACATTTAAAAAGCTGTTATCTGTAATTATTGGTGACAGCCGGAAGATGAATTGAACTCCACTGAAATAAACTAATTAAAACAATTCTGGTGACTAGAAAGCATAAAATTCAGCACAAAGTTCTTTGAAGCCGGTACTAATAGACAGAAAGCTTACATAACTTCCCTCATCCATCACTACTGCTCTCCCACTTTAGTGAGAGCACTCACAAATGACTGAAGAAGACACAGGTCTGTGGAACTGCAGTTTACTGTTTGGAGGATGGACATAATTGCAAGCAGCAGGAAGACTGTGATGAATGTAAGGAGAAGAAAAAGAAAAATAAAAAAAACCTGGGCCATAATTAAAAAACCCAGCAAGTTATGCAGCCTGATACAGCACTAACTCAAGTATTCCAGGAAGACAGACAACTGAATTCTTACCTGTAACAGCTACAGTCTGACACCCAGACTTTACATTGATGTTTATAGAGAGCACCTTATTTACATACATACAGAATTAATCAAAACACGATAAAACATATTTTGCAGCAAACATCAGACAACCCTGCTCTTGTCTGTGCTGAATAGAGTATATGCACTATTGAAAACTTAACTGCTAAGATGCTAAGATGCCTTCCACCTCCTAAAGAATTTAGCAGTATTGCTTAAAGAGCTGAGACATTTGGCAAACAAGTGAGGCTTTGTAATCCAAGGCAATGGTACTTATTCCTAGCAGCAAACAAACAATCAAAAAAAACATTCAAAGCAGCAGCTACTCTGACAAAAGAAAAAAAAAAATTGGTGAAAAACTGGCTTGCTCTTGCATGTCTCTATGCCTTGTGTGGAAATGGATGTAATACTACACTGGTACTGTTGCTACTGAATGATGAGAAAGGTCACAAAAACTGCTCCAGAAGAAAGGTGTGGAAAGGTTTGAAACATGAGCTGTAAAAACAGAATGAGGTCCATCCATTCGAGATGAAAGCAGCTGAGAATCTTTCAAACTGAAACAACCACCTACCAAACTAACATTTCCTTGAATATATTCTTTTAAAGATAATTTATTACTTGTTTCTGAGAATACTCCTAAAAGCCAGCAACCTTGAATGGAGTGTCTTGATGTAGTAGTAGGAAAACAAAAAGTAAGACATCCAAAACGCCTCAGGTATATATGTGACCCAGCAAAGTGTTTGGCTCAGTATTAACTGGTTAAGTTACTAGTTAGAGTGAGTAAACTTTCTGGAGACATTGGGATAGGGATGAAACCAACACACCAAAAGCAGCAGCAGCAGCTATTCAGGCCACAAAACACACGAAAGAATTAAACACCTAAATTGTGCTCTTAGAAAACTAAGTCTACTGCAATACTATGAGGCGCGCTCAATTAGCCTCTGCTTGACGAGCAGAAGGAAGAGCCTTTTTAAGGTGGGGAGGACTTTCTGTTCCATCCAAGAGTAACACCTATGACCAAGTCATGCTGCAGAACTTACCTAAAGTCAGGCAAAAGTCTGGGATGTACAAATATTAGTGTAACTTTGGGGGGTATCTTCTGTGTTTTCAGTTAAGGCCAGTATTGGGGATACAACTTCAGTACTTAGATTTAGTGTCCAACAGAAGTCATCACAAAAGTACCTAAAATTCACATGGTTCATACGTAATTCTTTCCCCCTCACCCAGCACATTCCGTGCACTGATATTATTTAGTGGAGTAAACTCCAACCTGCTAAGTGGTAGCCGGCTTCAACAGTACAACAGCACCAACCAACTTCCCTTGACTATTTTTGCTCCCCACTTCCATAGGAGGGGAGTAAGCTTAACAGCAGTCTTTTCCATCCCTGTAGAGCAGGGCCTTAAGTTTTCAAATGTTCTATGGGACTGAGAAAAAAAAAAAATCTTTTGTGAATTTTTGAGACTGTGACCTACAGAAACCATCATATTCTTAAATGAATATAACAGCTTTCCTAGACACAAGGTTTTCCCAGTTTTATGGGATTTTCTGTTTTGTTTTTGTTTTTTAATACACATTTTTTAAGACATATATATACACAGGGGAGGTAGATGCAGAAAACTATTTTTCATGTAGCATGTGTATGCACAAACACACGAAGCTGCAACAAATCTGTTTTTCTAATACAATTTTTTAACAGAAAGTCATAAAAGATACCTTTCTGTATTTGTCACAGAGTTGCTTGGTGAAGAGAAGCTGTGCAATACAGGCAATGATTAGGTCCAACATATATATGGAAAAGACTGCTGTGAAAAAGGTTATCAAAGTGCTTAGAGGGCATTTATTTACTCACCAGCATTGGATTGCCTCTTTGAGGTGACAAACATCATACTTGTTCTGTTTCCCATCTATTTGGAGAGTGACTTCTTACACGGGCAGACAGTGATAGGACAAGGGGGAACAGTTTTAAACTAAAAGAGGGGAGATTTAGATTGGATGTTAGCAGGAAGTTCTTTACTCAGGGAAGCTGTGGATACCCCATCCCTGGAGGTGCTCAAGGTTGGATGGGGCCCTGAGCAACCTGATCTAGTGGGAGGTGTCCCTGCCCATGGCAGGGGGTTGGAACTAAGTGATCTTTAAGGTCCCTTCAACCCATTCTATGATTCTATTCATGATGTAATTTATGAGACACACTCTAGTTGATGCGTATCAGTTTGGATTCCTCTGAATCAAAGCAAAGCTGATAGTGCAGCTGTGAAGAAAAACACTTGTGGAGAATTTGACTAAATAGTATAATCTGTAACATCTGACAGTCCTCAAACTGTCAAACTCATCTGCAGTCTCAACAGGCTCTTTAATAGCTACAGTCTACTCAGGCAGCCAGGCCAGTAATGCACCTCCTAGTTCAGGGTTCAAAAAAACCACCACCACCACCAACAACAACAACAACAAAAAATCTCCATTTCCAGGTGTTCATGGAACAAGCAGTATATAAAAGCATACTTTCTTCAGGAAAACGTATGGCCACAGCTGTCCCAGTTCTGCCCATACGTACAAAATGAGCAATTCACTCATGTTTACTACCATGATGCTGGCGTTCATGAGAATGAATCTACATGAAGAATAATTTGACTATAGTGAAAGCCCTTGGTGCTGTGTAATACCTCTCAGATGAAAAAGTTTCCCATAAAGAATTAATGCTTACCACTTCCCTCTACTCTCACTCTCTCAATGCAATGTTACATATAGAATCACAGAACAATTGAGGTTGAAAGTGACCTCTGGAGGTCATCAGGTCCAACCTTCCTGCTCAGGCAGGGCCACCTAGAGCAGGTTGCCCTGGTCCATGTCCAGAGAGCTTTTGAAGATCTTCAAGATCTTCAAGCAGGGAGATTCCACAGCTTCTCTGGCAACCTGTGCCAGTGCTCAGGTACCCATGCAGTAAAGAAGAGCTTCCTGATGCTCAGACAGAACCCCCTGCGTTTCAGTTTGTGCCCCTATCCTCTCGTCCCAGCACTGGGCACCACTGAAAAGAGCCTGGCTCCACCCTGTTTGCACCCTCCTGTCAGATACAGATATTGAGAAGATTGCCCTTCCGTACTCCCTCTTCTTCAGGCTGAACAGTCCCAGCTCTCCCAGCCTTTCCTCACAGGGGGATACATTTCAGTCCCCTCAACATGTTCATGGCCCTTCATTGAACTCTCTCCAGTATGTCTATGTCTCTCTTGTACTGGGCAGCCCAGAACTGGACCCAGCACTCCTGGTGTGGCCTCACAATTACTGAGTAGAGAGGAAAGATCACCTCCCTCCACCTGTTGACAATACTTCGCCTAATATAGCCCAGGATACCATTAGTCTTCTTTGTGGCAAGGGCACACTGCTGGCTCATGTTCCATTCCGTGTCCACCAGGAATCCCTGGGTCTTTTCTGCCAAGCTGCATTCCAGCTGGGTGGCCCCCAGCATACATTGATGCATGGGTGTCATTCCTCTCCAGGTACAGGAGTTTGCACTTCTCCTTGTTGAAATTCACGAGGTACCTGCTGGCACATTTCCCCAGACTGTCCAGGTCCCTCTGGAAGTATCCTACAATCCTTTCCATTTCATTTGACCTTGTCATTTAATTTCTACTACCTCAAAGAGAGAGAAAATGTCAGTGCAGAGTTGGAAAGGCAGAAAAAAATCCCAAATGTACGAGTCTGGCCACCCCCAAAAAACTCATGGTCCTGTCTTCACTTAGCAGTAGGTATTTATGGGCAGAAAGCATTAATGATACTGGTTGCAAATATGTAGATTATAAAAGTGAACAATGCATGCTATGAGCAGTACAGAGACTCTCTCAACTGCTGCGCTAGCTACCTCTTGTCTTTTCAGCTAAGTCCTATACTCTACTCTTATTATTAAGCAGTCAAAAACTTTTGCTTCTTAGTGTTCCACATGAAAAAAATTGTTCCCCAGCATGAAAGAGTTAGTCAGACAAACCCTTTTAAAAAGCCTGCTGTACTTCAGCAATTCTTTTTAATAAAATTGTGCTTGGAAAAGTTCTCTTCTTTTTAAAAAAAACAGACAGCCTTTAGAGTGCAGTGTGAAAAACCCCTAAGTAAAACAATGAGGGTGCCACATCAAAAAGCCTCACTGAATTTCCAAGTAATTTATAAGAGTAACTTATATAAAAGTGATTGTCTAAAACAGTTGGGCAGAAATAAAGTTCAAGAGTCTTCTTCTGTACAGAAAAAAAACAATGACAAGATGCAAATAAATGCAACAGACTTCCATTTTCCGGTTGTTTTAGTAGGATCATGAGACATTAAGATAAAAAATACTATACCAATTTTAATAACAAGCCAGTAGATTCATAGAAATTAGGATGTCTAACTAAGGCAATATAAATGAAAACTAACAGACACAGGAGATATTAAAGAGGTATATTAATTTTTCTTTAGAATTAATATAGAAATATACGCATCTTTGTAAGAACTACATACCTTTTATTCAGATAAAGAAGTACAATGAGAAAAGAATGATTCTCTACTGTTGTTGAGAAACAAAAGAAGGGACACTATTAATGGTTACAGTCATTTCATAATTTTGTGTCTAAAGCAATTAAAACAGCTTGTGTATTAGAAGTACAATGAATTAGTACATTGATGTTAATTAGTCTGCAAAATGTTTCAATCATTGCTTCTGAAGTAATTGAAGTTTCTGTTTTTTGAAGTTCTTCACTACTGTGGTAGATAATTGAGCGGTTCAGAGTTTGGCATAATCTTTCAGGATCGTTTCCAGTTTCTGGCTCAGCATGATGTTCCCCTTCACTTTTAGTTTACCAGAAAAGAATGCCTACAAAAAGCAAAGAAGGGGAAAATGTATTTAACTGTTCATCCACAATTCAAAGAATTGTCATCAAAAAACAAACAAACAAAAAAGAAGAAAAAAAGAAAATTATTAAGTTAGTGCTTATGTGAAAACCTTCAGCAAGCAATGCCTACTGGTCTTGGGTTACTAAAAGAAAACAATGCAAGCTATAATTTAATAGCATCCAGAACCACCATTTTCAATCTAGAGAGCCGGAAAGGCCCAGTTTACCACTCAGGAAAGAAAGCAAAACCAAACCAAAAAAAAACCCCAACTTCAGTGGATTCCATTTCTTTTCTGAGCATAGCACAGAGGATTTGTTCTAGTATAAGCCAAACTTCTTTGCAGAAACTGAAGACAAAACGTTGCACAAAAAATAAAGCTCCCAGTCTTCTCCCCACTACGCAACAAAAGTCTATATATTCTTGTCTTACTAAATGAAAAGGACATCCACTTTCTCAAATTCGTAACAATTCCAAACAGGAACTTTCACAGTATACAAACATTCATATTCTGAAGAAATGCAATGGCTTTATAGACAGCATATTACAACATACAAGAACTAGACAATACAGACATCAGATTTTGTTGTGTTTGCAGAATCACAGATTGATCAATATGTTCACTGAAATGCTGGTATACTACATTCATACTCTTTCAAGTTCAAAGAGCTATATAAGCTGTTCCAACCTACTTCACTATTTTTTTTAAACTAGTTTTGCTTTGCTGTGGCTTTGCAATTTGAAAGCTCTTTGAAAGTTCTGAAACAATATGCTTTTGCATCGTTCCATTAACTTGAAATGCATTCAAATAAGGAAGACAGAGACAGCAGAACAGAATTTGAATAGATGCTTAGAGCTCCTTAAGATGAAAAACTTCACAGAAACTCAAAGGAAATACTAATGCCTAAGAATAGATAATATGCTTGAATTGCTCTCTAGCTTTCTGGAGATTACACATCAACATCTTGCTTGGTTATGCCCTGTGCCTGCTATATACAGAGGGTCACAAAGGTTTTTACATATGTGGTATGTAGGACTTGCAAGAAACATTTGCCACCATTGTTAGTCTCCAATTTTAAAATCAAAGTCTCCAACAACTTCTGCTTGGGATCAAAGAAAAAGAACTGCTTGATATATGATGAGCTGATTAAATTTTTCATTTGCTCAAGCTTTAATCTGTGAACTGACATGTTAAATTTGTGACAGTTAAATTTATTTTTACACATGGCATTTTTATTGGAAAAATTAATAGTTTTAAGCAGTTGATTACCCCAAGAAGCTGAAAGCACAGATCCAGGTTACAAATCTTTCTTAAGTCTTTCCCTTAAAGAACTACCAATTTCAATGGATCTACATTTACGCATTGTACGTGATTTTTCTTTACATCAGCAAGAACTGTAAATCAGCGTATTGCAACAAATATCAACTTCCTGTAACATGACCAATCAAAACAGCCTGAGTGGTAAACCTGATGAACCTAACCTTGCAGATCATACTGTAATGAGCCAAAAAAAACAAACCAAAAAAAAAAAAACACTTTATGCTGCTAAGCTTTATGTCATTTGAAGTATCTTCGTCTTCCTTAGAGGTAAAGATGGCATAAATTCCTTACCATGCCTTCTGACTAATTCACTACAAGGTAATGATGTGCTTGTACCTAATCTGAATCTGGTTTGCACAGTCAAAACATCCAGTGTTGTGTATTTTGGAATGCAAACAGTCACAAGCCAGAAGTTGATTTAAGGCAAACAGTAATTCCCCATGCAAATGAGTACATCCATGACACAAACGTTTTACCTGTTGGGGGTTGGTCTTTTGTTGCACCACGTCCATAAAATCCTGGTCTGACAGAGTGAAGGTGGTATCAGCAGAACTTCTGGCAGGTCCTTGATATACTGCTCCAGAGCCATTCTTCAAGTCGATTGCTGTGAAAGGGCAGCAACAGACAGTTTTAGTTCAAAATAAAGATGAAATTTTCAGTTTAAAGAACACTACTCTCCATATCTATTACTACAAAGCATCCGGTCTAAGCATAAATGTCGAGCTAACACTTACTTAGAAAATTAAGGTTTGGGGGTTTTTTAATTCGTCATCTTTAATGAAAGAAAATAACTGAGATTAGAGAAAAAAAGATCGACTCCTGCACTGATCTAGAAAGAGGTAGTCATGCACAGATAGTAGCAAATGTTTTCATCCTCTATGTTAGAAGTTAGCAATTAAATAGTGGTAAGTCCAAATTTCAAACTTTTAATAGTGGAGATTAAGGAAGTTTGTGTTTGTTTTTTAGAGTAGGTAAGACAGGTCAGAAGAGACACTCAAAAATATAATTGTTAACAAATCCATACCTCAGACACAAGCACATAGTTTTATAGTAATCAAAGGGAGAACAATACATATCTGAAAAACCCTCTTATTTTTATATATAGACACAAAACTTAGACATCAGCATTGTGGTACCCTTCTCCAAGTTCACTGATGCTTCTGTAGCTCAGACATTAGTCTTCAGAGAAAAACACAGCATAAATTTCCTAATCATTTAGACTTTTCCATTGTCTGTTTAAGTAACTATGCTGGATTGAACTTTTGATATTCAAATAGAAAATCATACTTGTCTCTCTCCTTAAAGCATGTTTTTTAACTGAGCAAATGATTAAGGGACACATGCACATAAGTCTTAGTTCTTTGTTTTATCATGGTTCCACGCACATGGGTTTCAATAATTTCACTGTCATCAATATAATTTAACATAAAACAGGAGAAGATTGTTAGTAGTTTGGATAGGAATTTTAGTAGATGAAAGGATAAAAAAAATCTATTGATATCAAGGCAGAAAAAGATATGTTTAAAGAAACAGAGACAATTGCTCAATACTGAAACATCTCTTGAAGGAAAAAAATAACTGGATTATTAAGAAAGCTGTCAATTAAATCTCAGCTTCCTGGTTAGCTCTAAAAGACATGTACAGACAACCTAGCTAAGGGGGAGGGGTACTTACAGCAAGGACTGCCATGTTAACATTCTTGCACAGATAAGACAAAACACTTCTAGTCAAAACATATAATGAGTGCAACTAATGCAAAATTGTAACATTAGCAACAAAGTTTTGAGGTTTTAAATCAGCATCCTATATTCAGAGAAATCAAATGTGGTGGTGTTTATATAAATGGTTGCATTTTCCATATTTTGCCTGACAGGCAATGTAGCATGTTCTGCTTGGTGGAAAGAGCATTTAAAGCCTTGCCAAACATCTGTCCATCTTCTGGAAAGCCAAAAATTACCCTACGTGCCTGGAGCTTCAGAGTGTTATTTTCCCACACCAAATGGTCTGCCTAAATAATCTATTACAAGCGTAACACTATCAGGTATTGTGTCATTTGTTTAGAATAATATTTTGCCAGAATGTGGTCTGCCAACTCTTTCTCAGATTCTGCAAATTCCCAGCCTTTCCCTTTTGGCCCCGTTTTTTAAGCACAAAACAAAATCATTATCAAAGGACATGACATCTCTAATCACAGACTGAGATTGTCAGACAGTTTCTCTTAGTTGCCAAATTTTAAGACACTTGCCTAACTGTAGACACTTATTTTTGCATAAACTGGCTCATGTCTAGTATTTTTTCAAATAATATTTCTGAAAGTTTAAGGTGAACTACACAGATTGGGAATAGCTTTTGTCTTTCTGAGATAGTTCAGCCTTTCATTTTCTGAAATCTGTTCTAAGTAATATTTATCCAGTTATAATAAAACTAGAACGGGAATTAAGTGTACAGTGATGTTCAGCAGGAGAAGTGACGTACTACATAATTATTATCCACTTGATTTTAAGGTAAATTGTAATTTCAGGAATAGGTTTAATGGACATCTCTAACTTTACACAGTAAGAAAAGAAGAAAAAAGATTACTGAACACCAGATGAACAACCTGCCTGTCTATCATAAAAGAACTACAGCATATCAGTAGTTAAGATATCACTATCCAAGTTATAAATAAACCTAAGTAACACTGTAGACTTTGTTGACCTCTTCAAAGCCATTTATGTTTTTTGTTTTATTTTTGTACCCTTCAATGCTAGTGAAACAAAACTGCAGTCTGCTTCTTGCCAGAAATACATATGACAGAAAAAAAAAACAAAATCCTTAAATATTTTGGTTGCAAAGCTTCACAGTGTTCACACGATGAAAATTTGTTTAAGAAAAAAAGGGCAAAAAATGTTTGCAAGGGGTTAGGGCCACAACAGTTTTCCTATACCTTCTGTGTTCGTGGGTAGGAGCTGTGTAACATCCTTTTAATCCAGAACGCCTTCTATACAGTTCAACGTCATAAGTAAGCCTTTAAACATTGCTCCCTGGGTTATGAAGGTACAGACAATCACAAAGTTTCGCAGGGGATACCAACTCTTAAGGTCGAGTTAACCAACCTCTGCTGTCAACAAGTTCTTAAATACTTCTACTCAAATGCTAGCAATGTTATGACCCATATGTGAGAAACAAAAGCCCAACTAAAAACACCTTCCCCCTTCTCCTCGTATCAACTTCATTACTGACTCTTCTCCCTCCTCCCCCACTCTGAGCAGTGCAGGGGCATGGGGAATGGGGATTGTGGTCAGCGCTCCTTCCACCTCACTCTTCTCTCATGTAGGTCTTCTGGGAGAATCTGCTCCTCTGTGGGCTCTCCATGGGCTGCAGCTTCCTTCTGGGCACATCCACCTGCTGAGCCATGGGGTCCCCTGTGGGCTGCAGTGTGGAGATCTGCTCCAATGTAGTCTTTCATGGGCTGCAGTAGAACAACCTGCTTCACCGCGGTCTTCTCCACAGGCTGCAGGGGAACCTCTGCTCCAGTATCAGGATCACGAGCACCTCTTCCTCCCTCCTTCTTTATGTGCCTCAGTGTCTACAGATCTGTTTCTCTCACTTTTTTCTCACTCCTCCCTTCCACAACTGCTGTGCAGTGTTTCTCATGCTTTCTTAAATGTTACGACAGAAGCACCACCAGTGTTGCTGATGGGCTCAGCTTTGGTCAGTGGTGGATCTGTTTTGGAGCTGGCTGGGATAGCTGTATCTGACATGTGGGCAGCCTCTGGTCTCTTCTCATAGTGGCCACCCCTGCAGCCCACCTGCTACTAAAACCTTGCCACATGAAACCCATATGCCTACATACAAATTCACAAAACACACCCATGTTCTTCTAGGATGCTTGGAGATCCTAATTATTTATTTTTAACTACTTCTGCACCTTAGAAGTGGAAAAAAAAGCACGAGTCCCTTCTTGTGCTTCATTGTGCATACATTAATTTTTTTTGGTTGTCACTACTTTCCCAGCCTCTTCCACAAAGGAACCCAGATGCTGAAAGCCTGGTATAACATCTCCTAAGACACAACAGACCCGCTTCTCCTTCTCTAATGAGCACTGGATAGAAGAGCAGATTTGATATATCTCATCAACTATATTAATGGATCAGTCTCAGCATTGTAAAGCTTAGAAGACACAAAGTTAGAACTAAAAAGTTGTAGCGACTCAGTCAAATTCGAAGAACTCTGAATAAAATACCTAATACATTGCCGTAAGCCCTCTTCTCCTTCTCAATTTCTCATCCAAATCTCAAGAACATTGCTTATCAGTCTGTGTCTATAATTAATTGTAAACTCTCCAAGCACAAGCATGTCTGTAAACACTCCATGATTATGGTACCAAGGGTCAAATTGTTATGTTTAAGCACATCAAATCCTTAACCCATCTCAAATTAAAACTTACTAGAAAACTTTAAAAACAGGAGTAATGTAATAACTATATTATTTTCCAGGAATATGAAAACTATGATTTCCGTTTCCACTTTATTCTTTTAAACAGTATTACTATACTCACTAAGACAAAAAGAGGAAAGAAAATCACAGCTGTCACAAAAGAAGAGCTCTGTAACAACAAACACTGCTTTTTTCATGTAACAGAAGATCCTTCATGTTTTCCTGACACTCCACCCCCCCACCCCTTTTTTTTTCATAAGCTTGTTAAGAAACGTGTTCGTTTTTCAGAATGGAACTAAGTATTCTATTCCGGTTAACAGCGATCCGTATTTACAGTGATCCAAAATACAGCATACATTGGTATCTTGAAGAAGGAAAAGAACTTCCCTCCTTACAGACAGGGAAAACTATCTCCCAGAATTTTGCCCTGTTCACCTTTTGCAGGAAAAAAAGAGTATTAGAAATGTATGTGATCATTTTTCTCACCTCCCAATACACACCCAGCCTAGAATATTCAGATCGCAACTGAGACTAAACTACAGCACCAACACGCAGGCAAGTGGATATAAACTAGCAATGAAAGAAATGAGCCGAACACCAGAACAGATTCCAGCTATCAGAGCAGAAAAATTCTAGCTTTCCAAAATGATTTAAGACCAAAGAGGGTGCCTCCTTGTAAAGTACACCTTTATGAGACAAAGTTAAATAACACAGCTGTATCCTGTAGCAGGAACTGGTCTTGGCGCAAGACTCCTGTATGTGTCTCTTACACAACTCTCCTGGATACATGTCTTTTTTGCTACAGCTACCATCTCATGACTGCAACTTGCATGTTGCAATACCAGTACAGCAGCCAGCTTGATAATAACCTGGTATTGGTGTCTATGTCAGTGCTTGAACTCCAGACAGTTCCTCAGGTGGCTGGTAGCTGCCAGACAAGTACCTCTCACATTGCTAGCGCAGCTCCACCGCTACTAGTAACAGCTGAGTAGCTTGAAGATGTCTCAGCTGATGGCTTTTGCCCCAGCCATTCATGCAGTAGACTTGCTCCACACAAAAACAGAAGTTTAAAACACAGGCATGTTAGTCCTCAATACTGTGTGGAGCAACACAACTTAAGTGAAACTTAAAGCTGAAGTCCCTTTTCAAAATCAACTAGCTTCTCAAATACGTAAAATTTCAGTATTACACACCTAGCAGAAAAACAGAATCAAACAGTTTCAGTGGATGAAGCACTGGTCACCCTTCAAATTTAATTGTATACATAAATGATACTTTACAGTAATTAAATACCTATGAATTATTATCCTCCATAAGATGCTCTTGTCAGAGTAATAATAAAAAAGCCAAAAATTACATATACCCAGACTAAAACTCTATACAGTGACTTTCAATGGACTACAGTGTCAGTCCAAAAGCTAGAAAATGTACTATTTGTGGTATGGGTTTTGCTTTGCTTTTTAAGACTGCCCTACCATTCTTAGAAGAAAGCCATCAAGGGGTAAGAATTTTTGTTTTGTTTGTTTGTTTTGCTTTGTTTTTGTTTTTGTTTTTTTAATTCTGCCTCACAGAGGGTAAGTAACTGCAATACATGGCTCACTCTCAAAGCAAATGGAACAAAGTGTCACACACTCTTCACTGCCCAGAGTCACTTTGCATCGTAAATTATTAAGCAGTTTCCCAGTGATTTCAGTGACATTCACAATCAAATGCACATAATGACTTCTCTGCAGTTTTCCTACAAAAGTTTTATTTTTCCAAGAACTGGAAAGGAACAGAAGTATTTTCTGCATTCAGAAGCATGATGAAAAGCAACAGAAGGGGAAACTTCTCAGTACTGTTCTAGAGAGCCATTAACAATCAGCTAATAAATCTCAGTGGCAATGTCTTTTCTTTATGGAAAGAGAACTTGAAATGAAGTAGCTTAGCTCTAAACAAAGATAAGTATTTTATAAGCACTGAAAACAACAGAGGTTGTACAGTAACAAATATGCAGGATAGAGCAAAACATGCTTTAGGTACTGAAGCTAACTGGAGAAGCTGAAGTCAAAGCTGGGGGTTCTCTAATGAGAATTCTGTTTAAAAAAATAGATCCAGCACTGCTAACCTTATTTCTTATGGCCTTGATACTGTCAAAATCTATATTGATTTGTCTCCATTTTCAGCATCCTCTTAGATTAGAATAGTTTGCTTCTATGAAGAAAAACCACTAATTAAGTTCAGTTGTCAATGTACAGAGTTCAAAATTTTCAGATACTGAATAGCCTATCCAAAATTTCATATCCTAAGTGCAAGGCCAGTGGTTCTATATCCATGGCTTCACACAATCTACAGAAAGCGAGATAAAAGTGCAGGTTATTGTTAATTAAATAGACTAGTGTTAGTACTATCATCTTAAGTGCCTCCATAACAACAGTTACAGATTTCACAAATCATATTTAATTTAAAGTAACAAAAATCTTGGCTTACTGCATAGAATAGATATCAAGAGGTTACAGTTTAAATTAAAAGAAAACACTAAAAATAAATATAAATTAAAAAAAAAAAGCACTGAAATCCTTAAAGTTTGGAAAACACTAGAATGACTGCTTAAATAAGAAAGAATTTCACAGCAGTCCATAATATCGCTGCCTTCTCTCATCTGCTTCCCTCCCACCCTCCTCCCAGATCTTAAGAATCTCAAGGACATTAGCAGGAGATGCTGGAGCTACAATCATCAAGTGAGACATCAATGAGCTGCAGGGCCTAGATTGTTTCTAGCGCTGTCAATTGCTGCAGTTTTCACAACAGCACAAAGCTGTGCAAAAGTGACAAGTCAAAAGATGAGAAGGCAAGCCAGCACAACTAAGTTAACAAATTTAATAAAGGAAAGAGGCCTAGCAGGTAGCCCAGAAGAATCACAAACACTACTTGTAAAGTCCTAGGACAGCCTTAAAAAGAAGATAGACAACGAAACAATTAGGATTAACTCAAAGCTTACAGCAAAACAAAAAACTCCCCCAAATTAATCTACCGCCTGACATTTCAGTTGCTCCAGTGACAACATGCCAAGAATTCTGAACATACATTCAAGGAGTATGCAATATTTACCCACATGAACCAGATTCTACTCTAATTTTAATTTCATATTTTCCTCTGCATTATCGTGGCTATGTATGTTATGGGATCTCAGTCTCTAAAGAGCAGTTTTACTTTAAGAAAGAGATTTCAAAATTGTTATAATCAAAATTTGCATAACGTTTAGAAAACTGATTTACAATTAGTTTACACAGAAGATCAACTAATAACCACTGGGCCAAATTTAAATACAGTGTAGAGAAGCGCAATCCTATGGACAAAGTCAACTAACATCAAGTCAAATTTTTGAATGCTTGCCTCCGAAAGGTCTGTTTAGCTTTGTGTTTTTAGTTATGTTGTGGTTTAACCTGGCAGTCAGCTAAGCACCACCCAGTGGGAAGGGGGAAGAGAATAAGGAAAAAAAGGTAAAACTCATGGGTTGAGATAACATCAGTTTAATAGGACAGAACAGGAAGGGAAAACAATAATAACGATAACGAATACACACACACACACACACACACACACAAAAAGTGATGCGCAATGCAGTTGCTCACCATCTGCCGACCGATGCCCAGCCAGTCCCTGAGCAGTGGCCACCCCACAAGCCAACCCCCCAGCTGTTATTGCTGGGCATGGCCCCACACATGTGGGACATCCCTTTGGTCAGTCTGGGTCAGCTGTCCTGGTCCTGTCCCCTCCCAGCTCCTTGTGCACCCCCAGCCTCCTTGCTGGCAGGGCAGCACCAGAAGCTGAAAAGGCCTTGGCTCTGGGCAGCACTGCTCTGCAACAACTGAAACATCGGTGTGTTATCAGTGTTATTCTCATCCTAAATCCAAAACACAGCCCCGCACCAGCTACTAGGAAAAAAATTAACTCTACCCCAGCTGAAACCAGGACATATGTCCAGAATAGTGTTTACAAAAATCCCCAAAATAAAAATTCCATCATGCAGATACACCATGCCACTAGAAATCTACTATTAGAGTTAAATTGACAGAGTATGCTGTAGTATGCTATTATTCCATATAATGACCAATTGTGACAGCTGACACAACAGTTGACACAACTGGTAACTCTTTGCCAGTGAGTTTACACAATTATTTTAATATTAGAAGCTAATACTTTAATTATTGATCATAATTTCATTGTTATTATTTTAATATTAACCAACTCCTGCTTTCTTTGTCCTTTGCTGGAAAAGACTAATAATTTTTTCCTTAACTGCTGACATTCCAAAGACAAACAAAATATTCAGCAAACCATCAGATGACACAAAGTTCTTTGAAAAAGCAATATATAAAGGGAGTACTTGCATACCAATAGTCCTGATGAGAAAAGTAAGCAATATTTTCTAAAGACACTCTTCTTGTCACCTAGATATTTACATTCAGTCTTACATATTTACTACACCACAGAGGCTACAGTCATTCATGAACACTAGCCACTGTTTTGACACCTGAGCTTGCAGGAACTGACCCATGCAATATAAAAAATTCACAGCCACCTTTCCAAGATTTTGTAAATATTTGGCTTAGGCTCCTACTACTAGACAGCATCAGAAATTGTTTAAGAAAATATAAGATGATTTTCCTCATCCCCAATTCCACAAGGATGTTAAAGTAGTTTCATATTTCTATAAAAGTACAGATATGGTCCATTGCAACTGAAGCAGAGGTAACAGGACAAAGAAAAGTTATGTCTTTTTAATTGCTTTTAGGTAGGGAAATATCCATTAGAAGTAGGCACTACTTTCACCCCGCTGTTTCAGTAGCAACCAGAAGACAGAACAAGCTTTATTTGAAAAGGTTGACTCTTGATTTACTCAAAATATGTATTCTCTCTCTCACTCTCTCTCTGGATACAAAGCCACAAACATCCATCCATTTCCACTCTCATTAAGCAGGTAAGGCCACTGCTCAGGCCTAAATCTTTTAAGCATGCCTATTCTGCATTCATCAGTTTTTAGTTTATGGTTTTCCTTAGCCAGAGATTTTATATATGTCTTTTATACTCCTCGCCAGATTCTTCTTCCATTAATTCGTTCATCCAGTCTTTGAATATACATAATACTAAGTCACAAACAAAGCCATTCCAAAATTACAGACAATGATAAATCATCTTGATGATGAAGTAATTTCCTGGTTGTTACTGTAAACATGATCGTCACTTATGTTTCATGCGTAAATAAGTGTATTAACAGATGTGACTGATGTAGCGTACTCTGTGATTCTTTAAGAAACACAAATACCCACTTCAAGTTCTTTGGAGTCTAATCTACACATTTGTAATATATCTTCTAAATATATAGACAAAAACACAGAAAAGACTTCATAAACCTTCTGTCCAGGTTCTAAGCATGCCCATCATTTAAATTAATGAGGGTGTAACAGTAGATTAACTGCAGAGACGGTAGAAATGATTAAGAGTAGTAATGAGTTTTAAAACATCTTGTGAGTTGAACAATGAAGCACACACACACCCCCCCCGGCCAGTTTTGATTTATAGGTACACAGCCTGCCTAATCTACACAGGTATACTCAATACATTGATTAACTGCTATCCAAGTGCAAATCACTCCTTATCTCTCAAAAATTCCATAAAATGCAATACAGGTAGAGCAGAGAGCAATCTACACATGATGTTTTCCTGAACCTCAACAGCAGTCTTACTAGTCAGAATCTCTGCTGCTTAGAATTAAGAAAAAGAGAAAGTGAAATTACAAGATTCTAAACCTTGTAAACACAGTAAACACTTGTTGAGAACATGACATTGCAAAGACTTAAAACTACTTAAAAAGAAAACCAAAATAACAAACAAACAAAAAAAAAAACACAGTTTATGGGACAAAGTATAAGAAAGACTGGATCTGACCAACAGCTCAGTCTCTCCAATCAGCCTGCCAAAGGGCAGCCCACCTCAACAGGGAAGGCTGTTCTTCCTTCTCCCAAAGTTGTCCTGACTCAATCCAACCATTAAGACTAATCAAAATAAAGCAGTCTAAGTGACAGACTTGACCCCAAGATCTGCATTTCTCCACTAAAAAGCAAAAGCCTGCAACTTACAACCTGAGTATGGTTTATCCTTTTGGAAAAAACTTTACGTTCTACTAAGGCACTATTCAGGAGACCTCATCAAAAATATCCTAGTAATTCCAAAGACAATGAAATATATCCAGTTACAAAAACAGACTGCTTTTTGCAAAAATTCATGTCCATAGAAGCTGAACACAAGAGGGGAAAAAGAATTTAAGAAGAGAAGTTTTTTGAGGAGGTAGTTTTGCCCTACTAAGTCATTTTATGTATTTGCATAATCCACATCATCGGTAAACCCTTCCCTCCCACCCACGGCCATCACAAGCTCTAGCCTCTGTTCATCAACCTAGTCCTTGCTTGAAGGATGGGTAAGTAACATACACCTTCATTAAGCTTTCATCTCAGAAATTTTGAATGGAAATAAGTTGGGCTGTATTTTCACTGAAGGCACAAGAACAATGCAGTAGAAATAAATATGTGTTTGGTACAGATTAATTAGCTTGTATATTACCAGCAGACTAGTTAACTTGAGCATAGAGCACAGAAAAGCAGGCTAAATTAACTTAAGTGCAGTGGAGAGCTACTCTGGAAAAGGTAAACAGAAAAGCACTGAAGTTCTAGAAGATGGTTTGCCTATGACTTCATCTAAATAGGTAAGTTATAGAAGCACATTCTTAGAAAGGTTAGTAATTGCCATTACTGATCTTCACCTGATCTCCTTGTTATTTGCGTATTGAGTATGCAGTCAAATTTTTAGGTCTCAGTGAGCATTCAGCTATTACTTTATGCTTATTTTCAAGATACCAGTTTAATTAGAATGAGTACAATTAATCTGACTTCATTAAAAAATGCATCGGGACATTATACAAAAGCTACGACTTACTCCACTGCACTGCTGTTTTTCCATCTTTAGTGATGTCCCACTGGAATACGGCATTTACTTTCTTTACCAATTCATTTCCAATCTCTTTGATGCGACGGCCAATTTCTTCAAACACAAGGTCACTCTGCAGCTCTGCAGCCTTAAAAAAAACAGAGTATGAAGAATTTAAAATGGAAAGCTCTGTTAAAAAGGAATAAATGTGATTATTAGTTCAAGCACTGTGTCCAGGAAAGTCTCTATTGCAGAATTATTAAAAGCAATTGAGCTGTCTTCCACTACAAATAATTACCTCTAGCAATTGTCAGCATTAAAGAGTACATTCAAGCAGAAAATGCTTTATGGACTCTTGCTTGAGAATTATATCATCTCTTGCTTTTACAGTTTTTGTCATTTATCACTATAATTTAAGATAAGCTTTATAATTAGGGTTCTTTAACAGTTTCTAAATTGCCCTTTATTCTATTCAGAGAATAACCATTGCCACTTTTTCCAGACTGAATGGCATGTTAGTTTTTTGAACACAAAAAATGTTTTCACCAGTATGTTACTTTAATACGACATGAAAGATTTTCAAAGAGACTGCACTATGAACACAGTCAGAACTCAGTGCAGTCACAGTATGGTTATCACTTCAGAGCGGGATTAGTTACATTCACATTTTTAACTTTTCCGAACACGTAACGTTTTGAAAGCCTTTCACTGCTTTACTTCAACTAATTTGTACTGGATAAAATGCTATACTTTAAGAAGCTGCCCCAGTGACATTTTTCATCCAACCAGAAGTGAAGCAAAGAAGTTCTCATAGCTTTATTTTTTCTGCTGTACCTACCCATATATCAGGATGCAATTCTCCTCACACTGCTATCTTGTCGTCTCCACAGTTAACGCTAACAAACATTTTCCACGATATTACATGGCTTTTGATGACATCTAAATTTGCCAATCTGCACTCACTCAGACGAGTTTCCCTGGTGGATGACTGCCTTAGCCAGTCAGAAAACTTCTGCCAAAGCACCTCAATTTCTCAGAGTAAGCTTAAAGAAAAAAAACTGTTCTGCCCATGTTAAACAAACCCCTGTAACTATCTCACTGGAAAGTTCTAATGCTTAAATGTTTGAACCTCAAATGTAGATCTGGCAACAGTTCAGAATGTCAGAGGACTAAACACAACCAGAGAAAAGAAACAGGTTCCAGGAATATATCACAAGCTTTATACAAATGCCGCTATCTCAGTATTTCATAAAGTTCAATGCATTAAAGTTTCATCCTTTGCAGACAAAAATCAATGAAACAAAAAAAATGAGGTTAATTAAGGCAATGTACTGTGCACCCGTGTCTCTAGATACCATGTTAAGAACTCAAAAAATCCTCAGCACTGCACATGCAATTCTGTCTTTTATGGCAAGTCCAGTACCTCAGGTATATACCAGTACCCTGTTTGTGCATATGTAAGTGATTTCAAGTTGCACATACACTACATCTATACATGCACACACACACTATGAAGTGCATATTGTGTGCTAGGCCACAGGCACAAACAGCACTCAGATCCTTATTTCAAAAACAATTAAATGACAAAACTGCTCTTTTCTGAGAGTACACTATTTCATTTTTACTTTTTTTTTTCNATTTCAACGTCAAGTTACGTAACAGCTCAAAACTTGTCCTCACTGGTACATGCCTCACCTGTTTTGTAACACAGGTTACAAGGAATGCTTACACTAACAGCTAAACTGGTGTCAAGCTCTTCAAACTCCATCAGTTATTCTGTATATCCTAAAATGTCAGTGTTTTCTCCCCAAAATAGATCCATGAGCCCCTACACAACAAACAAAGTGTGTGTGTGTGTGTGTGTGTGTGTGTGTGTGTGTGTGTGTGTGTGTGTGTGTGTGTGTTTTCACAT
>VXAL01003617.1:63723-82499 GCA_013399475.1 Chauna torquata
GAAAAAATGAGAAAGAAAGGTCACCCACTTTTACAGCTTAGAATGAGTTCAGTCTCCATGATCTACAACAGTACAGCCCCACATTATAAGGGCTAATTTCAACGTCAAGTTACGTAACAGCTCAAAACTTGTCCTCACTGGTACATGCCTCACCTGTTTTGTAACACAGGTTACAAGGAATGCTTACACTAACAGCTAAACTGGTGTCAAGCTCTTCAAACTCCATCNTTGCAAATAAGACTAGGAAGCGATTTTTCCTGTTTTTTCCTGTTCTTTACATAGGAATAAGTAAAAAAAAAAAAAAAGTAAAAACATGTAAAAATAAAGCCTAACCATACTGCTTGACAAGTTAAGGCTTCTGTTGCTTCCCCCTACCTTCAGAGGCTCCCGAGCAGAAGGCTTATCAAAGGCTGACATTATATCCACATAGCCCCCTGCAATAGCAATGTCTCCAGTCTCCTTGACCTGTGGTGGGGGAAAAATTTAGATTTAAGAGGTAACATATTGGCTAAAAATCACAACAAGGATACTTCACATTTTAAACTCACAGATGAAGAAAATAAAATATAAAGGTTACAAGGAGGAAAAAAAAAAAAAAACAATGCATTGTAGTCTTAAGGCAAATTAATAATAATACCTTTTGAGAAAATCTCTACAAATGAAACAATTAATTGCTTCTTGAAAAATTATTCCTAAAGACATTGGTGTTTTTCTGTTTAGAAAGTGATCTAAAAACCTTATGTAACTGAAAAATTCTCCCCTCTAAGTAACTGTTAATGTTACTTCATAAGTAGCTGAGAAAAACACACTGTTCTAAAATGTTTTTCCTTGATGTAGGTATGCAGCTGACAAGGGTTCCTCTACAGTTTCAGTATCTCTAGGCATCTTACACAGAAACTTGCACTACAAACAATTTTTTAAACACTAAGATCAGAAAGATTACAAGGAGAAAGAGGAAAAAATATCTGAACTCCTTTATTTTTTGAAATAGTTAAGTCAGAGAAGAAACTGGATTTCATTCTGGCATTGTCTGTTTAAAGGAGACTGACACACAAACCATTTTGACCATCTGACAGCAAACAGAAGGCAGCAGCAAAATGATTCAATGACAATGCATATAGACTTACATGATAAATAGATGAAGAACATGCAAAATCATAGCCTAACTTATTGCACAGGTGAAATCAACACAGAAAGGTTGAATACTAAAGATTATTCAAGTCATGCCTAACAGTTTGTCACCACCACCACCGCACTTCATACAGTGCTGAAAATGGATTTAAACCAGCATATCAAAGTTAAATGTAGACTTAGTTTGATTTAACCTGAGCATATTACAAACAGTCAGATGGCTTAATTGCAGACTAACCTGAGCTACAATAAGCAAAAGAACTCTGTGTAACTACTTCGAGCAAGTAACTGCTGAAATAACATGGTTTTCTATAATCCTATTAAACACTACAATTTGTCTTCAAACTAAGTTATGTTATTTCACACTGATGCTTGCTAAAAAATCTGTAGCAAAATCTCCCAAAACTCTGCATATAATGCTAATACTAAAGCAAGCAGAACAACAAATCCAGCCTTTGAACACAACAAAGTATCCCATTCTATTTACAAATTTCAAAGGGCTGGGAAACATACCATGAATACTGTTGGTTTAGACGGAACATGTAAACACTCAAGACCTAAAATCTAGAAATTCTCTCTGGAGTGAGCGGTAGTAACTTTTAATCGTAGCTACATATTTCCATATCTCTAGTACTGTGGCTATGTAGTAGCTCCAAAGACCATTTGAGGCATCAAACTGTCTTATTTACTGACTACTAGGTAACCTGAGATGGAGAGTTTGTACATAGTAGCCTTGACATTCTCAGCATTCTGAAATTCTATAGCCGCTAGCACTCATCAGGTCTGCAAACAAAATTTACCTTCATCAGTCAACATCTGTTACACAGATTTGTATTTCTGTGGAAACAGCTATCCTACACATCCTTGTGATGGTTCTCTTCATTCAATTTTGCCTGCCTAATCCTCTCTTAAGCTGCAACTATCACTGCTGCTGTACTCACTGATCAACAGTTTGGTTGCGTTTTTACAGAGACAGGGGTAGCAAAACTTTGGCCAGCCAAAGCAATGTAGACTGTATCAGCATAAGCCAACACATATTGACAAATACCAGTAGCATATCATGGTTTAAGAAAATGCCAGTGCCACAGGATGCTACAGCAGAAACAATGAGAATTTAGTTTTCACCTTTACATGAGGTATTTTCTCCTACCAATGGCATTTTCTTCCATTACAGAATACTCACAAAAAATGGTACCAGCAAAACCAAAGAAAATCAAGTAATACAAGAAGTGAATTTATAAGAGTAAGATCTGTTTTATTGTACTTAATATGTCCAGCTGCTATGAAACTGCTATTGTTAAGTAAGCTCTTCTGTGTAGATGCAGCCGAAGTTTAACCCACGTTAAACTTTCACCTACATTTTTAGAGGTTCACCTTCATTAACTAGCCATCAACAGTTCATTTATGCTAACTAAACAAATGTCAAAAAAAGACACATGCACAAGGTAATGATTAACTGCAGAAAAGTACACACTAAACGGATTTGAGAATGACTGCTTTTTGCTTTTCCACAGTGGACAAATACAGTAATCAATACAATGAAATGAGTTCTGATACCATTTAGTATAAGGAGCATATGAAGTCCTATAACAGTATTTTTGCTATTTTACTGGAATCTTTGTGAAACAATAAAATGAGTAAGAATACTTAATTCTATTCACTTAATTTCTTTCCAGAACCTTCTTCAATGGTGTGTTTAATGAATTCCTTTTTTCACTTCCCCTCATACCCACAATCTTTTACACAACCCACACCTCACTAAAGTCCGCAGTGGTGACTGCATTCTGACCTTGGTCTGAAAATGAATTCTATCTCCTTCCTTCCACATTTCTGTCTGTAAAGTCTGCCCTGGAAAGACTGGCTTTGCAAAGCGAACCTAAAAAAAAAAAAAAATTGTCAGAATTTGTCAGATCTGTCAAACAAAGCTTAAAAGCACAGGCTCTAATAAAATGAGAAAAAGCAAGGAGAAAATGAGTCAACTAGCAATGCAAAATATCTAAATATGTAAGTAAACATACTGGATAGAGGCATTAAAATGCATTCAACAATAAGGAAACACAATTGTGGCAGTCAGGACAATGCAAAACCTTTTTCACCACCCTGAAGGATTTTTCTGAAAACTAGAAAATAAAGAAAATTAACAGCTTAGAATGAACTTACAGACCTTGATCGCCTTGAATCTGGTCACATCATTATTTGCAAACTGCTTCAAAACGTTTCTAGTAGCAAACCCAAATGTGCACAGTCCATGAAGTATGGGCTTCTCAAATCCTATTTCAAAAAGTAACATTTTAGTGCTTTTAACATGAGAAGTTTGCACATCTCTTCTACAAATATCCATGTTTTATTCACAGTATTTTCCTTCGGTAATGTTCTTAAATTAGGTTAAAAAAAGAAAAAGGATTATTTTACTGACAAAGCATCTGTTACTACCTATTGTTTCCTCTTGAGGCAAAGGAATGTATTCGCTGAGAATTGACACTTCAACACTGCATAAGCTAGACTCACAAGCAGAATGAGACCATGTCTGAAGAGTTGACAGAATGAAAATAAGAAAATTGTCTGTTTAGTGTAAGTGCACAGACACACCAGATATACAGTTACATGGATGTATGCATATTGATGGTAAGAGGTACTGTATGGATTGAAAAGTGGTTTAATTAAGATTAATTGATGCTTCCCATTTTGAATTCTTATTTATGATTACCAATTGTCTTCATATATAGTGCATGCTTCAGGATTAACTTTTCCTTGTTTAGAAGAGGAAAAAAACCACAACCTTGGAAGTTCAGGCATTCTGAGCAAACCTAACAAAAAAAAATTACAGTGTTTTGTTTATATTTTTTGGTCAGGCTTCCTTGCACCACCATGCTTTGGAGCAGGATCTTAACCTTGGCAGACAATAAACTTTATATTAGCAATGAATCTTTCTCCAGTCCTGCTGAAGTCTGACAAAATAAGCCTTTACAAATTGGCCTGAGATTACAGCACAAGAGTTAAGTTTTAAAGATACTGCTTATACTGAGTATGTTCTGATCCCTTAGCAGGTTGCTGTGACCTGACTGGGCATGTGAACAATTGATCATGCTTGCAACAGCCCATGGATTTGAGACAGGTCTGTCCAGCCTTGGCTCTGAAAATAGTTGCTTTGCCCAGAACTCATCTGCCACTCTCAGCTGTCACAATCTGTTTTTCCTGAGCTCTAAACAACTCCTCACAGCATCTACACAGCATNACTAAGACTCAATGCTGGGAAAAATAGGAATTCTGAGACACAGCCCAAAGCGAAGACAAGACTAGCAGGAGTCAGGATGAAAAACAGAAACTGTGACTGGTTAGGTTAGGAAAAGAGACATGACAGAAGGACAGACTGAAAGGAGCGTGAGTCTGTTTTCTCTCTCTAATAACTATTTCACTCTGACCATTCTGTCGTCTCCTTCCGGTGCAGTATTTGAATATGCATACTTTAATAGCATTCTTTATTTTGTACACTGTGCACAAAGTATTTCCTGAATGCACAAAAATACCTTACAGTAAATTTTAAAACAAATTACAAATTGTAACAATATCAGTATTCAGTACCTGTCATATAGAATGGTATAGTAACTGTCAGCTCTTTAAAAGCTTAGCTCAATTCACCATTCAAGAGCCAAAAACTACCACTATCTCCAAAGCTCAGCAACAGACATATCTGTTCAGTCTTACTTTCACTGGTATTTTCTTGATACAAAAAACACACACTCAAAGAAAAAATAAAGGTAATCAAGTTACTTTTTACCTAGAATAAAATGAAAGCAAAGTAAGTGTGGTTTTCACGTTACAATATCTTAGAAATATTCACATGCCATAAGAATAAAAGCACAAAAATATAAACGTGTTTTATTGTTGTATCTTCTCTGAAACATTACTTACAGGAAGACTTAACAGTAATCTTGGAATCACCTCAGTGTGTTAAGCTTAATGCTTGCTTTCCAGTGCACACCAGTAAGAGCCAGTCAATTAAAACGCTTAGAGAGCTTAAAGATAAGAATGAATTTGAAAATGCCCAAAAAAACAAAGCTTCTGTACAACACAAATACTTGTGGAAGATCTCTTTGATAATTTTCTTTTTCATTTAAACATAAATCTAGTATAGGTATTTGAGTAGGAGACTCCACAGCCGCAAAATTCAGCATAGTAGTTTTCTGTTCCGACAGACTCATCTACAGACTTAATTTTGTTTTTCACTGCAAGTACCAGTGCTCTTGGTATGTAGAAAAATTTTACTCCTTTTGTAAGGATTTTTTTTATGCAGCATTATATAAATGACCAACCTACTGTGCTACCAAGAGGTCCAGTTAAGCAATTTTACAAGAAGTGCTATCAGACTTTCCTTCTCTTGCTCTTTCCTGCCCTCTTGCAATTTATTGGGATTGAGAAGACTACACAGAAGTACTGAAGCAGAAAAAAAAAATCCACTGAGAGAGACCAACATAATCTCAAAATCATCTAGATGGAACGAATGATCTACCAAAGACATTACGTAATTCCCTCTGAAGCTTTTGATAGTCAATTGAATTGTATCTGCTTATGAAAACTGAGACTGTACAGATGGGAAGGTGGCAACATACAAACTCTACAAGGAAAATAGGATAGAAGATATGTTTCCACTGTAGATAAGAATGTGAGTGTCGACAAGCACCATTCCAAGCATTCCTAGCTACAAGATGCAATGCTTCAAAGCGAGGTGTCACACGCAACTTCGAAGACATCTAATGGTCACTTTAAGAACATCAGTGAAAAAGCACTGTTTTTCCCAGCCTGTCAGAGACTTACAGACCAAGTGAAAAAAAATTAAAAACACATTTATATCATCCTTTATCCAAATATTTATACAACAGCATCCCTCAACTCACCTCCAAGAGCAGCAAAACTTGGATCAACATGTAAAGGATTCCAATCCCCACTAAGCCGATATAAGGCAGCCTGCAGAAACAGAGAAAGAAAACTGGGAGGTTAGCTGGGCTTGTAGAAACCAGCAGAAGTCACTCAAAACTACAGATTGTGAGAAATTTGTTAATCTATTTTACTAGTTCTTAGATAAGAAACTCTACTACCATTAACTGTGTCTATTCTCGGTACCTGACAAAATAATACAACTGCTTAATGGGAAGAAAAAACAACATACTCTGCTCACAGATCCAGCTTCACTAAAATTTGACAACAGTAAAATAACACATTTCTTAGAATTTGTCAGCAGGGTCTTTTGCCTGAAGCGTAATTTTCAAGTGCCTTTTTACATAACAGATTCATCCACAATTTTTTTTTAAAAGAATTATATACGAAAACTTTCAAAATGAAACAAAACAAAACAAAAAACCACTACCATGCATTTTCAACTCAATTCATCTTACAGAGACCAGAAACGTTCTTATCTTTTGCTTTTTAACAGTAACATGACTGAGTAATTGTGATACTGTTCCCTCAGCACCTTCAAGCACAGCTAGTCCCAATATTAAACAAACAAACAAAAAAAAATCAATGACAGGCTAAGCTTTCTAGAAGACTTTTCCTTCATGTTAAATATTCTCTTTCACTAGTAAAAAGACAAGAAACACAAATGTAGTGTATTGCATATAATGTGAATGTGGATAAACCTGAGGAATGATAAAGAATACAGATGCTGTACTTCAGTTTCCTTTGTATAGCTTTACATTTTCACTATCAGATCTTGTATTTGCTGTATGTGTGAAGTTGCCAGAAGTCCATAATATCAGAGGTATGACAAGTCAACCTTTTGTGAGTCTTTCTAGTCTAAAAACTTACATGGTCATCAGATTCCACTGAAAGAACTAAATGACTGAGAGGTACTCTCTAGTGCAACATTTCCAACAGTACAGAGAAAATCAGCACATTGTGTTAACCAACACTAGTGAAGGGTTCAAGAATTTCATTGTTTTATATGATGGCATGTAGAAAATGAACAAAATTTTAACTGAAAAGAGCTTTTAAGCTGAAAAGAAAAACAAATTCTGTTTTGATACAGCATATCATTGGCCTCTGGAATCCTTTATTGCTAAACAGTCTTTTCCAGTATTTTACACTGGGATTGTATAAAAAAGTATGTATTTATCCAAATGAGGGTAGACTGCAGCAAAGAAAAGCAACACTAATCTGTGTTTGAAGGAAAGAAGCTAATAGATTTCTCAACAGAAAGAGGAAAATAAAAAAAAAAGACAAACAAAACTGGAAGATTCCCCAAAGGAAATATTTTCTGATATATGTCTAACACTGTTCCTTCTACCAAACTTGAAGCTAACGACACCACAACTAAGCTGTTCTGAACCCATATTATCATTTTAATCCATAATCGTTTTATTTTTGATCTATTAATATTCAGGTGTATGTCTTCAAGTGTATGCAGCTTTCACACCAAGCTCTAACTCCCTCCTATTTGGCCTGGTAGATTTAATCAATACAGCAAATGTTTTGAGTCTCAGTTATGGTGGAATGTAGAGGACCTTTATACTGCTTTTGTGTGTGGGAGCTGGACATATGCACTAAAACAGGCACAAAGAAAACTCTAAATGGTAGCATAGCTTAAGTCCGCAAATCTTAGAAAGGTAAGTACTAAGCTGATAGTTCTCTAAGGCTCCTTAAATTGTTGTTTATTCCTTTTGAAACACAACTCCTTTTGAAAACAAAGACAAATCAGTAAGATGGTATCACTGGATCTGAAATTCGTAACTGTAATTCTACTTTTACCCTAAACATTTTTTATATGTAACTTTTTGTTAATGATCTTTTTAATTGATCCCACAAAATCTTAGAAAATGGTAAAGACTGGAAAATCTGTACTAACATAAGACTTCAGTTCATATGAATCTGAACAATAGGTATGTCAATATTCAGAGTTTGAGCTCCAAAAGGCACAGAGGAAAGGCAAGTAACTTGATAATCTGAAATTAACCTTATAGGATCAACAGGAAATAGAAATCACTAAGGTATCTTGCCAAGTGAGAAGAATAGAGTCAAGATGTCCTGAAGGAAGTATCCTTCAGTGTCAGGACACTCCAGCTAGCAATATACAAGCCAAATCAAGTCCAAAAGAGCAAGCCAAATGGACTGCTAAGTGCTCCTATGTCATAGAGGCCTTTCTAGAGGGTCACCAAGGAGTGTGCAGTGAAACACATATTGTTAGTTAAGGGGGCAACAGGGAAGCACCCTGAGATAACAGGGTAATGTAAATATTTACTCTGTCACATCTAAGGCAGCTGAAGTGAACAGTGGAAAAAGACAACCGGAAGATGGCTAACAATTACTGCCTGCGGAGAGCACCTGCTCCCTTCACATACCATTAGAATCATAGGATGGCTTAGGTTGGGAATCCACCCTAGTTTGAATCCCCCTGCCATGGGCAGGGATGCCACCCACTAGATCAGGTTGCCTAGGGCCCCATCCAGCCTGGCCTTGAACACCTCCAGGGATGAGGCATCCACAGCTTCCCTAGGCAACCTTTTCCAGTGCCTCACCACCCTCATAGCAAAGCATTTCTTCCTAATATCTAATCTAAATCTAATCTAATCTACCCTCTTTTAGTTTAAAACCATTCCCCCTTGTCCTATCACTACACTCCTCATTGTTCCTACAGGCCCCCTTTCAGTACTGGAAGGCCGCTATGAGGTCTCCCTGGAGCCTTCTCTTCTCCAGGCTGAACAACCCCAGCTCTCTCAGCCCCTCTTCACAGTAGAGGTTCTCCAGCCCTCTGATCATCCTCGTGGCCCTCCTCTGGTCCCTCTCTAACAGGCCCATGTTTTTCTTATGCTGGGGGCCCCAGAGTTTACCACAATGCTCCACGTGGGGTCTCACAAGAACAGAGTAGAGGGGGAGAACCACCTTGACCTGCTGGCCATGCTGCTTTTGATGCAGCCCAGAATATGGTTGGCTTTCTGGGCTGCAAGCACACATTGCTGGCTCATGTTGAGCTTCATCAACTAAGACCCCCAAGTCCTTCTCCTCAGGGCTGCTCTCAATCCATTCGCCGCCCACCCTGTTTTTGTGCTTGGGACTGCCCTGACCCAGGTGCAGGACCTTGCACTTGGTCTTGCTGAACTTCATCTGGTTCACACATGTCCACCTCTCAGGCCTCTCAAGGTCCCTCTGGATGGTACCCCTTCCCTCGAGCATGCCAACTGTACCACACAGCTTGGTGTCATTCTGTCTGATCTCAATTCTCACAAAAATAGAACAAAAATTGGGAACTAAGAGTGGCACTGCACTCCCCACTCATACACACAGAAAACCCACAGCAGCAGGGTTTCACAGAACACACACATGCTGCTCTTCTGATTTGATGCGTCTTCACTTGTCCCCACTCTTCCACTGAGAAGCAGTTAAAACTGTTTTCACTGTCAAAACCTAGAGACGAGCTCTGAGGTAGCACTAGTTTCTTTGCTAAGAGCTGTCTATGGTCTTAATGACACCAATATTGAAGTGAAAACATTAGGAAAGAAATTTTTCACGGGAAGCAGAACCATTTAAAAAAAAATTTTAATGACAATTTAAATGAAGTTGCACTCAACAGAATTATACAAAGTAGAGTAACACCTTTCATTACCGAAGTTTTCTTCCAACAGCCTAAAACATAACAGCAAATCACCACTCTTGAGAACTAGAAAATAAAAGTTGCCAGATATGAACTGTACAAAATCATTAAATGACTTTAAAGTAAAATTCTAAGGATATTTATTCTTTTGAGAAATTTAAAAGCTGTCAGAAGACTGTTTTCATAAAGGAACTGTTTCAATCAATTTTAAATCAAACTAAATTTGAATTTTCATTCAAAATTACCATTTAGTTGCAGTAGTGGAAAATTCCATTTACATATGAGAAAAGAGACCAAATCTCAACTTAAATCTTGCTATGCAGCTCTTGCTTACTAAAATTGTAATAACAACTAGCCATTTATTTAGGCTGATAATAAGCACTACTTGGGAGACAATACTTCTACCAAATGCCTTTCAAAATAACTGTAGCAAAAAATATTAGTATTTCACTAACAAAATAAACGTAACATTTAGAAAATAATTAAGTTCAGATAATTAAATTTGATCAACGTATTTTACTAAAAATCTGACACAAGAATATGGCATATACTTGTGTTTTGGTATTTTCAACAATTGGAGTGGCACTGGTCACAGCTAGAAAACACAGGCTGAACTGAGTAACACAGCAGGTTGTTTCAGATTCAGTGTAGCCAAGTCAGGTCTGCCGACAAACTTCTTTTCATTTACCACAGTCTTTGGTATTAATTATATAAACTGCATTCCACATTAGAACAGAATTGTTTTAAAGCAGTGTTGGCTCTACTTTCTATATTCCTACAATAATGACATTTCCTGAAGTCTTGAGTAATAGCATTAAAAAAAAAAAAAAAAGTGATGCATCCTTGGAGGATGACAAGAGTCAATTGATGTTGGGCATTAGATTGAAGTCAGTCATAATACGGTTAGATTGTTCTCCAATTAATAGCACAAACTGTCAGGTCTCATTTCCTAACAATTTAGGAGTTCTGCCAGACCACAAAAGGAAAGGCAATATTCAACCTGTCTGTGCCAATTTTTCAGTCTTGCCTGCGGACTACAATAAAGGTCAGTTGTAAAGCTAACAAAAAGGGAAGCCAACTCTCCATGTATTTTGCCTTCTAATTTGGGAGAAGAGAAAGAGCTTTGCCCCAGAGCTTACACTTCCAAGTACTTCTGTGCATATATGTGTATGTGCACGTTTGTTTATGCATATGCATGTATACTTTACTGAACAGGTTATTTAAGCAACAGCAAGCGGCAAAGGCATCTCAAATTAAAAAGTCGCAAATCTCATCTACACATTTCAATGAGCTCTGATTTACATTAAGAACAATGAATGTTTCCAGTTAAACTGTCCGTGTTGATTCTTCAAGGGCTAAAATTGAGCACCATACTTAATTCACTGTGATTAAAATTAAGCTGCTACACTTCACCTGAGATCCCCATTTGCCATAACTTCTTTTTAATTAATTATCTCTTTAAGTGTAAGTATAGATATCAGGACTGAACAATTGGTAGAAATTGACACATAGGAAGGGAAAAATGTTTGTTTGTTCCTTCAGATAACAAACTATTTTTCTCACCAAAGTAGGCCTATGTGAAAAATAAAATAGATACCATTAGTTGTCCATAACAGCTTCCAATGCCTAAATATGTTCTGTGGAAGTCTGGTTCACACATGATTCTATTTTTTAGCCAGAATGTAACTAAGAAATACAAGTGCACAGTTTCCTAGACTATTTTAAGTTTGCAATTGTTCTTTGTTTTCTGGACTATCTAAACACAACCTTATTCCCTGCATATCTTAGACTCCTTCAGGAGTAAGAATTACTTAAAACCTTCAACCAAAACACCTTCACAGAAACAGCTATAAGCAGTACTAGGTATAACAGGTATGCAGTGGCATGACATCTTCTCTCCTACTTTATCCCACATTATTTATGTCCTTACTATTTATCCTCATCACATATTTTTCAAATTTAAAATCAACTTGTATACTCTCTGGCACAGGCTTCATAGAACATTAGCTATTTATCAGAAGCATGGCAAATGTACAAGAAGCCTTTTCTTCTCTTTCAATTAAAATGTACAAACCACTTTGGTTTGTGGAACTTCAAAGAGAATAATGATTTTTATGTCCTTTAATAAGGTATGCACACACAAGGGGAGGAAACGAACTCGTAGTAATGAAGTGCATCTTGCTTAAACAAAATCACTGCTAGCCTAGTATCTTTTCTTCTTTTACCATCTTACCACACAAAATTCTAGTATAATCAAAGCCCTCAACTATTTTTCAAGATCACCATAATTTAAAAATTATAGTCGGATCTTCCCAACAGGGATAAATATATTTAAAAAAAGGTTGAAGCAGGCATCATAATAATGTAACAAACTTTTTAAGTATAAGGGCTCGCTCACTACACAATGTCAAGGGTCTGAAGAGTACCATGTCTGCAAACTGCAACTTCTAGACAAATTAAGAAAACATTATCAAGTCTTTGCGATGGCTTCACATCCCTTTGTTTTGCTTGTATCATCCTTTGTTTTTAAGCACATTTTGTCTGGCAGTATCTGTGAATCTACCGCAGCATTTCATTCTTTCCATTATAAAACAAATTATTTATGCTACAAACAACAAAAATCACTTGAGGCTCTCAGGAGGCTCTCTTGTGCTATACTCTGAAGTTAACTTAAATTTACATGTTTTCAGGCATTGCTGTACCACAATCGTTACAGAGCAGGACATAAAAAAAAACATTTATCCTGTAACCATATTTTCCCCATCCATGAACATGCTTTCATCATCATCTCTCATATGAGCATATCACACTCATTCAGTAAACAACCTTAATTCAAAACATTCCCCTTCCTGTAATTTTTTTCTTCTAATCTGTTAAAAAGAAGAAAATCTCTCCAAGGAAACAAACACAAACTGGAAATAATGAACATTTATGCACATTGTCACAATGTGACGATTACTTATCCTGCCTACACCTATGTTTTCTAAAAGCACACAAAAATATTTACATATGCTTAAAATAAAAATATAAATGCAATGTGTTGTATAAAAGATCACTTTCCACAGGCAAGTACCAACACCCCAATTACACAGAAGCTTGCAAGGGTCTTAACATCTCATACTCAGAGTAAAGCATTGTCTTACAGTATTGAACCTGCTGACAACAGGTAGACAACATTTTATAGTCGGTTTCAGTTTAATAATGCATTATGCTTTTAAATGTTTCCCATGCATGTCTTTCCTTCCAAAATGCCTTTTTAATAAGGTTTTATTGCAAAGTCCACTCTTTTATAAGAAACTAATTTTGTACATAATTGTCTTCACAATTGTTTCCACTTAAAATAAAAACTGCAATACTGACAGACCACAAGAGAGTGAAAAGCTAAACTCAAGTAGCCAGAAGACAGCAGTACAAGCAAAAGGACAGGAGGACTGAGAGTCACTCAGGAAGGGAAGGAGATTCCTGAAGTCTTAGTCATGGGGTGCTGATGACACTACCCAAAACATGGCAGGTCCCAGTTCTTCCTTCTCTTTGAGAGAAAACAGAATGCAACCATACTTTAGAAAAAAAGCAATAAAGGCAGCAAATTCTTCACATCTTGTCAGTCAACATTTGATCTACACCTGCAACAGGCTTCACACAGCTTGTGTATTTTAAATGCTATCAGATTAGTCTAAGCGTGGATTTACTGAATCTTTCTGAAAATCTCTGAGTAAATATAAAAATCATTATATTTCCTAAATTGGCTTTTCTATGCTGCTTATTGTATCACTTTCTCAAAAAGCACCATCAGATGCTATATGCCACTCCTTTAAACATGCTCTGTGGGATTAAAATACCTCAAGCATTTTACAAACAACTTTACTTTATAGACTGAGAACTGTAAGAAAGCAGAAAAGGTCATAATTGTTGGCAGCACAAACCAATTCCAGCTCTCCAATTTAACATTTGAAGGCCTAATTCTTCATAGTGCGTCACACTTTCAAAGTACACTTTAAAAGTTCAGAACACAGCTCCCATGAATTTTGATTTCAGCCTGCAGTGTGCAGATGTTCTCAGGTACCAAATTCCATCTTCTCACCTCTCTGATCAACTACTGACTAAGGAGCACCCATGCCTGAGTATTTTGGGATATATGGATAAGCACTTGCCCACAGACCATAAGAATTACACAGAAAAAGGAAAGAAAATCCACTGTTGAAGAACTGCAACTCCAACCAGTCACTAACCAGGACATCATTTTCCTGTCATTAATCCTTCTCAGAACACAACTGCCTGCAACAACAAGACAGGAAAACACATCCTACTCTATCTCGATTCGTGCCCAGAACCCTCTCCTTGCCTGTGGTCAGAGTTCTTGAAGGAGACAGAGCACACCATTTATACCTGCACAACTAAAAATTGCATCATAACGCATTGCATGCACAGGGGATTAAGACTACACACAAAGCAAGCTGTATCTGGAATTTTTGTGTTTTAGCGTCTCTGCAACATTTAAAATATTATCATAGTTTTCCAAATAAAATCAACTTAAAAGCAACAGGATATCAAAAAGCTGTTCCTCTCAACACACCAGTATCAGTCTCAAGTTTCATCTGCTCTCACACGGAATTTTAAAAATTCTTGAAACCAAGGATGGCCAATTTTCTTGACCCTTGAAGCCACGTATCAGAAGTGCTTGAGATACCCAAGCTGCACGGAAAAGGAGCTCCAGGAGCAATTTATGTGACAGGTCACAGGACATTGCTTGGCAAAGACGTACTGCAGGCACAGCTGCATGTACGCAGTTTGTCCGAAAGCAATGGGAGGCTGAGAAACCGTGTTTTCCAAAATCTATCTAAAGAGTCTTTTCTACTTCTTTGCCTTGTCTATTTCTCCCTATCAATTTAAGTAACAAAGAATACTCACAGTCAGAATTCAAAGTGGGAGAATGCTTTAATGAAATATATGATACCATCGCAAGCAAAGGTAAGTTTTCAATTGGTAACCCTTTCTTACAATACTAGGCATTTTGCTAAAACAAGCTGACGTTAACAAAAATTTGGAAGTCCTGCAAACTCCACTTGTTATAGCTTTTGTTCTTCCATAATGACAAACAGGAAGTGGGAAGAAACACAGAATAGTAAAACTAAAACAGCTTCTTGAAAAATTCTGTTTTATGGGCTCCTGTGATACTGTGTACTGACTGTGACAACACTTCATATGTTGAATATTAATTTTTATATAGATAGATAACAGTTCTAACTAACAGATAACAAAAGAAACATATCACCCTTCAAAATATCAGAATGCTGTAAGTTTCTCCCGGACAAACAAACAAATAGAAAAAAAAACATAGAAAGCCACCAACAAACTCAAGACCCCATATTTATTTCTTTCCTCAAAAGTGGCCTGCATCACTTGGACATCATCCACTTCATATATGCACTGCAGCTTATTTTGTGTTTGTCATCAAAAAGTGAATTCCAAAGAAATCAACACATTCGGGAACGTGGTGAAAACAAAACTCTCTAGAGATACAAGTATGTAGGGTGCACAGACTGTGCATCTTAATTGCATGAGGAATCATTCAGCAAAATTTGTCTGATCAACCAATTTAAGTGCCTGGTTTGAAAGCTGGCAAGAAAACAGCAGCTTGGCGATACCAAAGGTCTGTAACTACATTAAACATTCCATACCAGGCTGAAATTGCATGATTCATTTCTTGCTAAATGGCTAATAGTCAAACACTCTCCAGACTTCTTGATCTTCTGTCAAAAGTTCTATTTTATTCAAAAGATTTACGGAAGTACATCCAGTAAAGCATGGCTGTGGTTACAGACAACAAACTACAAAAATGCCACAGTACATGCACATCTATACAGAGCAACATGGAAAAAAAACGTCACCTAGTTCTTTATGGAAAATCTCATGAAGATCACCAAGGAAATATTTTATGTACTTCTGCAGGATGCAAATTTTAAGCCTTAAACCCTTTTAGAACCTCAGATACTTCCAGTAGATTTTCCTCAACTATTTTTCATCTTCCAGCAGCTCACAGTATGTACTTCAAGTCATTCATTCTTAAGTACTGGTTGGTGTTTAAGTAACTTCTCAGGAAGGGGCACAGATTTGAAAGGGATAAAGATTTATTATACTACCTGCCATTAGTCTCTGATACCACTAAAATAGTTTGTTCTGTCAGTGGACACTGACATAAGAAAGAATCATTTTTCAAAGAACTGTAGGTAGCTATAGCCTCCATTTTGCTGAACACACAGTGAAGGGCAAAAAGTGGCTATTATGCCTACGTTCCCAGCATCCTCTTCACTAAATAGCGATTCCTCCCATCTGGAAACACATGAAAAACATTATTCCTCTTGCACGCTAACTTAACCCAAAGTTTTCAAGAATCTTCTGATTTCCACAGAGTGCACATGCAGCTGCAATGTGCTCATTACAGTGAACCTAAGGAGATGTCAACGCACAGGTAGCAGCAAGTAGTTAATTTAAAATTAAACAACTTCTACAACAACCAGAGCCACTAACCTCAGTGAAAAATAGGAGTCATCATTGTAAACATTTTTAAAAGATGCATGGTCGTCCAGTTATCAGGAAGTTTATTACATCATGATGCTCTCAGGAGTTAGGGAGAAAAAACTGTGTTTTTCTTAAGTAAACTGTGGTAACACAAAAACTGAGTGTTCAATGTCACAACAATCATTGGAAACTAATACAGTTCAAGTTTACTCAAATGACATCTACAGACTGAGTCTCTCAGTCTGTCTCCTCACACTCTAAACCAATTTGATGGCTCAGTAGCAACAGTCATTTCTGCCGACACCTTTGGCATTTAAACACAAAGAAGAAAAACATTCCAGAACTATCAATGCAATTTGCATGCCAGCTTCCATTTACAAAAAGGATTTTATGCAGTTGTGTGTCATTCCGCAGACACATAAATGTAAAATTTTGATAACATTTCCCCAAGCTGTCCTACAAATGAAAGTCTGTATTTCTGCCTGTAAAGTTCCCAAGTTCTACACAGTATCCGTCCTACACACAGGCATCATCAGTTAAGCACAGATGCTACTGAATAATGGCAGATAAGCTTTCTTGTGATTCTGAAAGTCCACTGCCTGTGGCTCCTGCAAGATCTAATTGGAGAGGAATTCTCACTGTACACTTACCTATCAGATCAGATCATAAAATAAAAACAGTGCAATGGCTACTCTGTGCCACTTCATTGATTTCAAAAAAATCTATTTTGCAGTAGCAAAGTTTCCAAACTTCTGCATTATAGTGTCGCTACCACCTTCTTTTATCTCATGAGCTCAGCATCTTATACACTGACAATTCTAGACATAAAAGATTGAGGTTTAGAAACTAATATTCAAAATAAATGCTTTAACTATTGGGCCACTCAGGTTGCTGTACCTCCTCTAATAAAGTGCCAGCTGCGAGAAAGCACCTTTCCACTCCATTTCTCCACCACTCAGGAGCAGAGTACTCTCTCATTTTCCCCTGTTCCTTGATGTGCTTGCACACTTTTGATGAAGCCTATTCAGAAGAACTGGACATTGGTGTCTTTTAAACTGACACTGTGAATTTTAGGATGCAGTAACTAAATTAGTGACAGATACAGAAACGCTGAGCTAGTCTCTTTCTTGTTTAAGTGGGTAGGGCTAACTTGGACTTCAAGTACATGAATCAGCTGGATGAGACTTAAGTTGAATTACTGTGTATGTAATCAGAGCCAAGCAGGCATCACAGCTACCACAGGTCAGCTGATGCTCAATAATTTAATTGCATCTTCAAAAGGTATAACCACCTTCCAGGACTAAGTTGCTTTTGAAACTACCATTCAGCATCTTCATGTTTTCCCTTCTTATTTGTATGATTCCCACATTTCTCTATCTTCAGAAAAGGATATATTTTATTTACTCAGGTTTTTGGCTTTGGAAAACAGATGCCTGTGATCCAGTGGGACAGTGAACGGAGGGAAACATACCTGGACAGACATCTATCAGTATTTCAGGTTTCCCTGACTACTACTACTACCAGAGAAATTTAAATTTTTCAAAACTCTGAATCTTGAACCACTTTCATTTCTTAAGTCATTGTGTGTTTGCAAGCACCATTCATCGTAAATTTCATAGACTTTAAACATCTCTTTTTTTTTTTACTACCACAGAATACAAGTGTTCATCATGTTCATTTCCTCTTTCTATGTGGAATTTTGTAATAAAGCATAATAAAATTGTTACAACTTTATGAAAAGAATGTTTTAGTATATTGAATACACCATCTTAACGTAGCACAAATTTTAGCTTCAAGTTATACGTAAAGTATATATAAATAACGGAGGTGTAACAGAAAATTAGAAATCTTGCATGATATTCACTAATAGTTCATTCTCCAAGTAAACATTTTCACACCTTGAGCATGTACAACTTTACCTGATCAGCTGTTGTGACATCAGAAAGTACAGCATCAGGGGGTCTCTTGGGTGGATTTACTGTTACCTAAAGCAAAAGTAGTAATATCAGTATTTCATTGCATAAACCTTTTATCCACACCCATGCCAGAATCACCGTCAGAAATGTACAAAGAAAAATAGCATTTACAAAGTTGTTAGGGATCCTCCCACCCCCTCTTCAAAGACAAATAGGAAAAAAACATTCATGCCAGAAAAAGTCAGTTTTCAGGCTTACCTTTGCAAAGATAGTGAACCTGCGGCATCGTATCTGACTAAGTGTGGTGGTTTTACCCAGCTAAACAGCCAACCTCCACCACAACCGCTCGCTCACTCCCCCTCCTCAAAGGAACAGGGGGAGAAAATACGATGGACAAGGGCTTGAGGGTTGAGATAAGGACGAGCAGGTTACTCACTAATTATCGTCACGGGCAAAACAGACTCAACATAGGGAGATTAATATAATTTATTACTATCACTAGCAGACTAGAGCAGTGAGAAACTAAAAGCAAACTAAAAACACCTTCCCCCCATCCACCCTCTTCTACCTCCTCCCCCCGAGCAGAGCAGGGGAACAGGGAATGGGGGCTGCGGTCAGTCCGTATC
>VXAL01003617.1:82977-116053 GCA_013399475.1 Chauna torquata
GGCAGCTTCTGGAATCTTCTCACAGAAGCCACCCCTGTGGCCCCCCGGCCACCAAACCCCCACCACGTAAACCCAATACACTAAGGTACACCTAGCTGATCAATTTGATTACTTTTCTTCCAAACTATCAAAAAAATCTCAAGACCCAAAAACTCAGTTGTCTCATAGATCGTTAGTGTTTTGGAAAACAGATATGAAAGTGAAGCTTTTAATATAATACTCTAAAATGATCAGTGGAGTACAAAATAATTTATTACCTCACAAAATAATTTATTACCTCACTTATGGACCATATCACTTTTGGCCTTATAACAGCTTTTTTTTTTTTTTCTTTGCACTTTTTTCATCTTTGCTATTACATGCTGCGTATTAAGCCCCACAACATTGTAAATAAACTATTCTTTTGCAATCTGCAGCCTCATTGTTCAGTTTTGACGATATAAACTTTACCAGCAGACTGTCAGAGAATATCTTAGGTGATGATAAACACAAAGAATGCCATAACCAATTCAAAACTATTAAAGTAGCTGAAAACTTTTTTCCCCTCTTTTTGTAGGGTTTTCAAAATAAACAAAGAGAAACTAGCTTAAGCTGTAAAACAAAAGCAAGCAACTTAACTCACACCTGTGGAAATTCTACTTAATCTTAGCTTGTGTAGGCTCTTTCCCAAAGAAAAGAAAAATCAACAAAAACTGAGTGCTGAGCAGTTTCACATCTAATAATAGCAGAGTCTCCTTCCCATTTATTAACAGCAGAGCAAAGACACCTCTTGGATGGAAGACTTGAAAACATCACTCCTGCTTTTGTCACTTCAGATCCACAACGGATCTACAGATTATTCAGCTTGATAACAAGAATACTACCTAACATGCTTTCAGAACATGAATGGCTTCCCAATTTATCTCCAATTTGTTTAAAGAAACTCAACCTGAACTACTGAGCCATAAAGTGGTTGAAACTAGCCAACAAATGAACAATTAAGGAAATCCACTGTCAGCAAAGGCAAGAACACTCCAGCTGAAGAGCAGAAATATGACTTACACAGAGTGTTGTTGCTCAGCGTAGACCTCAACTTGCAAATTTGTTCTCCTTGGTTTGCAGGTACAATAAATGTGTAAAGTGACAAAAACATTTATTGCACAACATGTCTGATCAGTTTGGGATTTCTTTTTTGCACAGAAGGACATGAAAGTTCCCCCCNAACCAGGGAAATTTGTCATTTGAAACTGGCCTCTTGCATGCAGACTGCTGAATGTGCTATTCCTATGTTGTCTTAACTAGATGGTATTTATTAACTTCTATCACAAGAGGGACTGTTACCTGAAACAAGCATTCTTTATATTTTGAAATGTAAAATTATTTAAATAGCATTCCCATCCTTCACTAAATAGAGTGAATAAGTTGCATTTGCACTAGGTGCAAAGTTTAAATAAAAAGCACAAAGGCACTACAGTGGACTCACTGATACCACCACTATAGATTAGCAACGTTTCTTTTGGACCACTGTTTTTTCATGCAGTATTAGAAGCCTTAGTGCTTCTGTAATCAGTCTTATATCAAAGAACACTATGCATCATCTGGAAGAATATTCTGTGAATTTGTTATACCACATAGAAGCTTCTCCTATTTCCCTTTGAAGCAGTACGCATTTCAAGATTTGATTTGTAAAGTTACAAAACTTCACTATAATTGATATAGGTCATAAAGATTAAATTATATGGATTATATAACCTAAAGTTATGACCTTAGGGTTATACGGTTATGTAGATTATAAATTTACATCCAAAAATCCCAAAGAACATCCCCCGCTGTATTACAAATTTAAAAAAAGCTAGGTGTTATAAATTATTGAAAATACCAAGCTTACTATAGCCTACTGTTGAATTGACTGATGGTTATTGTAGTGCCTCATGGCTCTAGTTCACAACAACAACATTCTGACATAGCTGGCACTACCCTTAAACACAGTATTCAAGGAAAGAATAAGCTATACGTCAGGTACCTGACCAGCTACTTCATGCGTTTGGACATGCATACTGTGTGTTCATGTGACATTGTTCGTCACTTGCTAACTCTCCCCCAGAATGCTGGAGTTCCACTCCAGCAGAAGTGAGAAATAATAATGCTACATCTCTCTTTTCTTCTCTTTGCTTTCCACACCTCCTTCACAGGGACATATAGATTTATGAAGAGCTACACCTAGAGGTCTCTTCCAGAAACTGCCAGTTCAAACCTAACACCACTTTGAGTACTTACTCCTCAGCTTCTTACTAAGCTAAGCTTTTCACTAGAGCAACATGTTGCAGTATTGACATATGATCATACCTACTAGCACAAACATATAAAAAAAATTACTTAATGAGACATTAACACTCTCTGTATACTTACACACAAAATTGTCACTAGGTATCAATTAATTTTTAAATGTAAATAGTCCCGTCACCTCCCCTAAAGAGAAGTAACAAGAAGCTCTGAGGTCGAGGAGCAGAATACATAGTAATGATAAACTGATGAAGCACAGATTATGCACTCACGATTGGGTCTATAAGGACTGAGGCAGAAATGAAAGTGTGGTCATGACAGCAAAGTTGAGGCAGGTTTAAAATCACGAAAACTCTGTTATGAGTCTAGGCAGCACAATCCGACAGCTCAGCAGCAGGCCTTCAGACTGTCTCTAAAATCTCAGCCTCTTGTTATTGCCCTCTCTGCTCATGTTCAAACAAGAACAGTCAAAAATTTTGCTCTTAAAGCTACGAATATGAGAAGTAAAGCTCCCAGAATCTACTTGAAAACACCACGACTTACAAATAAAAGCCACTTGTATGTTCTTGTTCTGACCTCAGAGGCCTCTAAAAATTGTTTAGATCAAAAGTATATTGAGAAAACACAACCTTTTGCAGGCTAGCTTTTAACAAGAAATATATAACTTTTCTCATCAGTTTGTCTACAGAGAGTGTGGTTGAGAGTAATTAAATACATAAAATCAAAACACGCAAAGTTTCTGTTGTTTACAAAGCTTACATTTGGGCATCCTAAAACCAAAAGTCAATATGACTCTTGCCAGTTGAACTGATAGGATCTTCCATCTGACCTACAGCAGCAGGAGTTTGAGGATTTTAGCACTGCCCAGACTACATGTAGTCTTTTACTACTTTTGTGGAATTAATTGGGTCAAATTTAGCTACTTCAGGTTACAGCCAGCTAGACTGTCAACTTCAAAAGATCCTCTTCTAAAAGACCTAATACAAATCCTCTAGAGGAACTTGGTGTCCACATCACACATTTCACATGAACTTCAATTTCATTGAAAGACATTACTTTCTAATGCCAAGTCCACAGATGAATGCAAGCTACTTTAGATACTCTCAAAGGACACTAAACGGCATCCTTACTTGTAACACAACACAGTCTTCATATAAGACTTGCCATTCATATAGTATAGAAAGAACTGGATGGTTACAGAGAAGCATACAGCTTTTGACAAATTTACAGTGGTACAGAATATGAAAATACCAGTTCTGAAAAACTCTTTTTCACTTTTTGGTTTAGTCACTGCTAGAACAATCCAACTTAATTTAGATTCTAAACATTTTCCAGAGAATCTCCTATTCTATTAGCGTATTTTGTACCTGTTATTTCAAATATTTAAATGTAGGAATATCTTATCAGTAGCATGCTCAGCAATTCACTTTGCTCTCTAATTGTCACATACACTGGTTTTCCAGGTCCTGAACAGCATCTTTTCTCATAGGCTCCTCAATGAACTGAACTGTTTAGATTCAATTTGAGTTTGTACTGCTCTAACTTTACCGTGGTGGTGGTCAAACATTGGAACAAGTTTCCCAGAGAGGTGGCTGATGCCCCATGCCTGCCAATGTTCAAAAGCCTTTTGGATAACGCCTGCCGTAATATGCTTTTACTTTTGGTTATCACTGAAGTCGTCAAGCAGCTGGACTGGATGATCTTTGAAGGTCCCTTTCAACTTAACTATTCTGTTCTACACTGCTTAAATGCTAGCATATCCTTCCTAGTTGATACAGCAAATATTTTTCTTGCAGCGCTGACAGAATTATAATTTTTTTAATATCAATACGCTTGAACTTACCTTGGCCTTTTCTGATGTTCGTTTTCCACCAAATCCTCCAGCTCCAACAAAAAACAAAGAGAACTGGTTATAGCACACTAGATCCTTTCCACAATAGGTATTCACTGAAAGACAAGAAAAGAGAATGGTTGTATATTGTCTTCTTTTTTCATATAGCTATCATATGTGGGTACAAGAGAACAGTTCAGCTTCAGACATGCCAAAGCCGTTTTAGCAAGTTAAAGGACAACGGTTACACTTTGACATTGTACAGCTGCAAGTCATTTCTTGGCTAGTGAAAACTGATGATCTATTTTGAATAATACTATCATGAATTTATCTATATGAAAGCATTAAAATTTAAAAATAACCTATCAAAATGCTGATGACTTTTAAGGTGTTAAAAACACAGTGCTGCAATTAGTATTTATTTCAGCATTTCACACTGCATTAGTAATTTATTTAAATAAGACAGAATTGAGACATAAAATATGATTTATTAGAAGCTATTAAGAATGTCTAGCATGTAAAGCATATTACCAACTCATACAAAAATGTACTACCAGTATCTTGTATGAAAAGAGCTCCAGAGCAAGTTTTAGTTTAAGGTCACTTGTTCCAGAAGTTAAACTTCTTGAATCATTGAGATTCAGCTTCCTATTTCCAGTTCATGCCTACTCCACTCCCTCACACCTTAGACTGAAATTTACAGTATTGTTAATAATGTCTATTTCCAGTTCTGAAAGGAATTTAAAAGCCACTAACATTCTGTTAACAAAAAGAACTTCTGTGTGTTGCAGAAAAACAGACATTTAATGTTAGCGCAATACAGAAGCAAAACACAATGAGAAGGAACAACTGGGACAGTAAATATCTTTTTGAAATTTTATCTGTAAACTGGAAGAATAAAAGCTCAAGAGTGATTAGAGATTCACTGCCTATTAATCTATTCTTGCAGCCTAATTTCTCAAGGTATACCACATCTAAAGATATAAAAATTCGGAAAACAACAACTTAGCAACTTCCACAGATGTTCTGATCCTTTAACTAGGATACCTTCTGATCCCTTTCCTTGGAAGGAAGTAGGGTTTTAGTGGACAAACATCCCCTTGTTGAAGGGTGGCAGAATCTAAAATAGCTGCCTTCAGACAGGACTGTTACTAATAAGAACTCTTTCTGTTCAGTTTGCACAGTACACTATTCCACTTCCACAGGGAGAAATCAAACCCTCTCTGAAATCTTTTTCCAAAAAACAGCATTCTTAATTTCAGTACCTTAACTGCCCAAGAACAATGATATTATACATTTACACAGCTATTGAGCTCATTTCTCAGCTGTCATTGAGATTTAACAAGGTAACAGTCTTTACTGGAGAAAGGCTGGCAGTTATTGTTACAGCTGGTTAAATACTGAGCCTATCAGATTTTACTGCATCCCCTCAGAAAATTATGAACTTTCTCACCATCTATAAGCAAGACTGCTCCCGAACCTTTGTCGAGTATATCAGCAATAGTTGAAACTGAAGTTAATTGCCCTGTAAGACAATAAAAACATGTATGTTTTAGAATCGTAAGATTTTGCTTCAAGAATGTTCACAGATCACTCTTTACACTGTTTTAATAGCAATAATAATCTTTACACTATTTTAATAGCAATAATAATCATAATAATAAACATAATAATCACAATCACCATGACAAAAAAGTGGGAATATTTTCAAATCTTGGTTGTTGTTTTTAAATCTTGCTATTGTTTATGCATTCAGAGCTAAACAGAAACCACATTTCAAATTCAAACATGTCACTAACTCCAAAGATAGATCCTACCACATACGGTTTGTCCACAGATTTCATGAGGGCTGAGAAAACTATAGCTTTACAGAAGACCAGCTCAGTTCAGGGCCTGGGTCTGTGCATTTATATAGTTTGTTTTTAAAGAGACTATTGCTCTAGAGAGATGTAACTATATATATTTATATAATCTGCCTATGGAATGGAAAATAAAAAGGTTTATGAAGTCCTGATAATCCATTAATAATTATCAGTCTTCTTTGAAACTAACGCAACTTTCACACATCTTATTTTGTTTCTATAAGATATTCCATCTATCCATTGCTTTTAAGATTTCTCTCCTTCTACACTCTGGAAAAGTTTATTTCCAAAAAGAACTAATGAAGAAACCCAGACACATGTATGTGTATCCTGAATGAGTATAATGAACATCTCTCAAGTGTTGTCATCAGGAAAAAGAGCAATCTGTTAAGGAAGCTTTTTAAAAAGGTAACTAATATCTTAATTTTGACAGGAAGAAAAGTAAATGATTTTTAGCCTCCTCATAAAGATGTCTATTACCCCTTTACAGATACAGTTTAAATCCAGTTCTCTTAGAGGCACAAGGAGCAACCAATGCCAAAGAATTTTCTGGTAAACAACCCAAAAGTACTATGATACAACCTCACAGAAAGAATAGTTAATATAGCTGCTAGTCAATATCAAATTATATAAGTAACAGACCAGCATGTAGTGTACTTGCTTAATTATTGGCTCATTTCTTTTCAGGCCATCCAAAGAAAAAAAATGAAACAACCAAGCAAAAAAAAAAAAAAAAGTAGATACTTGCTTGTATTATTTCAAAGATTAGGCACAAGTTTACTAAGTATACTAAAGAAGAGCAACACCCAAGCCCAAAAATACAGTGTTATGGAATTCCCTCAATAATGCAACAGGTTGCCTCTCTTCTCTCTCACTCCTTCTAAAAAGAATATGCAAAAAATCCAATTGGAAACAAAGCTTCCATATTTCCACTTAAAATGTGGCTGTGAGAAGTGTTGTCACAGTGACAAGCAAATCAGCAACACAAAAGGACTGACCTGAGGTTGGTAACGGTTTATACAGTTCCAGATATTGCTCACCATGCAGCATCTATGTAGAGACAGGCAACGCTATAACAACAATCAACATATTTTGTTGCTCCCCACTCCGCCCAATTACAACGGCAAGGAAATATGCAGATATTTTAGAAAGTGTTCAGAAAAAAGAAACAAGAAGTGTGTGCTGTTTTTTTGTTTTTGTTTTTTTTCTCCCCAACTTTATCTCCAATAGAAAGTATTTTTAAAGCAAGATTTAAGCTTTTGGAGTTTAATAAAAACATAGTAAGCACAAATTAGAAGTTAACACAAAATTGGTAATTCATACCATCTTCTTAAGAAGATAAAGTTCATATAAGTGAAGTAAATGAATAACTTCTTAGAACACAAGAATACAAAACACTAAATGTTGCTGTTCTAAATTAGAGGGAACTTATTAATATTGTAAACATATTAAAGTAACTTTATAGTTACATAAACGACAAACAAAATTAGATACTTGACTCTTCTATACCTTTGTGAGATCAATATTTAGGCCTGGAAGAGAAGGAATACCATCAAACATTGAAGTTTGAGCAGGAATTACTCCAAAGCTAGGTAAACAGCAGAACTCTTCACTTCCTTCAAAGAGAAATTTCAGGTGATCTGGATCCTTAGTTGACATTCCCACACCAAGAGCATATAGAATAGGCTCTAAGTGAGTATATTTATACACCTTGGTAGTCAACTCCCGGCCAACAATGTTTGTCTGAAAATTAGAAATTAATGTAAAACAAAAATTCATATTTAATATTGCACGTACATTCTTTCTATAATTCTCATATCAAACAAAATTCATGTTTGAGCATTTTCTTAAAAGTACAGTTGCATGTAAACGTGAAGTATGAGCAATAAAAATACTGTAACACATTACTATATTTGTTGCACTACAAGCAACCCTAGCGTAATGCATTGTATCTTGCTGCTAGCAATTTACTTCAAGAATAAAAGGTCTAACTTCACATAGCTCTGCTCCCAGGAATGTGTAAGAGTTTTTCTAAAACAAACCAAGAATGAAACAGTTAACACCATAATAAAATTGAAAAGAGGGAAAATTAGCTATATTTAAAAAAAGGAGACAGAGCAAAAATGCATTGTACGTGTCCCCAGCGTCCTTTTCTGAACAATATCTAGCTAAAAAGGCCTACAGAGTTCACAAACACTTGCATTCTACATTATTCAGTCTATTTAGCCTCAAGTTTTTCCATCAACAATAAGAAAAATGAAGAGTTGAGTCTGGATAAATTTCTTATTTTGCTTCTTCTCTTGACAGTTTAACACACACCTTTCTTTTTGCAGACAGCAAGCCAGAGCAGAAGTTGATCACCATTAGAACAAGTGTCTATGCTCAAGGTTTTCAGCTAGCTCTGAGCATGTCTGGTAGAAAGAGGTACTCACTGTGTCAACAGCGGAAGAGACTGCTGATCCAGAGCTTGTGGAATTCATAGAAATACTCCCTTGAGACTCTATCTGACTTAGAGCATCATTCAACACACTTATGGACTCTAGAGAAAGGAATTGAAAAAAAATTACTTGGAAACAGCCATAAATAAGACACTCCAATTAGACTCAAAACAAACATGGCAGCAAATGAGATATAGCTTCTCAATTCACTTTTAAACACAACAAACCTACATCTGCAAATTGAGTAAAGTGCTGTTTTCTTACAGACATCTATCTACATAAGAGCTGATAAGTGGTCTGGACACCTGTGCTGTGGTTTAACCCCAGCAGGCAGGTAAGTATCACACAAGTGATACTTGCTCACCCAAGTGAGCTTGCTCACTTGCCCCACAATGGAGTGGGGAAGAGAATCAGAAAGATAAAAGTGTGAGAACTCATGGGCTGAGATAAAGACAGTTTTCCAGGTAAAGCAAAAGCTGCATGCACAAGCAAAGCAAAACAAGGAATTAATTCACTGCTTCCCATTGACAAGCAAATGTTCAGCCACTTCCAGGAAAGCAGGGCTTATCATGCATAATGGTTACTTGGGAAGACAAACGCCATCACTCTGAACAACGTCAACTCCTCCTCCTCTCCCTTCAGCTGAGCACAAGCTCATATGGCTTAGAATACCCCTTTGATCTGTTCAGGTCAGCTGTCCTGGCTGTGTCCACTCCCAGCTCCTTGCGCACCCCCAGCCTCCTTACTGGCAGGGCAGCACGAGAAGCCAAAAAGTCTCTGTGCTAGTACTGCCCACCAAAAACTAAAATATTTGTGTCGTATGACCACTATTTTTGTTAAAAACCCAAAGCACAGCAACATACAAGCCTCTACAAAGAAAATTAACTCTGTTCCAGCCAAGACCAGGACAACCTGCTCCATCAGTTCTGCTCTGAGCCATCAACTACGACATCTATTTAACTCCAGTGCCTAAAACACTACCACCATTCAAGCCAAGAGGAATACATCAGTAAATACTTTGTTTTTAATTCCCTGAACCACAGTATAAAGATACTGAGCATTATTTTTTCAGCTGTCTCAGAAGTGAGTATCTGAAAAATAGTACTGCTTTTCTTATCTTTAAAATTATTTGCCATACAAGTAACAGGCCACGCATCTCCTGGTGGCCACTTTCTTTCCTAAATCACATCGTAGAAAAAAAACAAACAAAGAATAGAGCAAACAAACAAACAAAACCACACACAAACTGAGGAACTGAGGCTTGGACAATCCCAAGATTACAAGAAAGATGATGCATGGATGAGACACAGAACTCAGCTCTGGTAAAGTCTGACCATCAAGAACAGCTTGCTCCTCCGAGCTCCGTATGCTAAAATCAATATTTAACATTCTTGTGTTAGAAAGAATTGTTGTGTTAGAAAGAATTGGAGAGTCAAACAAGAATTGTTAAGAATCACACATAGAAGTGTTTAAATCAGATGAACACAAAATCATTATTCAACTACTTTTACCTTGGAGCTGCCCAGCTGCATTTCAAAACTCCTGTATCCATACTGACTTGCACTGTCTCTCAGGCTTCCACCAAGTTGCTCTATTGCACGGCACTCCCCTGAATTCCCTGCTGGCTAACTGAATATCCTCTTGCAGAATCTTGATTTCATAAACTATTTCTTGCTTCCCAGACTCACTGTCAGAACTGTAATAATGTTTTATTTGTAGCCCAAATCTCATGAAGAAAAAGATCCATCTACCAAACAAACTTAGAGTTGTCACCATCACAGTGAAAGACAAGTTACAGCTTTGGGTGCAAGCACTGTCCTAACATTACATGAGGTCATAAGATTACGTAACGTGAAAATGTGCAAGATAAGAGATCTGTAATTTATGAGAACCCTTTAAAAAGGAATCTCTTTTATCATTCCTGAAGGAAAAGCAATACTGAGTTGCTGGGAGAAGCAACAGAGCATCTTTCCTGCATAGATCGAAGAAAGGCTTTCGCATTGCTTTAAAATCTTCAAGGGAAAATATAACTTTGATTCCTAAGTAAAAAAAAAAAACAAACATTTCACCAACATTTCATGTCCACAACCCACTTCCATGCAGGAACATAACTATCATTCTTAACGGTGAAATCTCAAGGCAAGACTACTGATATATATTTCCCATGCAATGATATACATTGAGACTAACAGTACTAGAGCAAACGGTATACTAAAATCTCCTTTTCAAGGAATATTTCTTCTAAAACATACAACGTGAGTGAATTCTCTGTTGGTGAACTAGTTAGTGTCTGTATGAACATTAAGGTGATATGTTGGGGTCCACCCCAATGTCAAAGGCCCCAGCATTTTTTTTAAAACTTTGGCCTACTGCTTTATTTGTAAGCAGCAAGAGTACTTGAACTGAATCATACCAGAATCATTTACTTAGATGTTTATTGAGTTTCATAGCATACGTATGTGGAAAAAGCCGGTTTTTACGATTGAATGTTCTTTCAGGGACACTGGGGTTTATTTCTCTATACCTAAGACAAAGACATTAACAGCATGATGTGTCTATGGCTCTAGGCCCAAGTTTCTTGAGAGGTATTGGCAGAAAAGATGTTATGTTTTATATTTCAGAGACGTATCAGTAGAAAGCGTATGTTATGCTTATGCTGGTTTTCATCCTTTAATATCAAAGCAACTTTTATGAAGATGCCCCTCTGGGCTGCCTGAAGAGTTTAAGCAAACCATTGCTTAAATATCACAAAATATAGGCAGTAAAGGCTTGGGTTTGGTTTGGTTTTGTTTGTTTTAAAGGGGGAATACAAAATGATATTTTTTTCCCTGAAGTACTACATTACAGAACTTTTCCAGTCAAGAACCCCATCTATATTACTTTCATCTTCCAGAGACTGCTAGAGTAGCATGCAATTGATGTGACTCAACACACTAGTTCAGTCTTCATTGGCCTGCTGCTGCCTGGCATAAGAAGCTGGACTAGCACCTATAGCATTAGATTTACAGTAAAATTCTAGCAGTTGACCAGATATCAATCCTTTGTGTGAGGCAGAGTTACACCTTAAAATAAAAAGTAAATTAGATTATTGCATTAAGAAGTACAAAGGTTGTGATCAAGTACACTGTTATAAGCTAACAGGTTGCCAGAAAGATTACAAACACACTGTAAGTGAGGTTTGTACATTGTTAAGGATGTTTTCAGTAGTCCTCATACTGTCCTGTTGTGCATTCATTTTGTGTACTGAAAGTAAAAAAGGGTGGAACGAAGTGCAGAGTGGTATATTATCATGAAGTTTCAGTCAGTTAAACACACAAGGATGTCTGAAATTAAGGTTTCGCAAGTAGATTAGTACAAGTTCTACTTTTCAATACATGACTGACAAGCTAAGTAAGGTTCTTCCAAGATCCAAGAAATAGCCTGAAGGGCATACTTTTGTCAGAAACAAAAACAGTAGGAAACCTTTTCACTAAAATCACTATTTTTAATAGAAATTATTTTATTAGTTGTTATTATGTTACTGAACTCTGAAACCTTAAATGTCCACTATCCCAGCATGATCTGCTATTACAGAGCAAATGATTAGCAGACTGTAGGAAAAGATTAACCTGCAGAGCAAAGGTTGAAAATCGTCATGGCAAAGCCTGGCTCTTTCCAGAAGTAGTCCTGTCACTTTCTAATTAGGGTACATTGCCTATGAACCATAACCCTTAATTATATATGAATAAGAGCCAGTGTTTAAACTGTTTTCAAACACATATATGAAAACTGAAGTTGAAGCTGGAACAGTTTCCTTCTTGTTTGCAAAATTCTGCTTTATATATACACACCCAAAGATATACATACATACACACCTTCCATACATTTTACATTAATTTGCTCTATACCAGAGAACAGACTTTGAAATGTGCGAAAAGTCAGCCAGTGAGAATACTGAAGTTGTTTTCTGTACCTAGATAGCTTTTAAGAGAATGAAAAATGTACATAAAACATAAGAGCAGGCGACAGACCTCCAAGATACTAGATTTAGCTAAAATTGGCTCATATTTTCAAAACAGAGGTAAAAATGGAGGCAGAGAGATAGAGAAATTGCCTCATATGGGTGGCAGCAAACACACATAAAATTGTTTTCCCAGAAAACAAACCAACTAAACATACTAATCTGTGTGATACATACTGCACTATACTGTATATAGTATACAATCTGCAGCACAGATTTTCTTCCACCTATCTCACCTCACAGTTTGATTTTTCCCTCTGCATAACAGGAAGAAACTGACCAGGACTGGTTGATGGAGTCCCTGCCTGGGAGGCAGTTCTGAAAGGTAAAGGATTTCAGGAAGGCTGGACCTTTTTCAAGAACGAAATCTTAAAAAAGCAGGAGCAGGCTGTCTCAATGTGCTGAAAGCCAAGCTGCCAGGGGAAAAAGACCAGTGTGGCTGAACAGAGCACTCCTTCAGGAACTCAGGAAGACCAAGAGAGTTTATGAACTGTGGAAGAAAGGGCAGGCAACTCAGGAGGACTATAGAGCTGTCATGAAATTGTGCAAGGAGAAAAGGCCGAGAAGGGCCAAAGCCCAAGTAGAATTCAATTTGGCTAGTGCAGTAAGAGACAATAAAAATGCTTTTATAGATACATTAACAGCAAAAGGAACATTAAGGAGAACCTCCACCTTTTACTGGATGTGAGGGGAAACTGATGAAAGATGAGGAAGAGACTGAGGTACCTGATGCCTCTTTTGCCTCAGCCTTTATTATCAAGGCCAACTGTTCTCAGGGTAATCAGCCCCCTGTGCTGGAAGATCATGACGGGGAGCAAGAAGCTGCTCCTACAATCCAGAGGGAAACTGTAAGTGACATCTTACATCACTTGAGTGTTCACAAGTGTGAGGCTGGAAGTGATTCATCCAAAGCTACTTTAGGAGCTGGAAAAAGTGTTTGCCACACTGCTTCCAATAATTTCCCAGCAGCCCTGGCTATCCAGGGAGGTCCCAATTGCCTGGAGGTTAGCTAATGTGACAACCATCTACTAGAAGGGCAGGAAGGAGGATCCAGGAAACTAGAGACCTGTTGGTCTGACGTTGGTACCAGGGACGGTTATGGAGTAGATCATCTTGAATGTCATCACCCAGCACACACAGGACAATTGAGTGATCAGATGAAGCCAGCATAGGTTTATGAAAGGCAGATCCTGCCTGACTAACCTGATCTCCTTCTATGACAAGATGATCATAGCAGATGAGGGAAAGGCTGTGGATGCTGTCTACCTGTAAAGTGTTTGATGCTGTTTCCCACGGTATTCTCCTGGAGAAACTGGCTGCTAATATCTTGGACAGGCAGTTTGCTGGGTGAAGAATGGGCTGGATGGCCGGGCCCAAAGAGTCCTAGTGAATTGAGTTTGATCCAGTTTGTAGTTGGTCACTAGCAGTGTAACCCAGGGCTCAGTCTTGGGGCCAGTTTTGTTTAACATTTTTATCAATGGTCAGGATGACAGGATCAAGTGCACCCTCAGTGAGTTCAAACACAATACCAAGTTGGGCAGGACTATTTATCTGCTTGAAGGTAAGAAAGCTCTGCAGAGGGATCTGGATAGGTTGGATCAATGGGCCAAGTCCAATCACATGACATTCAACAAGACTAAGTGCGGAGTCCTGCACTTGGGTCATAACAACCCCATACAGTTGTATAGGTTTCGGGAAGAATGGCTGGAAAGTCGCCCAGCAGAAAAGGACCTGGGGGTGCTGGTCAACAGCCAGCTGAACATCAGCCAGCATTGTGCCCAGGTGGCCAAGAAGGCCAAGGGCATCCTGACCTGCATCAGAAATAGTGGGGCCAGCAGGACGAGGGAACTGACTGTCCCCTTGTACGTGGCACTGGTGAGACCACACCTTGAATACTGTGTTCAGTTTGGGGCCCCTCACTACAGGAAGGATATTGAGTTGCTCAAGTGTATACAGAGAAGAGCAACAAAGCTGGTGAAGGGACAAGAGAACAAGAGATATGAGGAGCAGCTGCAGGAACTGGGGCTGTTTATCCTGGAGAAGAGGAGGCTCAGGGGAGACCTTATCACTCTCTACAGCTACCTGAAAGAAGGTTACAGTGAGGAGGGGGTTGGTCTCTTTTCTCAGGTGATAAGTAATAGGATGTAAGGAAATAGCCTCAAGTTGTGCCAGGGGAAGTTTAGATGAGACACTAGGAAGAATTTTTTCACAGGGTGGTCAAGCATTGGAATGGGCTGCTCTGAAGTGGTAGAGTCCCCATTCCTGGGCATTTAAGACATGTGTGGACGTGGCACTAAGGGACATGGTTTAGTAATGGTATGCAGTAGGTCAGGCTGATGGTCAGACTTGATGAAGGTCTTCTCCAACCTAGATGATTCTATAATTCTATAATTCCATGATGACAAGAGCAAGTAGTGCCTTGTGGGGGCATGGGATACCAGATCTAGCTCTGTCTGAGAGGTAACAGAAGGAGCCAACACACCAATGTGCACTGTAATGCGCAACTGTGACCTAGCGTATGTGACCACACATTCAGAAGCTTCTGCATGACATCTAATTCCATCTTTCTACTTATGCACAGGAGTCCAGGACCTCTCAGTATCTCAAAACATGGAACCATGTTACCTTGACAAATTTGTCAGCTGGCTAGAGCCAGCTGCAAATAAGCCTGACCAATCCTTTTATAGTACAGGCTAACTCAAGTCACATTATTTTGCAAATGTTCTGCCTAAGAGCGTACACGAGAGTTGGTTACAGTGGCTTGGCTGACATACAGGAAGTCACTGTAACTTGATTCTGTGTCCTAACCCTAGGATTCTGATTATGCTCTGCTTTTCTTGAAAGACTTCTAGCTTGTTCTGAAGCAGTAAAAACTCAGCTAAAACTACGATTTCAGTTTAATCATTAGTAAGAAAATAGTATCATCATCCAAATTAGGAAAAACCTCTTCCACAAGTTACTGCAGATTCACTGCTGCCTCAGAGGCAGTGACATTTTCATGCTGGGTTAAGTAGGTGGTTATCTTTCAATCCTGGTAAAGGCAACGTGGGAGAATACATGACAGTAAAACTGAATCTTCCATTTCTTCAGCTTGCTAAGGTCTAAATTCTCATATAGCTCATTTAAAAAAAAAAAAAAAAGCCTATTTTCAGATTTTTCTGTATTAAGAAGACATTATGGAGTGATTGTGAAAGAAATTGTATCTATTGCCAGTTAACAGGACTATACCTGAAACTGGGTGGGAGTACAGAAGAACTATCAGAACCTCTCCAAGTACGTTAAGGACTAAGACTGTAAAGCTTAGAGAAGAACTAGAGAACAATGAAAGACACTTCAGGCATTAAAAGCGAAGTGCAAAGATAGGCATAGTCATTGACTCACACCAACTGTGTCAGCTTTTGGGGTATGGGGAGGAGTTGGCGCCAAAAACTATATTGCACAATCAGCAGCTGCTCTAGAAAGATGTCAGCAAATTACCAATGACATTTGCTTTACTGTGTCCATTATCATGATAAGTCGAAAACTTCAAAGAGCTACTGAATCAACAATTAACTGCTAAATCAAGTGACAGTTAGCTATTTCCTATTAATTAAAATTGCTCAAGCTCTGTAAAAATCATATGCTGATACACAAGCAGCTTTTTTAGCTTGATTCAGTTTACAGGCTGAGAGAACAAATCAAACCTAGAAATTGAAGAAGTGCTTAAAGTCAAAAAAAGTGGAAATGGAAATGCCTGTTTTTACTTAAATTGGTTTTAAGAAAAAGAATCCAATGATCCAACGATTTTGCTTCTTAAAAGACCACCACTATAACATGAAGATGAGACAGCACTTCCATTTAGTGGTCAGTACTAGTATACCACCACTACAACACCCTCAGCTGAAATACACAGCTATGAACATGCTCTAGTTAAACACCAGATGAGTGTTTTGCTAGAAAGGCTTCTAGATACTTTAAAGGCTCTGCATTTAATGTATTTGAGAGAATGACTTCCCCCTATGCTTGCAAAAAAGAGAATTCTATGTTAAAAAAAAAAAGTACTATATGAATCCAAGTATCCTTTTATATATAGTTGCTACGGATGTAGGAGAAATTACCTTTCAAAACAAACAAAAAAACACACAATGCTCCTAGTTTTTGTGATCTACAAGGAAACAGATTCAAATTGCTCTTCTCAACATGTCCAAATTATGAATCAAGATTAACATCTCTGATTATTCAATTTTTATAGTATATTACAGGCAAATACTTTATATAATTAGTGGTTTTTTCTTTATAATTATACATAATGGTTAGTACATGATTGCTCTTCCCAGCATCAAATTATTTAAATTAATGAAATCTTCTGGGAGAGTTTTAACTTGCAGGTATTAGGTATTGTATCTTTCCATTTTTAATGCAAGTACTTTAATTAGCTTCCCTTATTTAACAGTTGAATGCTTTCAAACAATAAAGTTGAAATATTGACAGTATGAACTTTTAATACAGAACCGAAAAATTAAATCTATTCAGACAGCTTCTTCAGCATTTTGCTTAACCCTTCTGCTAATTCTTATATGTACGGAATTAACACAGGATATTTCATTCACCCAAGAAGCACCTCTGGCTTGATGCCACTGAAATGACAACGCTGTATTTAGTCTAAGTTCATAACTAAACAGAAGCTAAAGCACGTACGGTGCATAGGAGACTCACACTAACAATGCTTACAATTTCCTTGCAATTTCAATTGCAGAAACCTGCTATGTTGTACTGTAAGCATATCTACTTCAGGAGTCCAAAGTCTTGTCCAATTTTTCCCTTCAGCCAGCATCAAGAGGCAGATGTGGTATATCATATATGGTGCTTAAGCTGAAGCAACTTTCAAAAGAAATTCCTACCTATAACTTTTTTTTTTTTTTTTACAACTCATAAAAATAACATAGTACATGTGACAAGTTGGAGAAAGATCAGAAGATACAAACCTGGAAAAACATTTTTATAAATACCATTCCACAGCAGGAGAGAGAACATTTATAAGCTCAGATACATTTGTAAATGGGACATCTGCAACCAAAGGTCAGTGAAAACAGTCAGTAAGGTGACAGTGAACTACTGTACGGCTGGCTACGTTCCTCCTCCAAGATCTGAGGGAAAGGCCAGTCTGCTATTCTGGTTTTGTTTTAGGCAGCTAAAACCATATCCCTAAGGTTTTAATAAAATCCCCTAGCAGATTTCAAGACCAACATCTTAAATATCTACTGAGCTTCCGAGTAATCTAAGCATCTCTGAATTAAATTGGTATTGTACATAGGAATGCCTCTTTCTTTTCTCCCCCAAACATGTACATGCTGGCATTTCTTAATTTGACAAATACGTGTGATTATTTAGGCCAGTAAGTAAGTATAATAATAAAACAACCATCAGGAACACTAAACACATGTAACTCAAATTAATGAACAGTGAAGGCACCATCTTGAGAAGTCTTGGAAAGCAGTCAGAGAAAAAAGTCATACAAACTAAACAATGAAAACTATTAACCAAATAGAGACAGACAGATAAGACAAGGAAGACAAAGAGAATGCTTGGAAGATGAAAGGGAAGCAAGTACAGTAGCAGGAAAGATCAAAGGAAGGGACAAAGAAAGCAAACAAAGTGTTGGAAGACACAGTCATCTTGGTCAGTAGCAAAGGGGTTGATGTTGCCCAGGAATAGAAGGCAGTAAGGAAAAACTTCTTCACTATTTATACCAAATGACTTCTTAACATATGACCTCTCTATTACAACGCTACTTACCTGTATTTGTGCCCAACCAAAATAACACACTGCCTTTAATCTGGTTGCAATACATGAAACGACAGTAATGTCACTTCCCTAGAAAACTCTTAAGACAAAGCTGTCTTCATTCTACAGGTGAGAACACACAAGTCGCCTCTACAAGATCTAACTGTGCTGAAACAGTAAATGATTAATATTACACATTTACAAGAGAATTAATTGGTTCTGAAGACTATTTGAAATAAATTTTTAGCAAATGTCAGTGAAGAAAGTATTCTCTTCAAAGTTTGCTTACCCTAACTACCCGTATTTTTACAGTCTGCTTTACCTTGGATACTCCTGGGTTTGCTGGCATTGTCAAAATCACAGACCTTCTCCCATTTATCTCTCACTGCTTCAGGAGTCATTGGCTGATCCTTTCCTCTGACAATAGCACCCAACGATCGCTCCCAGCGCACTAATTAAAAGGACAGAAATGTGAGACATTGACCAGAGAGTTCAAGCTGGTTATCATGGTAAGAAACAAAAAAAATTTGATTTCTTTAGAGGACTTTTCACCTAGGCCACTACTTTTCAGTCAGTGGAAGACAGGAAAGGTTAAATGGACTCCAGTCTAACTCATCAGTATAACATACAGCTGGACTAAAAAGACTAACTAGTTTTCACTAAGGTTTAAAGAAGTAATAGCACTGGTTGTAAATTTCATTAAAGCCAACAACAGACTGCTTTTTGGAAATATTACACCTGTTTTAGGATTCTGTTTAGTGAAATGTTGCAGCAAGTATGCAACTACAGACATTCTTGTCTGACATTTTGGCTACTACTAGTTAGGGATCTTCTGAAAGCCTTGGAAAACTATACGGAAAACATGAAAACTATCTGTTATCTACAGAAGAATGTTAATACCAGTAACGAGCACCTCTAAATTGTCCCTGCAGTCATATTTCAATACTGTAATTTGAGAGAAACTGTTAAAGCTAACGTGAAATCAGTTCTGGAAGGATACAGATTCCCTGGGTCGCAATTAATCCTTAATCTGTCATGTTGTTCTTGCTTTTAGTTATCAATAGACAACAAATAAACTTCATTAGCAACCTGTTTTCATTTCAAAAATAGGAATAGGAGCTACTATGTGATAAAATATGGTATTTGCTTTTTTAAGGAGAAGCCAAAGACTGTCAGCTGTATTAGAACTCAGCTCCCTGTGGAGGGCAGCAAGAGATTTGCTGCCCGAAATTTTTTAATGTTTAATACAGAAAAAGCTATTCCAGTGCCATCAGAATGCTTATGTGAGAAACGGACAAAATCTGCTGTTTTTTTTCCCCAAGTGGGCAAAACATGTTTTGAAAAAAGGAGAAACTTTGAATTAAATGGCCCTACTTCCAACTCACTTATGATATTCATGTACACTGAACAGTCCTTGAACAGTTTAGGAAAATAATGCTAGTATTAGGTTCAACAAATGTCTTTAGTAAAAACATTTCACACACTGAATTAAGTTTTCCATCTGGTAAGCACTCAGTACTGTCTGTTGAGTTTTCTTTACTTTCATATTTAAGCTAGTTACTGGAGTTGTTCAAGAAAAATATTTAACTGGCATAGCTACTGGTTATTCAAGGCAAATCACCTCCAAATGTTAATGCATACCACTAGCATTTTTAAAGAAGTATAAATACAAGTGGAAGACACTTAAGAAGTAGCCTGTTTACCAGTATGTGCTACTTTCATACCATGAAAAATAGAAGTAATCAAGAAAAGGAGCAAAAAAAAAAAAAAGAGATTCTTCTTAACTTCAGTTACAGCTTTGGATCCAAGAGTTAAAGGTTACTCAGGCAGATTTCCAACTACTACTAATCAGCTCCAAGCATAACAGAACACATTCTTAAGTCACCAGTTTCCCCCATGCATAGTGAAATTTGCAACTTTTACTTAAAATAAGCAATTCCCTGAGAACCCTATATCGTTGCTAATATTCCCTCCCTAAATAAGAATGTCTTGAGCAGAGGTTAACTGCAAAACAGTTTGCATACTTTTGCTATCAAGTCAAAAGACAAAACCAATCTTCCAACAAAACATACTTACGTTTTCCAATCCATCCAGCTCCCACCTGCCAAGAAGAAAAAAAAATCATCTGCTTACCACGTTACTATGCAAACTTTTTGTGACGTAGGGAAACAAAACTATACTTCAGAACAACTTAATGAAAATTTCTGAACTACCACTAATTGAATTTAACAGTTTAAACTATGGAATGTCAGCAACATAAAATTTCAAGAACAAGATAACAGCTTCCATCCAATTTATGAGCGAGCAGTTTGACGACAGTACTTATAACGTATTCCATCACTAATTCATCCTTCCTGCAAGTTGACCTCTGTGTTCGAATGATTTATAAAAACACATTTCTTTTTCAAGTTGTTGCTTTGGTATGTTTTCAAACATAAAAGATTAAAATATGAATTGTAACAATCAATCAGTAATATTTTAAGCACACACTAGAATTTGACAAGGTTGCTATTGCATGACATATCTCTTGTAAACAGCACCACAGAGTGAATGTTTCTGTCTGTGCTGAGTATGCAGTTTCTCACATGTTAATTCAGTTTCAACAAAAAGGTTAAGATTGCACAGGCTAAAGCAAATGACTAATTTTCATCCGGGGCAGGGGAAGGGGAGGTGGCAGGAGGAAGGAGAAAAAGAAAGAAAAAGAAAAATTACCTCAAACAGACTGCCATTCTCTGTACAGCTCTCATGGCAAAGCCAAAGAACTAAGGGAGCAACGTACTCCGGTTTGAAAGCGTCGACCAGATCTAGAACAAATTGGAGGGGGGAAATCATAAAATAGAAAGACTCTATGATCTCACCAAATTTTTCTTACTCTAACACTGTCTGATGAACAGCAGAGCCAGGCAGAATTTATCCTGCAGTGTTCTGCCATGAAAAGAAAGGACAAACAAATTGAAACACCTGAAGATTCATTAAATGCAAACAACTCGAGGGGTTAATATGCCTCCAAACCCAGTTATACTGGGTCTGAGCCAGCCACATAAAAGACCATCTAAATGCTGGGAACACTGTAACCTCCAGCCCACAAAGCCAGGAACCTTCCTAAATTTCCAGCTGACCAGCAACCTGAAACAAGGACAAGCCAGCCTCACAAAAGCCTGACAGAGATGTACCTGAGCAATCTCCCTTTCAATATGTTATTGAGCTATAAGAGAGAATGTGAAAAGAATTGCAGCTGCTGAATAGTTGAGAAACATCCCATCTGGAAATGCGAAGCTTTCTAAATGAGATATTTGGAATTATAAGCCCCACTAAATTTATGTATCATTTAATTTTTTTTTTTTTCATTTAAATGGTCATCTGGCACAAAAGAAAACAATCTGAAAACAGAGAAATTGTCATGGACCAAAACTGGTTGTCCAGGCAGCTCTTATCACATATTCTACACACTTTCTGAAAAGCATAATTAAATTTGTTTAATTTCCTTTTTCAGCTTTTAGAATATCTTTCTTTCAACAGCCATAGATACATAGCTGTAGCTCAGCTAAAGGTCTGCTACTGTTTTCAAATATACTCTCACAGATAAGAGCTGGGAAAGTTTGGCATTACCCATACTTCTTTAACAGTGAAGCTGGAGGAACAGTTTATTTTCAGAAGTTCCACAAAGGTAACAGGAAACAGAACTCCATTTAATATGGTGTTAAGTGCATAATAAAAGCTGTAGGCTTTTCTAAAGTACTGCATTTCATGCCACACACTATTTTGTCTCAAAAGTTAGCACTAAAGTGTCATCACTAATGCTATTAATCCACTGTTAAATAAACTAAGAAAAAAGTGGTCAAAGTTTAAAAAAAATGAAAAAAAAGGTGCAAACTACATTTACAGTTCTAGCAAGAACAAAATTGAATAGAACAAGCTGAACATGCGCAACTGTTGTAACACTACAGCATCATTGCTTGCAGACAGCTGAGGATGGACCACAGGAGAGTACTGGCTAAGATTACAAGGGTAAGTTTACAAGACATATGAAAACATTTTTAAAGTTCTAGTGCCTAAACCTTTTAAGAGTATTTGAAAAACAGGATAGGGATGGAGCCAGGTATGGAATAAACGATCAGAGCTGTAGTTGTCTTACAGGGAGACCCAATGATCTCACTCTTCTTAAAATGACTGAGAAAGAAAATTAGGAGGTGGTTTCATCACTCTATGTAAAAAATCTTCAGGGAATTCCAGCTACTGAACACCTCTTTAAGCTTCAAGAGCTCATGGCTGCAAGCTTAACATATTTGACACTTATGTAAGTGCAATAAACCCATGGCAGTGGCAACCTATAGACATGACAGATTTTCTGAACACTTCGATTATTTAGACCTAAAGCAGGATATTTGACATAGAACTTAACTAGTGAAATAAAATAATGTGTTCAATCTATATATAACTGTACAAAATATATTACTCTTTGCTATCTTGTATGTCAGTCTGAAAAATGTAATGATCTGCTGGTTTTGAACTCTGCCTATCACTACGTAAAAGTAGCAGGGCTGGGGGATGAAATAAGCTGACTAGAACATTTTCTGAAAGCAATTTCTTTTACAGACATTTCTTTCCTTGAATTCTTTTTCTCTGGTCATTTGCAAAGTTATACTTCACACACAGCTGTCTCTCACAACATACTCTATAGCAATTTCTCAGTGCAATGCTCTGTTAAAACCTGTTCAAGTATTCAAAGATTATTAGCTGTGCAATACAGAAATATGTATTAGGCAACTCAGTTCATTATCATCTGCTGCTGATCGTGAAACACAGGTGTACACACATGACATGTTGTGCAAAAATGGTATTTGTAAATCAGGCAATACTGGAAGTGCAAACACCCTATGCACATAAGTCATTCTACATCTAACAAAACAAACAAGCCTTTCCACTTAGGAGGATCTTGGAAGAGGCTATAATTAAAAAGCCTTGCTACATGAAATTGCTTTTGGGAATTACAAAAAATTGCTTCACATCTTGTAGCAGAAAATAAAGACTCCTTACAACAAATAAACTAAGTTGACAGTTCAAAGGCAAAAAGTCAGAAAGAAAAACAAATCAGCAGTTTAAGCGCAAAAGATATGCATTGTCTAATAAGGTTAGCTGAGCTTCAATCCACTGAAAAATGTCTGCCTACATACAGCTTAAATAACTCACCTTGTGGCATGACAGTCTGTGTCAGTCTGGATCCAGCAGTGGGAGCAATGGTGTTGCAGTGGATGTTGTACTTCCGGCCTTCAATTGCAATAGTGTTTGAAAGACCCAAAAGGCCAAGTTTTGCAGCACTGTAGTTGGCCTGGCCAAAGTTTCCATATATTCCAGCAGCTGAGGAAGTCATAATTATTCTTACAGGAAAAGAAAAAGAAATTACATGATTTCTTCAAGTTGTTTAATTCTTCACAACAGTATTTTCCGGCTTTGTCATTATATTTTCCGTATTCCACCAAATGAAAGTGCAGAAATAAGAATCAAAACACTTTTTGATAACATACAGGTGCCTTTTAATGTCTGACTGATGGAAAACATTGGACAAATCTTGAGGAGTTGTCATAGTAGCAGAAAGCTAAGTCATGAGCCTTTTTGAGTTATAATGTGAAACTAGAATATATACTGTGACAACAGATTATAGTGTAGAAAAAGGCATGCTCTCTTCCTGCTCTAACCGCACTCCAAATGGTGATAATTCTTACTAATAACAAATGGCTTCAACGGACAGAAAAACTTATTTCATTGAAAATGGCTTCACCTTAACATCTACCTAATTACATGTGAAGAAGCATTCTTACTGAATTCACAGAAAACTTCAAAGAGTCTTAATGCATATTAAATACTCAAAAGAGGAAGATTGGAAAGGCTTGCCCTTTGCTGTTCCCTAACACTGTTGCTGCTCACTGACAGCAGTGAAGCAGCACTGTTCATGAACTGAACTGTTCACATGACAGCTCTAAAACCACTGCAGTTCATAGACGTTTTGAGGCAAGATAACACTGGGCTGCATGTCTTCTCATAAAACAGAACCTAAAAGAAAAGTGTCTACACCTTAACCTTTAAAGGAAGCCTTATCAGAATCAGTCCCAATCTACTACAAACACACTGCATATCTTGGATCAAAATCTATTTTATTTACCATTTGCCTCACTGGCAACAACCCACTGTTTTTAATCTAAATAAAGAGATGCATTACAAATACTGACTCGATATTTTCAAGATGAAAGAAGCTACAAAATCTATACAAAACAGGCATTTTGCATATGGCACACATCTATACATAAATTGCAGAAGCACACACTACCATTGTTATCTGAGCAAACACCTAAAAGGAGCCTAGAGAAGAACACCCTAAAGGGATGCAACTCCTAGACTTTACCCATGTATTCTGCCTGCTGATCTCTTCCCTTATCATTCCACTTAAGTTCCCTGGATGAGAATAAATGCCAGTTTGGTCACAGAATAATATAGAAAGTAATATACCTTTCAACACGTGGTCAGTCGTTAAGATTAACGTAATCATATCAGTGTTTTGATAAGGAGAATGCAACAAAAGCAAAAAACTTGAAGATCTGAAAATCGGTGCACCCCTTCAGCTAACACGTACAGAAACAAACTTAGCACACACCACAGCTTCTAAGACAAATACCTTTGCCCAAAGAGAAATAAAACAAAAAAGAAGCCCCCAAGACCCACAGGCAGAACTGCATGCATCTGTCAAATGAATAAAGACCAGAACCACCTCTCATACTTGCAGTAACATGCACATAATGTACATTTCTAATGAGTCCTAATGAAATGGTATTTCTGTAACCCTACAGCTCCTGACTGGGATATCTCCATCTCCATGGATAGAACCTGGAGGGAAAGGAGAGGCAGAACCAAAAGCGCTTACACATCTGGACTGATTTTCGTTTCACCCCAGTGACAGTGAAAGAAAAGGATGCAAAACTCCTTCTTCAGTGTCAAGGTACGCATCAGTCTGCTATATCTTACTGAAAAAATAGGTATTTAAATATTTACCTGCCAAACTTCTGATTTTTCATATGATTCCATGCAGCTCGGGTGACCAGGAACGATCCCCTCAAATGAATTCTATGAATTATATCTAGGAACAAATTAATAGTCATTTAATAAACCCAGGGTTTTGTCTGCACACCTGAAATACATCATTTGTTTCTTCTTCATGACAAAAACTGCACTCTCTTCACACTCTCGAACTGTGACTAGAAAGGTTTGTTTTGTTTTCTTTTCTTTTTTATAGATCATACCAAAGTGCTTGTCTGAACATATACTGACCATCCTTTCCTCCTCTTGGGTGGAGATCTGTATATAATTCACAAGCATCCAAAATTCCTGCCCTTCAACACAGTCAAACAAGGTCTACAAAAGCTAGGCCATTCTTAAAGAAGTCAGCTCAACTGGTTTATCACTACCTACCACCTAACTGGAGGTTCCCCCTGTTGTTCTGTCTCTTGGCACATCAGTTCTCTTTCCTCTCACTACTTGTGGGTCTTTCAAAACCACATTTAGCATTCAGTCAGTGCTGGTGCTAGGAATGCACTCTGCTCACAAAAACCGTTGTGTTTCTCTCACATGGCTCTTTTTTGTATTCCACTCAGCAACTAGGAGTGTCAGCTAGAGCCTTTCTTCCCCTTTGGAAGTTCATCCATCTACTATGAATTGCAGCACAGATCTGGTTTGCAAGCTCAACACAAGGCAACTGAACAGAAGCACCTTACCACTAAGCTCTCAAGGCAAAGATAATTCTCTGATCTGGCATAGGCAGCCTTCCCCCTCTTCTCTTCTTCCCTGTACAAATGGGAGGGATGTACCTTTTATCTTTCAAACACTGAGTTCATTTCAAAGTTTACCAACTCACCCCAATCTTCATCACTTATGCGAACAAACGAACGGTCTCTTAGAATCCTAAAAAATCATCAAGAGAGCCAAAATGGAAGATGAAACAGTGTTTACTCAAAGCTGACATCCCACAATCATACAGGAGAATATTTTCATGTTTACTTACCCAGCATTGTTTATAACAATATCTGCAAAAAACAAAAACAAAAACTAAGTGAATGCACTAACAAAATACAAGGTTATTTCCATTATTCTCCCAATTCTAAAAAACATGTACACACAAACATAGCACTACACACATACATCATGTTACTATTCTACAGCTTCTTGTTCTGATTCAGGAAACTCTTCTTAATTGTTGTCCAATGGTAAACACAAAATGCTTTGGTACAGGGCAAGTCTCAGCCTACCAACAGAACAAAGCCTGATAAAAGACAATCTGAGAAGTACTGGCTGCCTGGGAATACAATACCTGCAGGATGCAGCCATCCTACTCAGTTTTGCAGCTTGCTTTGTATTCCACAGAGCTCCAGATTATGCAGTTTGTGCCACCATTTTTGCTGCAGTAATCTCAGATGAAAGTTGGAAGCACCACAGAGTTGCAGAGCCACTAAAGACCATCTGGATCATAACAACCTTTTAACAAATACTTAACCTGGCTCTTTGTCTTTGATCACATATAATTTTAGCCATTTAAGCATAGGGTAAAACTACATAAACTCTACAGTTAAGGACTGGCAATCCTATGAAAAAGAGGAACTTAACTTGTTAGATGAAATACCTCAAGCACGGTTTTTTTGTTGTTGTTTTTTTTGTTTTTGTTTTTTTGTGTGTGAGAGAGTATTTTGATCTTCACACAGGCAAAAGAGCTTCTAAAACATGACAGATCCTGTCTGACTCTCAAGCTCAATTATTTATCCTAATTTTATGCTAGTTATAATAAGTAATGAACTCTGTGCTTTGAGACAGAGATTGTTAACCATTACTTAAGTACCAAAATTCTGCAGGGCAGAATGAATTTTATATTGAGCTGTAAACTTTTGCTAAAAAGTACCAAAAGACAAAAGCTGCCCATTCAGATTCCAAGTGGCAAGTCCCTGCAGTTTAACGGAATCAAGGGCTTGCAAGTTCTACTGTTGTCACACCACACTTCATACATCTCTTAACTGCACTGTTTATAATGGTTCTGTACTTGCAAACAAGTTACAACAAGAATTAAGCAACTGTACCTATCCTCCCAAAAGCCTCAAGTGCTGACTTCACAAGCTTTTCACCATCTTCCACTGAATCTATAAGAAAAAAGTATGAATTTAAGTAAAACGACCTGGATACATTGCACTTCTAGCATATTAATAGCTAATTCTGTGAAGCTAAGAAAATAAATTGTGTACAACCCCAAAATAAAATAAATTTAGCCACCATTTGCACATGGCCTAAAGCAAACTCCACTTGGTAAGTCTAAATGGTGCAATGCTTGGCACTGCAAGATAAACAAGAAGCCAAACAAGTAAGAACAGTCCATTCGCATTCTGCCTCTGACAACTGCTGCTGGATGCTTTTTCAGTAGTCCAATACTAAGACAGTGTATGAAACAAAAGGGTATTACTAGAAGAACATTAATTAGAAAACCCTTTATGCACTTGCTCTTAGCATCTCTGCCTCCTTGCTCCAACTTACAGTCCACCTATTTAATTTATATGGTATTGGCAACCTGGCAGCAGTCCTTTATTAATCAGTGTCAACTTTCATTTAAGATGCCCACTATACCTAAAGTTAAAGCATTAAACTAGTCTGGAAAAATAACATACCATAATTTGGTACTGCTTTCCCTCCTTTTGCTCTGATTTCATTGACAACTTTGTCAGCAGCTGAGGAGCTCTTGCCATATCCTTTGAAGTCACCTCCAAGATCATTCACTGTGCATCACAAAGAAATGAATTTTTGATTGTTAATACTCATACTTTCTGGTCTCTGTTTATCTCGTCATCACACTAGAAGTTTTACAGAGTATGAATAAAACCTGCTGCATCTGGATGCTACTGAGAATTTCAAATGATTAGAGAAGAACAGAAGGTCCCACTACTGGATTAAAAAAAAAAAACACAAAAGTAATATAATATATAGTATCAGTCTTTTTAAGTAACATGTGAAACAACTTTTTTTTCTCTTTACCATGTGCGCATCTTACTGGACTTGTCCAGGCTACCTCTCTACCTCTGTTACTGTATTTCAGAGATTAAGATTGAGATAGCATACTAATTATGGGTGATTAATTCTGGTCTCTCATCAAACTGCCATAGCTACTGCATGAACTGTAAATAAGACTGGGAAGATTTCGTGTCTGCTTAACAGAGTAGCTGAAGTGTTATAAGTAAACTTCACTATAGAACAGATCAAGTGATCTGATCAAAGGGAGAAGGGCTGCCCTGGAATTTCACATCCTGATCGTTTAGGGACAGGAGGGTCACCTGACACAGACAGCTGCTTTGTTTGCAGGCTGCTCTGCACAATGGGGCACACGTCATTAATGGCAGCTGCACTGTACCATCACCACAGTTTGCATTTACATGTCCCAAAGCTTCATAGAATTCATCAGAGGAAGGAAAAAAAAACAAACAAACCTGCACTCAAGATTTGGTTAAAGAACTTCAAAAAATGCTAAAAAGATTGTTTCAACAGGTTCAATACAAATCTGTAAGAAAACCAGAATTGAGTGTGGATTGACAAGCATCCGTCTTTTGCTATAGTAAACTCCAGCTTTGTGCCTTTCAACTTCTGCAAAGTCCACATGCAGCCACTTGTAGTGAAATCCACTTCTTGCTGGTCTTGATGCTAAACAGCAACAGTAAGTCTGCTGTATCATCACAAAGTAAAATAAATCTATGGGTTTTTTTTTTCCTTTTAAATTTTGTATATCAAGAGGAACATAGCTTACAGGACATATAACAAAATCCTATTACTCAAACCAAAAAGACCTTATCTAGAATTCTATATTAAGTTTTGTGTACAGCACTTCAAGAGAGATGTGGAAACGCTGGAGAAAATCCAAATGAGTGAAAGAGAATGCCAAAGCCCAGAAGAAGTGAGCCATGGAAAGAATTTTAAAAAAAAAAAAAAAAACCCATAGTCTGCAGCAGAAAGAATTAATACAGAACATTCTGATATGCTCAAGTACATTACAAAACTGACACAAAAGAGAATGGAAATAAAATCTCCAAGCTAAATAGATCAATATCTAACATTCTGAACATGCAGCCAGCATGACTCAGGTGAAGCATTAGGGAAATCTTCCAAGTGTAGTGAAGCACTAGAATAGGCAAGGTGGGCAGCCTGCTCCGTCCGCAACATCGAAGTGTCTTTAACTTGACATCAATGAAAAAATCAGTTAGGATCAAGACCAGCAATTCTAATCTGTCTTGTGGAAGAACAGCAGATAATTTTGTGCTAAGCTTTTATACAGAGCCATTCAGTTAGTCTTGTTAAGACATTACGACTCTACAAAAGACATGCTTATCTACATTTATCCTTCACTTCAATAGCAACTTTCTGAAACCAGCTCAATTAATTACTTGGGAAAATCTACAGAGTCAGTAAAGCACCTTAGGCTGAGTGCAGGCACTAATACAATTGAAGCAAAAATGGGCACACAAGAAAGCACAGAGCTATTCTAGGCTTTGAAAATGATAAAGTAACTCTGCAAGTGCAATAGAGGAATTAAAACAACAGATAAACAACTTCATTTTAAGCTCAAGCTTAACATCATGTAACTTTCAGTTAAAAATATCCAGTACAAAAGAGCCAGAAACTGCAGAAGTTGTGACAGAGTACGTTTGTAACCTGAACTGTAGAGAATTCCTCTAAGGCTATGAGTGCATTATTAGCAAGTAGTGCAGAAAAGCAGAAGCAGATCTGTAGAGTAAAACAGTTGGTACTGAGCACCTGACAAACACAGTACACCTTTTTTAAAAAACAAACCAGTTCATTACTAACTGTATTCTGGTGCTACAAACCAAACATCCATTTGGAACAACTTGTGCATACTGCTAAACTTCATCTTCCAGCTTCTGGAGAGACTGCCCAAGAACACAGGTTAGCCTTCAGAATTAGCTTGTAACACAGCATTTTGCAGAGCTAAAGGTTGAAACAAGTAACTACGAAACTATCAGAAATCCTTTACTGAGAGCTATTTGGTACTGTCACTGATGGCTCTTGTGTGATGCCCTCCAGAAAGAAACAATGCAGCATGCTCTCACCATATTTTACGTTTTCTGAGGGCTACCGATACCACATTACATTCTAATGTATTTACTCTCCTAAGGGAAGGTAGCAGAAGATATTTACATTCGCATTCTGACATTCACATTTCTGAATGGTCATATTAAAAGTTTCTGAACGGTACTCACCTGAGATAATACCGTCTTTGACTACAGCTCACAGTAAAGACTGCTATATATGGATGAAATTCAAGTCAGTGTAATTATCTGATTCAAATTGGCTTTCCAACAATAATAAGCCCTTGGACAAACTTACGCAACTTGTTTCACAAAAAAATAAAGCTTAGAAGCAAAATTGAAATAGCAAAAGATATGACAGAAAATTATTATATAACAAAGGTTACTGTCAAAAAGGGCACAGACTGTTGAATGACAGCCATGTGAAAAGGTAAAGGTCAGCGTCTTGATCAAGTTAGTTAAGATAAAACTTACCAACCACTGAAGCTCCTCTTTCAGCAAAAGCGAGAGCATAAGCTCTGCCCAAACCTAGTTTAAAAAAAAAAAGATTAAAAAAGAGAGTCAATTTGTCTCCTGAAGCATGATTCAGAGAAAAAGCTAAACAAAAATAAATTGCATGAAGAAAAATGCACCAAATCAACATAAAAATCCTGCAGGTTTTAAGTAAAATTATATTTCCACTTGGAGTCAAAGTTGCATATAAGCTCAAAACGTAAAAGTAAATTAGCAGATAAATTCTTGACTGAACCTCTTGTCAACAGAAAAAAAAAAAATTGCCCGTGCTTACTCTTTCCTATTGCACTCAGCAGAACCTTTATGGAAAGCTGCCTGCTGCTGTCTTCATGTTTGTGACGGAAAAATACATTGCTAAAGCAGAAAGTTTAATGTCTTTACATAACCTTGCAGGAGGGGATGTTTCAAGCTAATTAATTCCACTCTAAGTGAATAAGATACATCCCCAGTTAAAGTTAGTCTTTAAGATTTGAAGAATAAACTTACAAATCAAACAAAATTTAAGCGTGACTGAAGATGTAGAGACAAAATCCCTCCAAGTATTCTGGTGCAAAGGAATCACTTAATACCACTGCTATCCAGATGCATGCATAGTTTACCTATGGTAACAGAAGAATGTAACTTTTGCCTCACATACAAAAGCAAGGCTATTGCACCCTTACTCTGATTCAGATTCTAGGTGTGTTAAACATTAGTTATTTGTAGTAACAAATGATTTACTTACAGGGATATTATCCACTGTATCAGTCAAAAATCATTACTGAAATCCACGATGAAGATTTTCTTTTCATGCCAAAAGAAACTAAGATTTGAATGACTTAAAGATGATAAAATACAAAATCAGAAAAAGGTTTCTCAGGGTGCAACAGTATCTATTTGTTCCTCCCCAACCATTCAAAACCAGCTCTCTAAAGAGAAATCAGAACTGTTTAGAAACACGCTTCTCACACCAACAATTTGGAATTTTCCTTAAGGCTCCCATGGGCCTCTACAGGGGATAGTAACGCTTGAGGTGCATATACATCCACTGCCTGATGTAACTAAAGTCCCAAAAGAAAACTTTTTGTTGTTGTTTTTGAAAAGCCACATAACTGAGAAACATACAAAACCCAGACCATGTTGTATGTGCCCATGCTCTCAATTGCCAAGAATGGACAGAGTGCTTAGGAATCAAAGCTAATCTCAAAATAAAATAAAAACACATAAATAAGTAAATACGTAGTTTGAATTGCAGAAACAATGACAGTGTTGTGTTACAGGCAAGTACAATTTATTCCACACAGGAGATTTGCCCAAAGTGAAAACAAACTACAATATTTTTAGATGCCTGCATATGTGTAAACAAGTCTCACCTTAAAACAAACAAATTAGTGATGCAGATGTTTTAGATAAATTCCCAGCTCTCATCTGTTCACTGACATTCAAAAAAAAAAAATCAACATCAACAAGCAATGCTATTAGGACTATATACTAACTACAATGCTGTAAACTAGATAGAAGCAAACTAAGAACTAATCTGAAGTTAACAGGGCTTCCCTTTATCTTGGCTTACATTTAATCATCTATTTATCAACAACAGTTGTGAAATAAAGCATCCAAGGACAGTCTTCTCTGTTAACAAACCATTTTCAAGCAGCCTAAGGCTAGAAGTACAAGGGTCACTGTAGCCACACTTCAGACAAGCAATTTTTGCTCTATGTGCTGCTTTCTAGAAGTTTTGTTATTGACAAAGTTTTTGTTTCTTTTCTTTGCTATTAGCTAAGAACTTAACCTCTATTCCATTAATATTTGCTATACAAAGAGAAGTACATCAATATAGGTCTGGTAAAAGCTGAAACCTGGCCTCATTTTCTGTCAGGTTCATCACCTGCAAGTGACATGAATTCTCCATTCAGTGCTTTCCACAAAGTTTCTTATTCTTGGTCCTTATCCAGAAGATATCACATAATCTAGGCCCCAAAAGTGAGCACTTGGTATGTGCAGCTCCACAATAAATAAANATTAAAATGTACCATAAAAGTTAGGACACGGAATACAGGGAAGTGTTCTATTGAGATGTATATTTTGAAGATTATGAAAAAAAAAAAAAAAAAAAGAAAAAAGTCCTTTAGCGGCTAAGAACAACTACAAACTTCCCCACCATCTCTTCTGAACTCACAGTCTGCACCTTCACTGGAAACGCTAGGGCAGGCAAAGGTCAAGGCACGTACTCAGAGGAGGAAAAGCAACACCAACAACAGACGCAGAAACACTTCCTGGCAAAACCAAGCATTCCACGCAGAACCATCTTC
>VXAL01003619.1:0-35362 GCA_013399475.1 Chauna torquata
TACCCCCCTATCTCCACATTTTTATGTATATAATTTATATATACAACTACATCATTATATATATAACTTATATAGTACAAGTATGTCTTGGACTTCTTCCTCTAAGGGAGGAGGAAAGTCTCAGCTATTATGAGAGAGATCTTAGTACCTGGTGGGCCAGACCCTCCAGTTCTTGCTACGCTAAACCTTGCCACTGAAGCTAATGTAGAGCTGTGGAGGAGAAAGACTGCAGTAATCATCCCTAAACTATTAATAAAAACAGACACAGATGTGACACAAGGAAGAAGAATATCCAAGCTTGATCTGGAAATGATCATTCAATAAGGTGTAGATTTAATGCTGATGAAAGACAGGCAAGACTTGTCAATGAGCAGCTGTAAAATCTTGGGAGGAAATCATTTTCGTTTTTCAAGCCAAAGCCATAGAGTTAGTCAAGCATTGTTTTTGTTCTTTATATGTGAGGATCTTTCCAAGTGCAATTCTATCTGAAATCAGCAAAAAGTACTTTAAAACAGTGTTGAGTTAGAGGCATCACCCAGAAATATGAAAGCTTAAGAACAGTCTTGCTGTATGGAATGACAGGATGTGCTAAGTCCCAACCAAGAATAAAATCAAGAATAAAAGCCCTTGATCCACTGGATGCTGGTCTGGTAACATTAAATTGTGTACAAATTTTTCCTCTGTTTTTATTTTTTAAATGTAAAAATGTTGACACACAGTAAAGGAAGGGGAGAAAAAATAAAACCCTTAAGCAAGCTGGATTTTCATCAGTTTTGTCAAAAGCACCAATTGTGACCTCTTCTGTACACAGATAAATGAAGTATGTCAAATAAGAGGAGCAACCTTTGTGTTAGAGACAGCTGGAATGCCCAAATTGGCTAGAGCCAGGTAAAAATGAAGGAGAAAGCCTGATTCTGTAAATACCAAAAAGGTCACAGATAAGATACACTCAATCACTACAAATATCATATTGTTCAACTCCATTTTAGCCATATACCCTAGTGATCATCCTTTTCACTTGTGAAGGTAAAAGAGTTCCAAAAGCAAGGGACTGGAGGCTCCTCTTGCATTCAGGTTCTTCTTCCTCTTCTGTGTTTGGTCACTGTTTTCCAAGTATTAAGTAAAAATGTGCTATTTAAAAAAAAAAAAAAACAGTAAAACCAATTCCAAAAAAATTGAGGAAAATAAGAATTATAAAAAAAAAAACCTAATATTCACCTCTGTAGAAATATAAATTGGCTTAGATTTCAGGTACTGTGAATCATTTTTGAGACATCACGGGGGTCTTCCAGGCTAGCAAACTTATTTCCATAATATTTGGTTGGTCCCTGCAACTGCGACACGTCATGGTAAAATATTCCTTCAAACTGCTTTGCTAATTTTTTTTCTTCTTCCAGATTTTCTCCTCTCTACATCTTCCTCATGAAGAAACCTTATCAAGTTTAATAAGAGTGAAAATATCAGAGTTTGAGAGAAACCGTCCAGACCCATTCTACAGTCTGTTCTGCCAGTGCAAGACTGGTAAGAACAAGAACCAGTACACATATTTAATCAGAGAGAGCTCTGATATGAATCACAGAAACACAGAAAATTTAATGTTGGCAGGTACCTCTGGAGGTCACCTAATTTAATCCTCAGCTTAAAAACAGTTCAGTTAGATCAGACTGCTCAGGGCCTTGTCCAACACGGAACAAATCCAGAATTTCAGTCCAGGAAATAAGCTTTCTTTTGTTCATTTGCCTAGTCTATCCAGGTGAAATCATTTTCTAGACTGAGTACTGGCTATTGAAAGAGAGCACCTCTGAGATAATGAAAAACACTCAACTCTGTAATCTCCTTTTCTGTTACACTATTCTTTATAAAATACATATGGTGTTTTAGGTTGCTCTTCTCCTAAGGGGGAAAAACAGCAGAACAAAGATGCACTGAAGTGTTGTTTTGTCCTAAAAAACAAATAAAATACAACATCATATGTCTCCATGTTTGATTAGTATGAGTGATATTTTTTTTAGTTTAAGGTAAAAAAAGTGATGATTATGTTAGAAAAACATAATTTTGCTTGCTTGCCAGGCCTCAAGCTGGCAGTACAAAAAGCATATTTCCATAAGCATAATTTTATATATTCACGAAATCTTATTATGAAAATCTTGATACTTGTACATCCTAAATGATTTTTCAACACTGTAACACAAAAAGTACATCTTGATCTAGGATATTCTGTCCAATTTTGGTCTCCCCCTTACAAGGAAATTATTGACATACTGGAGCAAGTCTAGCAGAGAGCCAGCAAGGAGATCAGGGGCTGGAGCACATGATGAATGAAGAGAAGCTGAGAGACGCAGTTAAGCCATGGGAAGAGAAGGCTAAGGGTAGATCTTACTGCTGTCTACAAATACCTAAGAGAGGGTGTGGAGAAGATGAAGTCAGACTCTTCGCAGTGGTGCATAGTGGAATAGGCAATGAACGCAAGTTGGAACATGGGAAATTCCTACTCAACATACAGATTTATCCTTTTTTTTTACCATAAATATTGGACTAGCTTGCACAAAATGGCTGCAGAATTTCCATCCTTGGCGGTATTCAGAAATCAACCGGACGTGGCCGTGAGCAACCAGCTCTAGCTGAAGGTTGGCTAAGATGGCCTCTGGAGGTCCCTTCCCACCTGCATTATCCTACGATTGACTACTCTGCTCCAAAACATTATTTAGCTATTCACAAAAAGTGACACTTGCTTTAGTTGTTTCCTGTATGTGTACTATTTTGTGGGACATCTGTCTCAATTTATTCTCATCCTACAGTTCCATGGCCTTGGAAACCACATCTGACTTTCTTCAAAAAAGTCAGAAAAATCTGGCTTCTGTTTTGCAAATAGGCATAAATCTAGCATGAAGGAAACAACGTTAAGCTTCTCCTCTCTACAGCTCGATAACTTTGTCCTCAGCTGTTACCAAATCATCTATTAAGGGTTTTGCTTCCAAAGAAGCCTTACAGAAAGGATTAGCCTTTCCTCATTAGCCTGTTTCTACTCATAATTTACAAATAGAGGATGTCTGTGCAACTTCAGCAAGGAGACACAGGCCCGAAAAGGATCTAGCTGCAATAGATTACTCAGGTTTGAAGTGCACAGCTTGAAATATCTGCAAAGAAACAAAACTTGTCATTGCAAAAAATGACTCCTGGAATGTGTCACTAATTAGGCCTTTCCAAAATGGAGACTCCTTCTACAAAATACAAGCTACAGTTCAAAATTTTAGTAATGACTAAGACACTTGTATATGAGCACCCAAAAAATGAAGTGCAGAGACTGACGGAGTACATGACATACAGGTGAAAAATACATCCCTTTGCAAACAGAAGAGATGGTCCCAAAGCCCAAAATTTGGCTTCAGAGTTCAAGACCTGAAACAGAAAGAGCCTAAGAAGTCTGAAATCTGGTTAAGTTTCTTATCCCCCTTTCCTCTATGTTTGTTTGGCTGTATGGATCCAGGATTTAAATATAGGCCTGTCTCTAGAACAAAATAATCAGACATTTCAGTATAGTTTTTTCCATGGGGCCCTTGTTCTGCCATATTTAAATAAGACGTCAACAAGACCACAAATGAAAACTGGAATAAAATAAGCAGTCTTGCTTGATTTTTTTTCCCTTTTAAATAGAGCCTGGTACTTAAACTGTCACTTAATAATTATGATTTGTAGACTACTGTTAGCATGTCTAAAGGCAGGTGTGTTCAGAGGTCAAAGAAGGATATTTACGCAGGTTCACAGCCAATGAGTATTGTAGTGGTGGGTTTGAGAGCACATGTTTTAGGATGCTACAGTAATGAAATTCTAGGATTCTCTTATCCTTTTTTAAATCTAATGCACTGACTGGATGCTCTACAGTTTCACACAGCTGAGGTTTCAGTTCCCATTAGACATCTGGCAGGATGCTCTATATATTCCAGCACAAATTGGATTCTAGGGCCCTCAGTCCCAGTGGAACAGCTGGATGGAATGGCCATAAAAGTATGCAAACACAGAAGTAGAGAAATACGAGATTGTCAGCAAGCAGTGCCCCGCAATTTTTGTATATATATATATATATGNTCTATCTTTCTTTTCTTTCTTCACACTCTCTCTTGCTCTCTCTCTCTCTGTCTCTCTCTCTCTTATCATGAATGTTACATCATTGCCCCTAAAAGATGGTTAGATTTTGGTCCATATTTCATGCCATATGGGCCAGACATCGTATTTCCCCCCTGTCCCGAAAGCATTCAGTTGACAGTCACAGTGTTTTGTGAAAACTGTGAGGAAAAACAGCATCTTTTGAGTAAATTCAATCTCTCACTGGAACCAAAGGTTGCAAAATGCTGAGAATTCAAGTGCCAAGGATCCCGGTGACAGCTCTTAAACATCTATTGAGTTTCTTGTTTGTTCTTTTTTCCCCAAGAGTACAGTTTTACCTCCCAAAACATAAATTAAGGGAAATATTTAACAGTCAGTGAGTCAAAACAGTCAAAGAAGGGCAGTTGGCTAATACAGTATAAAAGAGCAGCAACCATTTGTGGACCATGCGCCATTTTGTTTCATTTCTAGACACATCTTGTTTCATTTCTAGACACATCTTGTAGGGATGGTCCCAGAATATACAAAATATACAACCTAATGACCGCCTGCCTGCGTGCATAGGCCATTTTTATGGTCCTAAATGCAGTCTTTGGAGTCAGGGCCAGTGCCAAATAGTTTCAAAAGTGAGTTATAGTAAGATACATATTTTTTTGTTTTTCTTTTGTAATGAACATTTTAATCCACTTTGAGCCCAACAAAATCAAATTATCGATAGGACTGAAGGGTGAGCATGAGACCTCCACTTCTCCTTGATGGTTCACACAGTAGGGCAAAATGGACCTCTAGGTTAGTAATACTTTAGACAAATCATTTGGAAAAGCCTCACTGCTGTATGTAAAATCCAACCCTTCCTTCACCGTTCACACTGTTACACTTTTTCATATACGAGTGGGCTACAGCATCAACTTGATGAATGGAAAAGGAGGACTTTGATAATCAATTTCTTTAAAAGGCTAACGCTGAATGAAGCCATTGTACTTGGAAGAGGTTCTTGATTTCCCACTCAGAGACTGCAGCAGGATTTTTGGCTTGTGTTTTTTTGTGTGTAAGGTGTTCAAAAAACATCAGGTTTAAATTAAAATGTCTGCAGGTGCTCTTTACACAAACAAAAGTCTAATGTTTTAAATTGGTTATTAGAAGAACAGCAAGAAAAAGCAACATAATTCATCACTAAGTCACTTGTGAGTTGTGGCTAACATGCTCACATGATGTGGAAGGAATCCTGTAGTCATGCCTGTGTGGCCAGTCCCAGACTGATGTCCAGGTGAAGACAAGGAGTTCTGAAGATCACTTGTTCATGGAGAAAAGAGAAAAGAAGGTTTAAGCTTCCAAATAAGCTTTTAAAGTTTTCATTCAACAAATAAACAAGAAGTCCTAGCTATGGCAATAAGGTGAGGCCTACAGAGATATTAGGTGCTGTTTCTCAGGGTTTATCCCTTGGCCACTTAGCCGTCATGGCAGCAGCTTCCAGAGTCCCTAGTGCATATGTTGTGCAATAGCCAAAACAAAAATTAAAATAAAAACAACCAACAAAAATATAGTCCTCCGTGAAGTCTACATAAACTCAGGCCAAAGAGAGGATATTTGTGTCACAAGTGTCACTCCACAGTCTACTGCCAGTAAGGCCACTGGTATTGACTTAAAAGGATCTCAATAGCTCAGTTCTAGGAAGAAGAACCAAAACCAAGACAGGTCAAAGTGTCAGTGAGAAGTCTGACGCACTGAACATTAGGAATCCTCAGACAAAGAACAAATGAACCAAGAGGTTAATTTTGGCTACCAAACTGGGATTTGGTTTTCTAGGTCATTGTTTTCCCCCCATCTATTTAAAAAGAAAGTTAGTGCTACAAATATGCAACTTCAAGATGACATATTCTCCTATTGAGTTGCACTGAGAAGCAAGTTAAATAAGCCCCTCCTACTGCCGTCCACCTGCAGGGAAGCCTCCTCCATTTTCTTTGATTTCCATTGGCGAAAACAGGAAATAAATCCAAGAGAGACGAAGTACTGTAAGCAATTGTTCTTCTCATTGACTTCACCTCTATACCATTTCCTCGCCTGCATCTTCTCCCATCCAGCTGGGGCAAGGCATAAAGAACCGATGTATGCATGGAAGTATAATTGGGTGCATGACAGTGTGAGCTTGTGGTCTCTGTACAGAGGTTTACACGTGATCAAGTTCTCTTCTCCTGCAAGGCAGCACGTTATTACTTGAGTTCCACTTTCATCTCACAACACTTAGCTCAGATGACATCCATGCCGAGCTGACTGATATTTAGATGTGTCTCTTCATGTGGAGGGCGAGGTGATCAGACCTGGAAAAACACCTGCAAAATAAACCAAGTGGGAAATGAAATAAATACAGAATTTGGGAAAACAGGGTTCCTGCTCCTCCCTCTTTATGTACAGCAGGAAATATTTATTTGGGTTTTATTTGGGACATTCTTTAGATTATCCATGGATCACCACCAAACCCTGTGTGATTCACCATTATGACCACGGATGTCCAACTATCCTGGCTTTTGGCATCTAAACAGACTACTCTCCTTCTTTCTCTGCACCAAGTGAAATATCAGGGAAGGGTGCTCATCTATGCACCTGTAGGATAAAATCAAATATTTAGTGTGTGTGTGTGTATAAAAAAATAAATCAGTTTTACTCAAGTACTCAGCAATCCTAGTTCTAAAAACAAACATCAGCTTTTTCGAGTGCCCAGTACCTGCAGCAAGCACCAATGTAAGATGCCAATTTTGAAAGCTGAATTCCCATTCTTAACTCCAAATTGGAAGGAAAATGGTTCAAAGCTTGGGGGCTGAAAATCCTTCAGGCTATATCTCTCTCATTTTCTCTCTGTTGGGAATCTAGTGATAATATGTGGATGCTGATGAATGCTATCTCCTTGAATGATGTTGAGAGAAGACAAGGTGTTATTATTGCGATCCTGTAAGTGTGAAAATTGAGACATAGATAAGGCAAGGATATTGTAAATAACACAAGAAGTATTGTAAAACTGATTAAAAAAAAAAAAAAAGCCAAGACTTCCACTTTCAACATCTGTTCTTTATACACTAAGCCATCTTTCCTCCATCTTATCACACAACAGAACGTTTTGACATTCTGAACATGTAGATGGATGCTGATGAGATGGACTTAGATCAGCAACCCTAGAGAACTAGTTGAGTTTTAGGGCTGGTCTAAACATGCAGTTAATTGAGGATAAGGTAGGGCATGAATTTGAAATGAAGCATCTATTCTTGATTAACTCCCTCTCTAAAGGCTTATGACTGCCTTCTTTTGAAATTACTTAATCCACTTGGGAAGTGGGTTAAGCTATTCAGAATAAAACACACTTACTCCAGGAGAAGAGCAACCCCAAAAAGAGTTAATCAGAAATTACCATTCTAGAGCAGCTGCCTTGTAGTAGACATGCTGCAGGGCACTCACAGCAGCAGGAACAGCAGCCCAAAATCTGGGACTTCACAGGACTAAGATATTGTCAGTGACTAGGGGAATAAGTTCTCAGAAGGACAGATGCGTTTCTTCCCTGTCATTCAATATATACTCCATTCTACCAAGACTGCCAGTAAGCAAGAATATTTTTCCAACTTCACACCCATTAGAAATGGGATCAAGAGCACCAACCCATTTCATGCCCACTATCGCAATGTCATTAAAGATATGCATGGCACCAGAGAGCAAACTGCAGGACAAACAGGCAGTAGTTCTGGCTGCCTACCCCAGAGCCCTGAGATGGATGGAGCGCAACTGTCAGAGAGGCAGTACTCAGACACTCTCAAAAATCAAACTTCTACTATGTACTTCAAGTCGAGCACTCAGGAACGGGAGGTTTCCAAGTTCCCTGCAAATCCTGGCTTGTCTTCTTTCCACCCTAAACCAAAAGACACTGGCACATTTATTTTTAGTAAGAGCAAAAATCATCTATTATAAATATCACATAAAAACACAAATCTGTGGCTTTCGAATACTGTTTCTGTAGGCTCTGAGGGCATCATGAGATGCTACTTCCAGAACTGATTTGCCTGGAATGTCTTTTCACTGCCCCACAGATTTCGAGTATAAAAGAGCTACCAATACCAGTTAGAAGAATATCCAAATGGCTTATTGTGAGAATCTGGATAGCTCATACATGGACACTGAATCTATTTCCAAAAAAGCAGTAGCTGAGTATTTTTTACTTTTCAGAAAGAAGAAGGTAAAATAACAAATTCAACTACATAGTTCAAAAAAAAAAAAAAAGAAAAAACCNAAGCTAAGAAAGTGAAGAACTATAAAAATGAAGAGATTTTAAATAGTTAGGGAATCTTTTCTGCCCCGCTGGCAGCATTGCCCTGCACAGGCAGTCTATCTCCATCTACATACAGAGATGAGTCACCAAGAGGTAAATTTTTAAGACAAAGAAGCCTTGTAAGAAGGCAACTTTTCACAAGAAAAGCTAGATACTCATCATCTATGGGTGAGCGTAGCTCTGCTCAAATCAGCTGTTCTCTACTGATTTGTAGCAGCTTAGGAGCGGGGCAGGACTTCTCTGTAACAGAGTGGCAAAAATTAAAAAGAAAGATTTCAAAATAGGATGGTGGCTGCATTCCTCCAAGCTCCTGCATGAAGTGCAGTGAGACAGACGAGGATCCAACAGTGGACACTTGGCTTTCAGCGCAGCAGGCTCAGCACAGCTAGAATTCTTTAGCCCCAGGGTGCCAAGATACACCCTTGGACCAACATCTCTCTCGTCAGTCTAAACTGAGAAAGCAGCATGCTCTGGCTATAAGGGCTGCCAAAACAAAACAACAGCTTCAGTGGCTGCCAAAAAGACATGCACCAGCTGGTACTTTAGTCTAGGACTAGTCATAAGACCACCACCCAAGCGTGGCTTTTCCTCTCTGTTTGTCTCTATTATAAATACATCCCGGGAAAAAGTATGCTGAGTCACAGCACAGCAAGATCTGTTAAAAATATGAAACATTATTTCACATCAGTTACTATAGTATTAGCATCTACTGTATTTTTCAGCCCTAGAATATTTTTGTAGCTAATGAAATGGCACCATTTTTAGCTCATTTATAGCTAATAAAATGGTACAATACTAATTCTTCACATTCTCCTGCTGACTAGTTTGGTTAGCTCTATCTACTGGTAAGGCTAGTGGACATGGACATTTATTTTCAACAGTGTAACTGTCCCTATGAAACGTTGCAGCTAAAACATGCTATCCAAAAAAACCAAAAGCTATTGATCAGTGGGCACATTTTTTCTAATCTGGAACAAGAGCCAGCACTGAAGAGGCTCCATAGGATATGCAGACAAAAAAACCTCCTTTCTCCACAAATTAGGAAGCAGCAGCTTTCAGGTCCCTAGTTCTGTCTGCGAGACAAGTCCTTGCCCCACATCTCTGGCTCTGCACCTCTTCCAGTTCTAGACCAGCACTGCATGTTGTATGTGGGCCCATCACGGTCTTCCCCATCATCCCTCCCCTAATCCAGCTCTTCCTAGGAAGGACAGTTTATGCTAGATTAAGATACCCTAATTCTGAAAGTCATACAGTGATGCACAATGCAAAAATTCCCTGTTCCGAAACATGATCGCCTCCCTTCTCTTTTTGCTCTATCTCCTTAGCAACACAGTACTGCTCAGCACTGAAGCCTCTGCAGAAGAAAGAGGGAAGGTAAGAGAATATATTGCTCAGCCATCTTTCTTACCAGCTGTGGATTTCCCACTGCGAGATTTCTGTGTTCCAGCCAAGCATGCTCTTAACTTGCTGTCAAAGAGGACACCAAGCACATACACTTACACTAGAATATATATCCCAATAGCGTGGCACTAAGCTGCTATCTCCTAAACACGTATTTATGCAGAACAAGCAAGTGCCACTACCCTGTCATACTCTTCCCCTTGGAGTGCCAACGACTTGCGCTGTGTAAGGAACATAACCTACCCTGTGTTTCTGAAGAGCGTAACTCCTGGGGAATGCTAATAAACAGCATATCCCTGGTGTCTGCAAGGCATGAGGGACTTGTACACTGCTTTCTGCACCACTTTAGCTGATTCTCCTTTCTCCCCTGCTGCCACCAAAGCACAAACCATTTGCAGTACACATGGTGTTACTCAAACCAGTGGTAGTTTGCCAGCTATAAGTAACAATGTGATCTGTGGGATGCATGGTGTTTGGGCTGGGATAGGGCTGCGGACAGCAGCAGCAGAGAATCAAGTCTTCTCATCTCTTTTGTTTTAGAATTATCCTGTATACAGAGGACATGAATATTCCCTTGATGTTGGCCAGGAGGTCAGAGATACAATTGCATCTGAAAACAGACTGGAAGGGAATTGCAGCCACACTGTGTGCTCAACACTCTCCTTCTTCGCTATTTCAGTCACTGCTTTCATGCTCTGATTGCCAAGGTATGGCCTTCCCTTCCGAACAACAACATGCATATGTTTTGTGCAATGTCAGTGTTGCGAAATGTAGCTCCAAAAGACTCCTTAAAGTTTAGCAAGCCAGGATGTCTGAGGGAGTGACCACAGCTCTTGTCAATAATGGTGGGTGCAGAAGAGGGCAGCAGTTCAGTTACAGAGAAACTGTTCTCCACCTGGGAACCCTGGCTCAGGAAGGAGCATCTTTAACATTACGAGTCTGCCTAAATGGCTAGGGACAGATTTATGCACATTTCAGTGCTTGCTTGAAGTGACATCTGCAATAGACAGTAGTGGACAGATCAATGAATAAGAAAAGAAAGAAAAATAGTGGCACGGCAGAGTGTGCCGGAAGAACAGCCACTCTATGAGCTTGCAACAACTGACTGGGAAAGTAAACCCAAACCTGACTCCTACCGCCACTCACAGATGGCTTGTGCATGGAGTTTAACAGTGCACAAATCCCAGCAGTCTTAACTTATTAATAAATATTTTTCTTTTATCTACAGATTCAGCTGAAGACAGAAGATGTATTAGATGGTTGCAGAAATATATCTCTTGACTGCAGTAACTGCGTTGGCTGCCAAAGCAAAACTAGATAGGATGGGATAATATGTAGAGGGAGAAGAATGATTACTTAACAATGGATTGAAAGAGACTGAGGAGTTGAAAATACTGACTATATTTCTTTAAATCTCTGCTAAAAATATCATCTCTCCTGACACAGAAACCTGCAGCTTTGCACTGCTTCTGTTTGTGTGCTTGTGGGGCTGGGGGTGGTTACTCTGATCTTCAGAGAAAAAACAGAAAGGCAATCCCTTACACCGAAAACAGAGAACATAAATGTCCTCCTTCACAGATGTGCTTACACAAAAGCAGAACTCCAGAGGTCCCTACTTGGTTTATCCTGCTCCTCATTCTAAGCAAACAAAAGATAATCCAGGGATAAAACAAAAGATAATCCAGGAGGAAGTTCTCTGTGGCAGAAGGGAGGCAGGAAGAGGGGAGACAAGGGGAGAAGAGTGCTCAAGGAGATCACAGAATCACAGAAGCCCTTGGAAAGGCAGGATGTGAAAATGATCGAATTTCCTTCCCATAAAAGGATGGGGTCCCTTGTTTATGTCCTGTACATCCTCTCTCCACGCATGTTCTCTGCTGGTCTGGTGTACCCAGAGGCTTCCTAGAGCCTTTATTGTATTACAAAATGTTTTCTTATCAGAGCAGAGAACTTTAGTGTTGCATTAAAAAGATGGGTAATTTTCTTAAGTCTCTTTTAAAATATATATATAAATAGGATTAGCCAGATAACATGTTCAGATGCAAGCACATTATTTGATTACTCAGTACTGGATCCAGGTTTTACCCAGGGCACTGCCAGTCTCCAGCTGGGGTGTACAAGGGGGAGAAGTGCTCATTGTTTGATCCTGTCAGTTCTGTCAAGAGTCATTACAGGGGTAATTGCTTTTGTTCCACCCTAATTTCTTATCATTTGGGACTGGGGATGGGGAGGAGGGCTTTCTTTTGGTTTTGTTTCTGAATTCAGAGAACTCAGCTTTCAAAAGAACTCAGCAGCAAGCAAGGACAACCAGATTTTTCCGTGAGTTCACCATTCATTCAGCAGCTAAAGTGGGAGGGCTGCAAAAAGGTTGGCAGCGAGCAGCAGCTCCCACTGCTATCACTGGGAGCTGCCGGGTGCCCAGCTCTCTAGGCAAACCCAGTTCCTCAATTCTGAGTGCCCAGAGGAGAACTGTTGCATGACAGGCTCTTCAGGAGGCCTGGCTCTAGGCAGCTACCAGGCTTATAAATCTGTGCCCACACAAAATGAAGGGGTAGAGTATTTCCCGCATCAAATAGATGTCAAGCGTGAGATTTAGAACTGAAGGAAAAGATTCACTCATTAGCAGGAATGTGCAGCAATCACTGATCCTACATAAAACAATCCCATGAACTTGAATTGTCAGATGTGCCTAAATTGCTCCTGTGCTTTTGAGACTGAAGCACTTTGCTGTCTTTTTTTGACTCTTGGTTTCACCCGGGGAAGCACTGAGCCCTGGACTCAGTGGAAAGAGAAGACGATGTAGTAACTTCGTAAAGAAATTAAATGCTTTTTTCCCAGACTGTTGCAGATTTCGGGCACCTGTGACACAACAGCCACACAGTTCCCATCCCCCATCTGGTACATCGATGTATTTGTGAGGCCCATCAGCTTCTGCAGACCACCCTGCAGAAACACAGGCAGCGGTGCTTGGGATAGCCCTTGAAGTAGGGCAGGTGGAGAGGGAACGCTGCCTTTCAGAGGACACTAGACTCATAAGACCAGGAGACAGAAAGCTGTGGAGATAATTTGCTGGCAGGTCCATCACTGAAACGGTCTTGGCCCCTCTGGACATCCTCCCTGCTTACACAGTATTAAAAAAACCCTCCCTATGGACTGAATCCTGTGCCCACAGCAGACACTGGTATGGTTAGTCAGACCTTCACCTGGTCCCACGTCTTTATTTGTGCCCTCCTTGACTCAGGGACTGAGGCAGTGGGACATGAGGCCAGGAGGGGCCTCTCTGCTGGAAGCCAGGCCTCTGCTCCACGCCACTCGCAATGGCCACATTTTGCTTGAACACCATGTTAGGAGGCTGCATTACCTGTCACAATGGTTGCATTTAAAGGGCTTTGCACCCGTGTGCTTTCTGTAATGCCTCGTGAGCTCGTCGCTCCGTGCAAAACGCCACTCGCACCCTTCCCACGAGCACTTGTAAGGCTTCTCACCTGCGGAGGGGAGGAGAGAAGAGTGAGCTGCAGCAGCATTACTGAGCACTCAAATTGCAAGCCCTGTGTCCTCCCCACTCCCCCCTTTCCCACTTGGGCAGGTTAGCCCACACTCAGTCACACAGTGCATGGCTGGAGCACAATGGAAACAACTTAGGGTTTATGATGCATTGTACTTGGGATGGATCCAGCTCCAACATTACAGCTGTTAAAATTCTTCCAGCACCTGATTTCCCATTTCTAACAAAGCCCGTCAATTGATCTTCAAAGAAAACCTCAGTATGTCCCCCAAAGTATGTCCCTTTCAGCTCGCTCTGCCCTTGCTGAATTACTATGGTACCTGTGAGTGGCTGTAGCACACCTAAACTTGCTGCAGGTGGGAGCGGGTCATACTGCTACCCATGCACCCCCAAGAGCTACCATGACTGGACAGGGAGTGCAAAAGGAGAAATGTTTTCTTCTTTAAATCAGCTGGTCCTTCAGCCTTTTTGCACTACACCTTTATCAGCTGTTATTCTGCCCCAAAATATTAATCATACCACTGAAGCAATGAAGTGGTATGTCAGCAGAGAGTCTGGTCTTCTTTGTTCACATTTAACACAGACCAGCCTCTGTGGATCAGTCTGCCATGGTGTAACATCCGTGGAGTCCTTCACACCTTCTGATGGAGACTTCCAAGGTCTCATGCCTCCCCTTTTCTTATTCAGTGCGCATGTATTCATGCGCATGCAAATTCATCATCTCCCCGCAGAACAAATGGTCCAGTGCTTCTCCTCCTCTATAAACTCAATGTCACTGTTCCCCAAGCAGTCGGCAGTGTGGATGCGTTAGAAGAGGAGGGAGTTGAGATAAAATGCCGACAAGAAATCACTTTCACTACCAAGCTCCTAAGCTAGCAATTATAAACAGAGAAGGGATGTTTACTTATTTATTTGTTCTTAAAATTGCTAGCAAGGCGATCTTAAAAAAAAAACACCACTGACCAAACCAAAGTTGCAATTCGTATAACTTCTCTACTTGGCCACAGCAGGCAAATTTCTCAGTGCAGAGATACAGATTTCTATATTTAACATGTCTATTCAGCAGGTAAAGGAGTGAGATCTAATTATGGGGGACCTATGTATTTCAAGGTGACAAACTGGAGAGGCCAAAAGAGCAAGAAAAATGAAGAGGGCAAGAGAACTGCATCAAAATACATTTTAAAAAGCTGTTTTGTGGTAAGTTTCTGCAGACTTCTTCTTGCACAGGCAGCTCTGCTGCACCATGGTTGCTTGCCCCAGGGGACTGAGGTGTTAACTGGAGTTGAGCCATTTTACCAGAAGTTTGTTTAGCACAGTAACTCAATGAAAGGATTTACTGAGGTGAAGCAATGAAGAGAGAGCAGCAGCAGGCAAGACTTCACCAAAATATCATATTGTCTCTTCAGTCCCTGAAACCAGAAAGGCCAGCCTGGATGTCTCTACTGTGTGCCACAATCCACCATGGGGACATGCCCAACAAGACAATGGACTGAGCCAATAATAACCCCGTCCCACTTAGACTATGCCTGTTTGGTCAGCTCTGCAGACTTGTGTATATTTTGGTGTTGTTTTTTTTTTTTAAGATTTTTTTCAAGGAGGAAAAAAATAGCAAGAAACTTCTTGTTAGTGAGCCAAGTGCTGGTGTCCTGTTTCTGTGATGGTTACTCAGCTGTAGTTCAGACAGTGTCACCAGTGCTGCCCCAGATGCCAGAACTGCAGTAGCTTCAGCACTGTCCCCCCAGCCGCTCGTGACATCCTACCTGGTGCATTGCATTTGATCTTCCCTTGTCAGAGAAAAAGGATTTCCCCAGCCCTGGTCACGTCTATGATGGTGCAGCTGTTCTGTGTGAACAGTTCACGCATTATTTTTAAAAGCTGTCAATAAATGGGCCTCGATGATAATTCAGCTTCCTTGGTTCTCTGACGCTCCCTAGTGCCTACCTTAGAGTGGAGACAGCAAGGCAGACAAACCGCCTGGTAGCACATTTGCTACACACGCTGTAAAGAGAAGACAAAAACTAAATGCTCAGACAAATCTGGCAGGTACAGCCAGTCTGAAGGATACGGTCGGCTACAGAGCAGAAGGGTGAAGGAAAAACATCATGGGCTTTCTGTGAAACAAGGGCTATTAGGACTGAAGCCGAGTTTGGCTTGTTAACATTTGCCAAGAGCTTTGAAAATGTACAGTGCTATATATAGGTTATGAGAGACAGAAATGCCAAGCATGATTACTGGTAAACCCATGGGATGCCACATATCTCCGTTACTTGCTCCAGGGTCTCCTTTCTCAAAAGTGTTCCCAATTTGGCCTTGCACTGCCCTGAGCTGAGTTTTGTTTTCAGATGCTTTTCCTCTGTAACTGAAGCCCCATTCCACAACATGTCAGACAGTATCTCTTTGTGCTCCCAGACAGCACACTGGCAATGCAGTGCTCTGTGTGGCACAAGATAAAGGCAAAGGAGCATGGTGACCTTTAAAGCCATGTCAGACAGGCTCCTTGACCCAGAGACCTCAGAGAGGTTAGATACCCTGCTCTCCTGCAGCCACTCAAAAACACAAGAGGGCACAAAGAGAAATACCTCCGTATCTGTGCACGTGAGGACGAAGAACAAACTGCTTCTTTAAGGGCTGCTTTCATCTCACCCGCAGATGAAATGAAAGCTATCGTGCCAAGGTGTATGTCTGTAGGAAGCGTGGGAATGGAAAAGGGGGAGAGGCCCCTCCTACCTCACTACTGGCAATGGCAGGCAGAAGAAACGGGAAGGATCACTTCCATGTGCCAGGCTGCTCTTCTGTTGTTGCAGAGGATTAGCGAGAATAAAAGGATAGATGGTGAAATCCTCCTCTGCTGAAGGGAATGGCAAAACTCCCACTCTCTTCTACTGGGCCAGGATCTCCCCCTTTTTAACAAATTAATTATGAGCTTCAAAATCCAATTAAAAATAGGAACATCACAGAGCTGTGCCATACTGACTTTTTTCTGGCTCTAATTCCTCAAAATTAATAACCACACTTAAACCTCGTGCCTGAAAGCCACTCCCAGGAAGGAGGCTCTACTCCCTAAGTCACCTTTATTCTACACAAGGATCTGTGCAGTGCTTACACAAATCCATAAATCCACATTTATACATATGCACTCAACAGAGGAGCCAGTGCACATCTAAAAAGAAGCTGATAGCCAGATATGCAGCTGTTAAAAGCTCTGCTTCTGCAGTTCAGAACGTGCTCCACACGACGGGGCCAGCTTAGCTTCCACGCACCTACAAGCGCACCTGGGAAGGGAAGGCAGCCAGCAATACAGACACACTTTTAAGCATCGGATTATGCAGTTTTCTGAGACAAGCACTAGTGTTAACACAATGTGCCACTTGTTTAAGGAAAAATTCTACACCTGACCCAGAGCAGTGGCTTTCAGCTTTTTCTAGATTTTGCCTTGCGAGGTGGAGAGCACTGCGTAGTGATTTCAAACCTGCCAACCACACTCCAGTTTCCTCAGACAGCTTGCACATCAGTGAGCAGTGCAGCACAGTAAAGGCAAGCAGGAGAGGGAAACTGTGGGCACGCAGGACCCAGCATGCACACTGCATGTGCTTGAAGGGTGTTATTTTTGGCTTGCTGCAGTCTGGTCCTGTGGCCTGAACCTGCTTGTAGGTGAAGCATTCCAGCTGTGCACTTGGAGAGCATCTCCTGGGACAGGCCATCCAAAACCACACGTGTGCTCCTCAACTGCTCCCCAGGCTGAACTAAAGCACCGTGAATGGGGGCAACAAGGAGACCGACCCCAAAAGTGGACTTTAACACTACAGAAAACACTCAATTAGACATATCTTTAGTTGCATACTGATGGTGCCTTAGAAGCAGCTTGCAGATGCTTATGAGCGCACAGACCACTATGCTGAAAGCTATTGATCATCCCTAGCCCATTTTTATCTTTTCATGTTCCCAGAGCGTATTTTCGTGCCCTGAGATTGGGCTGTTTGGGGAAGAAGCTCTCTGTTCCACTGCTGTTTCTGACACCTCACACAACCTAGCCCTCTAAAGGGGCTAAACCAGCTGAAGTTTATGAGGGTCATAGCAAAAATACAGAACACTTTGGCACCGCTGAAATCAGGTCACTACTCCTTTGGTGGCTAAGACAAATGCAAGACTACATATTAGGCACCTAGTTACAAAAAAAACACAAGTGATTGGTATAGGTTTCTCTCAAAAGCCAAAAGTTTACCATTTGAGAATATGAAAGAGTCGAGCACACAAGCCCAGCAACACCACCATGGTAAACACACACCAGGTTCTCAGTCACTGTTGGTAGACCTCGGCTGGTTGCGTGATGAAGACACTGCACCAGTCCTTGGGACTTCTCAGGTCATTTTCCAGCCTCAGACACTCTTGGTAAGTTTCATCTCATGCAACTTTACATACCGAGAAACATCATCTGGAATAATCACCTATTGCTCCTTTTGAACTTGATATAGAGACAAAGGCATGTGTGGAGTGTGACACATCAGACCTCAGTTAGACTGAAGCTGGAGGTGAATTTCTCTCCTTCGGTTGTAGAGGGGAGCAGCTCCAATGCAGGCAGCTGTATCTTTGCTCTCCAGGCACCAAATAGAGACCATCAGGTTTTCTCTCCCATATACTATGGTGCAAACCCTATACAAGCCTTAGCAATAAGTATTCTCTCACAAAACAGTGCAAAATACAGAGACCTCTTGTCCTGGTCACCTACATCCCCCAGAACTATCTAGGTGCAGGGCATATTTCTTTTGTACAAGAAGTAAGAAGAGCCTGTTCACTGCAGACATCTCAGAGTGGCAGTTTCAACAGAGACTGGTTAGTAGAAACATTATAGTTACGGGACACAGAGGTACATAACCAAGATAAACTGAGGACATTGTCATGACCACAGAACTACAACACACAATGGAGGATGCCAGGAATATTACACATCTTACATCTTGCAGTATTTATTGTCAACCCCAAGGGTTTAAAAGTCTATGAGTCCAGTCTCCCATAAAAATAATGAGATTTTAAAGAAAAAAAAACAGTAAGACTTAGAGATCATTTGCCTTCTGGTTTGGAGATAACCTACGGCCATGATTTTAAACTTCTCTTTGCAGCCCTGCAGACTAGAAACATTTGTTATTAAAAAAAAAAAAAAAAAAGAGCAGAGGAAGGAGTTTGTTCTCTATTCCCTGGATTTCAAGAGGGGAGACTTTAGAAAAAAACACTACAGACTTTGGGATGTGCATGATAAGATCACACAGGCTGGCAATGCTGCAGGGTGAAACTCTGGCTCCATCAGTCACTGGAAAAATGCCTATTAAGGCTTGAATTTCACCCTGTATCTTTACAGAATTAAAAGTAAACAAAAATATTATGATTATCCATGCATATTGATTTTCTTCTCCCTCCCCATGCACCCCAACTTAAACACCACAGCACAAATATGTGTTGGTTACAGTGTGCTTAGTAAAAGAAGCAAGCAGTTTAAGCCCCATGGTCCTGCAATGAACTTCAATGACAGACCAACCCTATAAAGTACAGTGGAGAACTGCAGTCAACACCCTTGCTAGTATACCTCATCGCTAAAATATGGTACAGTTAAGAGCTTCCTTTTGTCAGTGTGACTGAGTTAGCCAAAAAGGCTTAAAGAAACTGAGGAAAAAAAAAAACAGATCCTGTCTGTACGCACATTTTAAAGGCCAGTCGAATAAGATGTTTGTTATGCTATGCTTTAACAGCTCCTTAATATGTTATGTAACTACACAAAAATAGCATGCGAAAGTCTTTAAGAAAACAACATGAAACCCCCCCTGAAAAATCACCATGTGTTCTAACCCACAGTGAATTACTTACTATAGTTTCAAGATCCAAAAAAAAAGTTTTATGAAACACAAAACATCTTCCTAAAATCTGATTAAAAACTACTCAAAATGAAACTAGTTCTAAAAGCCTCAATGTCTAAAAATATGTATTGAAAGACAGCTTTAGCTACGCTTGCTCTAAGACTGGCATTCTTAGACAACCAGACAAACTGCAAATTACAACTGAAAAAGGAATTAAATGCAAGATTTCTCTCCTGGATTTCTCCCATAAGGATGCTTTGGGGGCCTGAGTCGTGCAAAGAAATGTGTGAAGAATCAAGTAGTCCCAGTGGCTTTTTAAGAGACTGTTTTAATAACTTTCCTTGCCACCCTTTCTGAGAAATCCTTTTGGGACCTACTGTTCCCAGGCTGGTGGCTGGGAATGTGCCATTGTACGGAGCAGCAGTGTCACTACTGGGACAACCCGAGGTGTCCTTCAGCAGCCAGTGCCCAGGGGGATGCTGACCGTGCAGAAGGACATTGCTCAGAAATGGCAGCAGCCGGTGGGTTTCCGGTGAGAACTAGCCCCCCCAGATTGCCTTGCAAGGAAATGCCAGGCAGGCATTTGTATTTGCTTTGCAGTTTATTACAAAAGTCTGCCACAGCACAATGGGAAGTCTAATGTGGAACATCACATTAACAATATTTTATATTTATGTAGCACTCTTCATCTCTAAGGGTCCCTGAGAGCTTTACAAGCTACATACGTGGCATATCAATGAAGCCGAGCCATAATTCTTCTAATTAGCTGAATATCAGCACACACCACATGGCACAACAGAAAATGTTACTGGTCACTCCTCTCTTTGTATGAGAAGTGCTACGTGATATTTAACAGAAGCATGTTGAGAAGGAAATCCAGTTTTAAGGACTCTGGAAAAAATGAAATCTCCTAACCAAACAGGTCTCCTTTACACCTGTGTCTGTCCTCCCTCACTGCATATGCACACTCCCTCAAATATGAGACACAGAGGAGGAGGAGCCCAAGATCTGCTGCTTGTTAAATGTCCCCACTTTCACACTAAATTCAGCAAGTTACCATCACATGGCTCAGACAGCTGCTTTGCTGGTGAGTTTACAGAAAAGCTAGAGAGCTGCTGCAGTTCAGTGCACAACAACATCACCCTCTTTTTAATATCAGTAAGTTCATTTCTTTAGTAAAAAGGAAGAGCAGGTTATTTAATACACACATCCTCTGGAAGTCAATGCTGCCATCTAAGCGTATATGCATGCAACCCATCAACCAGTAAAACTAATTATAAAAATCAATTTCAGATATTTTTCTGAGCCTTTCATTCCTCAATATAGTCCTAATTGATTTTTGTTGGAGAAATATAAAGTGTAATTATTATTTTTATTATTACAAACGAAGGCAAGGGGGCCATGGTCAGTGTTTTAAGTGGCTCATCAATGCTTTCTATCGGAAAAGAGAAAAAAGAAAAGAAGGCATTTTATTCACAGTTTTGCCACCTGCTGGAAAGATGGAAAAGCCTTTGAAAGGGTGACAAAGCACAAGAGAAAAGCTGGCAGCAGACAGTACAGGGCAGAAGAGGAATGTGACAGGATTGTGAAAAACACAATGTGAGAAGGTTGTACCTATTTATAGACAGGAAGGGATGATCAAGTGTAAAAGCAGTACATTTCCGTGAACGATGTACAGCTCCTTTCATCCAAAAAGGTCAGAAGTGCCCTTATAGAGAGATGGCTCTAATCATGCCTATATTAGTGATGGGGGAAAAGAGGTTAAGAACCAGACCCAATGTCCAATCAGTCTTTCCACCAACTTCAAAGCTCCGGATTAGTCCCTAGGGGCCTTGCCAAAGCTCGTCTACCAAGCCAGCAGCAGTCTTCCGCATGCAACCATTCAGGACACAAAATAAATTACTTTCTGCAGCCTTACTTCTTTGCACACGCACAAGCACCTAACACACATCCACAAAGCCCACCTGCCTAGCTGAAATGTAGAGGAAAGCAAAGCATGCAGCAACGCTCAAAGAAATGGAAATATTCCATTTTCTACCATGCTTGAGAGGATGCCTTTAACGAACACCCACTGCAACCTGTGCTGAACACCAAACGCAGGGAGGGACGATGCCACGCTTTATCTCCCCGAGTCTATGCAAGACTCCCATTGAGAGCAATAAAGCCTCCGAAACACCGCCCCCCTTTCAAATCCCTCCTCAGCAGCTCCCCTCCGAGGGCCGGCGCCAGCCCGGGCACACAACCCACACTTCTGCCCCCTTAATTGCCGGCGCATCCTCCCCCAGCCCAGCCCAGGGGACAGCAGCAGGGCGGCAGGACCGGGCAGGCCCCCCGGCAGCATCACCGGCAGCAAGGCTACCCAATTAAGCCTCCAGAACGAGTGAGCAAGGGGGGAGGAAAATTAAAATTAAAAAAAAAAAAAAAAAAAGGATGGAGTTGCTTGGCAACGCGAGGGCAGGAACAGCTGTGCAGCAGGTCGGGCTGGTACCCAGGCGCCGGGCTGGCCCATCAGCATCCTGCACGCCCTGCATTTCGTGCCGGGGTCTCCTAGTAACAGCCGGTGCACGCCGGGCTGCTGCACGCATCCCCTCCTCTCCTCCTGCTTCTCCCCGGCAGGCAAGGCATCGCTGTTTGCCCTAATTACACATTCTCCGCTGCTTCAAGCTGCCATTACTTTGGTCCCCAGAGGAGCAGCAAGAACTTTAAAAAAAATCTCCTCTAATAAGGGTTTTTAGTTTCAAATTCAGCGGAGCTCTGCAAGCTCGAAGATGCAAGACAAGGCAGCAGCAGAAGAAGCAGATGAAAAAAGAGTAAAATTCAGCAGTTCACTGGGTCAGATTTTTCCAGGACCCCGCAACAGATTTTTTCCCTTTGTTTTTTTTGTAAAGTATACCAGAGGGTGAACACTGACGAGAGCCCTTTATGGGACATAGCACATATTTATACAATTCGGAGCAGTGTAGCAAAGGTCTGCTCTTTGGACACCTGCATTTTAGGCCAAGAGTTTCTGAGAAATTCCATGCAAAAAGCAAAGGCAAACGTTCCAGGCAGAATATAAACAATATATACCAGTAACTAGAATTGACAAAAAAACAAGTGAAGAGGAAGAGACACCCCCTATCCCAAATGCTAACATTTTAAGTTATTTTTGTTCCACATTTTTGCTAATGAATGTGGTTTTTCACTTATTCAAACTATTGCAGTGCCGATGGTTCTCACTATTTATGTGTCTCTTCCTTTTCTCCTCTTTGTCACTGAAAAATCAGAAAGATGACTGAAAAAAAGGGATGCAGACTGGCAAAGACAGCACAGGAATAAAACACAAGGGGAAAATAAAATACACTGCTTTCTGTTTCCCTGTTTTGCCAAGAACAAAAAGAAGAAAGGAAAAAGACCCAGGATGCTTTCATTCATTTAGGAATTAGATTTGATTGGGGGGGGAAGGGGAAGGGAAGCCGTGTGCTTGGGCTTAAAAACTCCCCTGACGAGCGCTCCCAGCACAGCCCGTCCCTGTGCCAGGACAGGGCTCTGTACCAGGGGCAGGCGCGCGATGCTTTTGCAGGAGATGCCATCCCTCCTGCTGCTGCCTCCCTCGCCGGGGCTCATCGCAGCTCCCAGAGGTGGAGGCGGCAGGGAGCTTCTCGCTGCTTCACGTGCAGCAGGTCTCGGTCAAGAGGTCTCATGTTGCTGGGTAAACCTGAGTGAACCGAGGAGCCCGGTCTCCAGAGCATGAGGCAACGAGCAAAGATGATTAATTCTACTGGCTAGGAAGTTTACTCATTTGCATTTTGGAAAAGTTTGTGCAGATGATCACCTTTCTAGAGTTAGAACTCTAGAAACTCTAAGCTCTGAGGGAGGCAGAAGCACCTGGCTGGAAATCACCCGCGTCATTCATGCTGCCAGATGAGTGTAAATGAAGAATGACACAAATGTACTACAAAGCCCCACTGCTGGGTGACGCTGCATCTTCAGAGAGAAAATCATAAAGAAGAAAGATGTCTTCTGTATGAAACACATTTCCTAACACACATCCAAAGTCAGACAAGGCCCAGGAAAAGAACCACCTTTGGGATTCTCTGGGTTTTGCAAAGAATTAACAATAAAATTGTATCACTTGTACCGCACTCAAACGAAAGTCGTCCTACAACAGATTACAACTTAATCCATTCAAGTTAATTTTCACCCAGATGTGCACAGATAGAGGTCTTCTACTCAAAGACTATTTTCCATTACACAGGCCAAGTTTTTAGCTCAACTCGTTACACTGAGGAAAGCTCTTTTCTCCCTGCCCATCCCCAACACACATGCCACATTCTCCTAAAAAACAAGTATTTTCCCTCCAACTTCTGAAATAACAAACAGCAACCACACTGGAAAAATACCAAATGTGGAAAATTTCAGCTTCAAGGAAAAGCTTAGCAAAGTTACAGGTGACCAAAAAGAAGATGTCCAAATGGAAGGTCATGCAAAATTAACTGTAACACAGTTCCATGCAGTTATATATTGAACAAAAAGTATATGCAGATACGCATGCCTGTATTTTTATGGCATTCATTTCCAAGAACTAATACATGCTTCTAGTGCACTAACGATCACTTATGGTCATCATAAAAAAACAGAATGACATTGCAATATTGTCCATCTAGTCTATTAAGTTCTCTCTGTTGGTGGTAAGAGTCCAGGCAAATCAGAGCAAGGAATAAGTCCCTGCTAAACTCTGAATGTGCACTGTTAAGCAACAGGGACACCTTTCTTTCAGAACTCAGCTGGTGATCAGCTTTTATCTTGAAGCACAAGCTCATCACTGGTAGCTTAGCTAGCATGCCTGTAAATGTTTTTCCAGCTTTTAGTTCTTCAAGCCCCAGTTTTTGGTCCCAGGTTTCAAAGGCCAGGCACCCTCGGGAGCAAATCTGCCCAAGGCAACACTTTTGTGTCTCTCTACAAATGGGGGTTGCCAGGGCTGAGAACTGGTCTGCACATTTTTTAAAGGCTTTCAGTTCTTATTAAACCTCCTATCACATATAAAGCTGACCAACAGAAAGATTTGGGTTCTCCAGTGAAACAAAGGTTCTGGACACTCCCAGAGACCTGCAGATAAAGGGTCCCACGCAAGTATTTTGTCCTCCCCTTTCCAAAAGGGCTGCCCTAGTATTTAAAACTCCCCTCACTTGAAGTCTTTTTTTCGTATTCATTTCAATCTACAGCAGTACACTACAATTTACTGCTTGACCTTTGGTAACCTTTTGGTAACTGGCTTTTGACAGTGGTGGTAGACAAAAGTTTTCTGAAGACAGAAATACACTTTCTCTTGAACTTCATCGAAACAGAAACAGACAATTTTACACATGAAATCCACCCTACAGTCTCTGCATCATATGCCGACCCTTCACCTACCTTGAACTACATTTTTTCAGACACTATTCCTAGTGCTAACGCAGGTCTGTGTTCTACCATGGGCACCATCTACTCCACGGTGTCCATGGTGTTATCCGGAACTCCAGCACTCCTGGCAGAACCTATATTTAGGTCAGCTGAGGCAAGGCCTTGCAGTTCATCTGCTCCTGCGTGCAAAGTTGCTGCTGGTGGCATGTGGGTATGTGGGGTGTGAAAGGCAGGCTCTGCACTGGGAGCAAGCCCCTTGTCCTGCACGCTTTCCACCCAGGCTCCTGGCCGCTTGCTCAGATGTAACCTGGACTCACACTGTGCTTACAAAGACGAACCTGGTGCCTGCTTTCAAGACGCATTGTAGCACACTTGGCTTTTCCTGCCCAGAATGCTTCAGCTCTCCCAGGCTGCTCAGGCCCTTCTCTTCCAGCAAGCCCACCTCAGCCTGAGATGGCACCTCTGAGCACACATCCCCGGTTCAGGCCTGGTGTGACTTCAAGTATTTCACAAGCGCCAGTGCTTTGAACAAATGGAAAACAACACCAAAGTTTCCTGTCCTTAACCTGCCATTTGTATCCAGGGTGGGACACCAGCAACACAAGAGAACCTGGCAGAAAGCAACAGAGGGTTTTTACTTTGAGGTCTTACTCTGTGAGCCACATCCTTTGCCCCCTTTGCTGGGTGCCTCCGAGGGGCTCAGGGATGGATAGATGTAAGGAAAACACAGGATGACAAACTAGAGGTGGCTTCTCTGTGCCTTAGCCTGCCATAACACTCGGAGGGGCCTACACTCTCCCTCCTGCAGTTGCTAACAGACAGAAAACATCACTTTCTAGGTCTCCCTTGCACCAAAAATCATCTCACATGGCAAACAAACAAACAAACAAACAAACAAACAACACCTATTTACATTTTCAAACCCAGCAGTAAGACTGTCTCCCTGCCTGTGCTACTGAATTGGCAAATGATGGAGCAGAAACGCAGGACTGAGAATTCAGGTACAGGCAACTAAGCAATGGATGAACAACATGGGCATTTTAAACGGCGAGGGCTGCTTTTGCAGGGCCCATCCTTCTGCTGTCTGCATCGTTCACAAAGTTTGTTTCCTCAGCCTAAGCTCTCACTGTAATAATGACGTGAGGCTCTGGCCCTCCACAGTGAAATCACAAGACTCCCCTCCAAACTTGCCAAATGGTTAAATGGCTGCAAAAAGAGAAAGTTTTTAAAGAGCTCATGATCAGGTTGGGCTTATTTTAATGAGCTTTGATTAAAAAAAGAAAACAAGAACTAACAAAACACATCTTTCCAATTTGGCAATGCAACTGTACCTCAAAACAAATCCAGCCATGAATGAAGGTCTTCCTCACCCCCCCCCCCCCCCCCCCCCCCACCTTCCCCAACTCCCTTGCTCTTGTTTCCAGCAGCAAATTCACCCGTTGCTTCAGCTGCTGCCACAGGAGCTTTAGCATCCTCCCTGTCCCTCCATGTCCCCTTGCCAGGTCTCAGCCCTGCACACAGAGCTGGGGACTTGTTACAAAGCTGTGGATCTCTGTCTTTGTACAACAAAAAATTCGTGGGCCTTGGCTTTCATTTCTCCCGTTCTAGCTATACTATTCTCCCAAATGTTTTTCCTAAACTCATTATTCAGACCCTTGCATCCTGCAGAACTGGTGCTTTGCTTGGCTATTCACGTTCTCTTTCTCATCTTTGGCTTTCTGTTCACTGGTGCCACCACATTAACACAACACAGCACTGCAGCTTCCCATTCATGGGTTATCACTGATACAGATAGTCTTTATTTTCCCTGTTATTCCTTTACTTTGAATTAATATTCTTCATTTATCATCCAGCCTTCCCAGCTCAGTTCGTTTTTTTCCAATCATTTCCAAATTCTGGACATTTCCTCTTCTAGCCCCAACACTTTCAGAAAGCTCTTCTCTGTCATTTTAAATCCCACCTCAAAAACCTTCCTGTTCTTTAATGTTCTTTCTAATACTCTTGTGTACCTCCTGCCTTTTTCTTTCAAACGTAATTTGTTTTCCTGCAGGGTGGATTTATTTGTTTTTGTTGCTCTCACCCAGCACTTTGGATCAAAGAACTATATAATTTAAAATAAGATGTCATGACAATGTGAAACAAATTCCACTTAAATAAGTGCTATCTTAAGACAGTATGTAGACTCCTACTATCTGTTTACATGGGCATCTCCCACTTGTTTTAGGCTTTAGAAACCTAAATAAAGATGTGCTGTGCTCAGCTGCTGTTTCTTACAGTTGATGTTAGGTTGCATCAGATCCTAGTTTTAGATGCATAAAGAAAAAAAAAATCAAAACCTTCTGACACTCACAAAATGCAAACCCTAGCAAAACACTCTACGGGTCATTTTTTATCATTATTGCAATCTTCAGGATTTCCTGGTTAGTTTATATGTGATGCTTTATCTCTGGCCACAAAGCACCCATGCCACCTCATACCTTCCCCTGCACATTACTGCAAGGAGGGCTGATGTGAGTTGTTTGGTCAGGAGACAGAAATCTCCACAGGTCCAGGGGACACAGCGACTTCCACATGACTAATCTTTCCAAAGGTCACAAGCCAGCTCCCCCTTAGACATATTTGCATCCAGACACTCGCCAGCAATATCCTGTTTTCTAATTTAGGAAGTACTGATGACTATACATTTTCTTTGGCCCATTCTAATTCCTTCCCTCTCCGCTCTCCACTACATTGGCAATTCATCTCCATGCATGTGTGAAGGCTGGACTAAAATTTCTGTCTCTCAAAAGAGACTTTGTCATTGTTTGCACTGATGTCTGCTCCATGAATAAGTGTGAGAGAATGCATTAGGGCTGGATTACAGCGCCAGTTCTGGTGGCTCCTTTGTTAGATTTTTTTTACCTCACCCCCATGTTGGCAGCTACGGTCTTTCCAATCCTACAGCTCACCTTTTCCTCCTGTTTACAGGCACAGCCGCTATTTCTCCCTAGCGGCTTCTTTGCTGCTCTCTTACAGACAGGCAGTCCCACCACTGCTCTTAGCTCCTTTACATACCCTTCACTTTAGATGCCCCAGCTTGCTTCGAGTCCAATCAAATATTTTCATTTCCCTTTCTACCCAGACAATGTTTTTCCCTTTCCTGTCCAGATTAAATTCTCTCCCACACAGATAATTATTTTTCCCGCTCCTAAGGTCATACAGAAGGTGGTTTCATAACCAGTTCAACCATTGACGGGCCTTACAGAACTGTCCTAATTCTCTAATGGATGAGAGGCAGAAGAACAACAAGGGAAGCTCGCACAGCACTGCACGCAGTGTGGGGTCTGTCTCTGGGCTCCCCGGCAAAGTAAAGCCCCAGGAGAAGATGGGTTCCAATCTAGCAAGCTGTGTCAGTCTGTACTGCCTCCAGCCCAGTCTGGTTCATCATGCTGTGAGGAAGGCCAGCCAGTGTCTGTCTGGTCAGCGTTACATACGAATGAAAGGAATGCAACCTCCTTCTGCTGCCTTCCACCCCACAGCTCCCCAGCCCCTGGTTTTCTTGTTTTTATGCACAGCAGTAAATCCCTTTGATCCAGCAAGTGGACTTTGCACATGCAAGTTGGGTGACCGGCCCGCATCTGCCTCCCTGACAGTGAGCCCCACACTGAGAGCTCTTTGTCTGTCAGGGCACTCACACCCTTTTGCACAGAGCCCGCTCTGGCAGACTGCTCTTGCATGACATACTAACGAGCTACCAGCCAAAGGAAAATGTCTCGCAATCATTTCAGACCCTCTGGCTCAGGCACTGACTAAGCCAAGTGGCTACTAGCCATTGGCACTGCTGGGTGCATTCACAACCCACAGCGCACGCGGCTCACTGCAGTTCCAAGCCGCCTGTGAAAACACAAAGCACCGATGGAGAAAAGGGCTGCTTGTCCCTAGCCCCAAAGGCGTGCATGTGAGAGGAGGCAGCACTGCCATTTACAGTTCAGTCCCAAATTTCCATAGCTAGTCCTCTCTGTCCCTCTCTTTTACAAGAAGCTCAGGAGCTCCCTGCGGGGAAAACCTACTGCAGAGGTCAGAGTGAACAGATTTAATGCCTTGATTGTACCAGCTCTGATTATGGCATCCAACGGTCAGTGATTTTTAAGAGAACAGAGCATATAAACAGGGTGAAGGGATCCAAATGACTTTATGCTTGGACCCAAATAAGCTAGTTACGTAGGCCTATCACACCCCTCCCCACCATCGACTCAGATTTCTCCCAAGGTGTAATCTCAAGGTAGTCAGATACTGTTGAACATCTAGGTGCTTTCCACTCAGAAATGGGAGTCAGATGCCTACCTGCTCCAAGGTTCTGAATCAAAGAGTTTGGTTTGATTTTAACAAGGCTGTATCCAGTCCACGCTGCAAAATGAAACCATGCTTTCTACAGAGCTATGGACAGCTAGGATGTAACTGGGTACAGGATGCTTGTATGGCCGCAAAGATAGGATAGGAGCGCTCCTCATCTGGGTTTGTCTCTTGCCTCTTGTCTTTCACCTTCCTGCTTTTTCCTAACAACCTTCGCTATCTCCTTTGAACTTGGTGGATGAAAACAAGAACACCTCTGTAAACTAGCAGATGGTTTACAGACTGGTTAAATCACGGATGGTTTAACTGGCAAGCTTGGAGGGATAGCTGAACCCACTACATGAGGTGATGGGAGCGGGCGGTTTGGGCACCACATCTACAAAGCTGCAGTCTCATCATTCAACACAGGTCTCCCCCTTCTGGTAGTAAAGGTGGACTTGCCTTTCCCACCGCACTGAGCACTGCTGTGGATGGGCAGACACATACACACCAACGGCACTATGCACAGTGTAAGGCTATTCAATAAAAGTATCACGGTGCCAGTGAGAAACGTTTCTTGTCATGGATTAATTGCAAAACACAAGACTTGACATGCTGATGTTACCTAGGGGAAAGATAAAAATTCAACCAGACCTAAGACTTGGTTCAAAAGCAAGCAAAATCTTGCAAGATTTTGACTCCCATGGGTGGAGGTCTTGCAAGAGTGGCTGTATTTGCAAGAGCTCTCACAGGACTCCTTGTCCTCATTCCCACCTACCGGGTGACAAAAACATAAAAATTCCACAAGTTCACCCCTTCTAGGTGAACATGACACATCCTTGGCTAACTCAGAAACAACTGTGAAAGACCCATCGCTTCCAGCCTGAGGAGGAACGCAGGGGTCACATCCAAACAGCCAAGGCCATCGTGTCAACAGCTCTCACAGCCTGGATTTGTGCCTTCATGGGAGCTCTTTCGCCCACTGTAAGGCCTCAGCTGGGACATCCTCCTGGACAGCCATGGCAGAGCCTGCTTTGCTGTGGGTTAACTTCACAGTGGCATTGGCAGCACAAGGAGTCTCCTGACCACATCACTGCAGATTTTAAAATGACTGCACTACTTCCATTGGCTTTCAAATTACTGGATCACAAGTGAGGTCAGTCCTGCTAAGGTGACTATCCTCAGTAAAAGTGCTAGAAAGCCCATATTAAAAGATCAAACACAATGCCTTTTATGTCTTAGTATGATTTATACTTCAGACCATGTAACTTTTACAGTGCTGCCTAGTATATGATGGATGCAGCTCTCTTAACAATCCACACATTTGTTTGATTTACTGCGCCGGTCCAACATGTTATTTTCTACCTTGCAAGAACAACCTTGCTTCTAGGAATATGCCTGCATGATAAGATCGTGAATTAAATGTGCAGTTATCATAAGAGACCACACATTTTACAGTAAAATTGAGAAAACTGATTACACCAATCCCTCTGGAAACAAGAATAATCACATGATAAGATAGTGCTAATGGGAATTTATCATCTCTCATCACATGTGAAGCTTAGAACAAAGCAGCAATGCTAGCGAACTGCACAGCTATTACTGCCAATGAATACCAGCCGAAAAGCTACTGGGGACTACGAACAAATGACAGAAGAGTAGGGATGCTGAACAGCCAAACTGAAGCCAATTTGGTATGCTTCAAGATGCTTACACAGTAAAGCTTACATGCAACATTAATCAATGCTACCCAAAATAACTGCCTGGTATCTTTCCATACATCCTATACACTCTTTCCCTACCCCATTCCGTCCAAACTCCATGTCATTCTTTCATTTGCTCTCACTGTATTTGATCACCAGAGTAGCCCGAAATAGTGAGAACTCAAGTGTACATGCATCTGTATACGTACACACCTGCATCTACACACATGCTCCCTCTCACACAAACATTATTCCTAAGCTGCGTATCTCGGTTCTGAAATATGCTTGTTCCCTTCCCCCACACAAAAGGCAGCAAAAACCTACCCACGGTATTTTCTATTTGAAGCAATTAACACTTGACTAAAATTAACATTTTTAAAGCTGTCTTGGGGATCTGAGTGCAGAAAACCCAAATTGGCATGCCCACAGTTTTAACATGAATGATACATCTACACCCCTTAGGTACCCTAAAATTTCTCTGCATCAAGCCCCATAAGACACATGAAAACTCAGCATATTAATGGCAGACAGTGAACTCCTCCGTTCTGTTGAGAAAGGGGTACATTTGCTGGCCTATCATATTTTACCATTGCCCTGTTTCATAGATAGAGGCTTGGACTTTCAGAAGAGCATTTTTTTCTCTTTTCTAAATGAGAATAAAAGGAGATGGTTACGGTTAGGTGGCAGGAGGACAAGATGAGAGAAGCATCCTACACAAGTACCTGTATGAGTCCTCTGGTGAGCCTTTAAGTGGGAGCTCTTTGTATAAACCTTCCGGCACCCATTAAACTGACAGCGATGAACCCTCTTCTTGTTTTCTGGGGACGCTTCCGCCCCTGGCCCTCCTTGTTCACTATCACTTTGCCCACTTTTTATTGTCCCCGCAGTTGCTGCCGCTACACCCACTTTCATGGAGCTGAGTGAAGCTTTCTTGGCCACCAATTTCAATGTCACCGTGCCGTCCACTGCCGAGAGAGTTTGTGAGGTTTTTACAAGGTGGCGGCTGAGCTCCGGAGAGGAAGGGGGTGTTAACGAGGTTACTGCATTGAGTTGGGCCTGGTTGACGGCTGTGTAGCCTTCTGTGGAAGAGCTGGTGGACTGCAAGCTGAGGCACGTCTCAGACAGCAGCTTGTCCCGTGAAAGGATAATGTCCATATTGGCGCTTTTGTCACACGTACTTGTCTCCACCGGTAAAAGGATGGGGTCCAGCCGTCGGAGATTGTCCTCTGCATCTGGAGCTGAGGAGGCATGAAGGAAGCAGTCTAAGTCCTCACCAAAGCTCTCAGAGATCTTCCGTGGTTCTGTCTGAAGGTATCGCTCCAACTCAAGGCATGTCTGCAGGAGGGGGAGGGAGAAGGGGAGGAAAGAAACCACTGTTAGAGAGAGATTACAGCGTAGTTCCCACCTTGGGCAGGAGAACAATGTGGTCCAGAGCCATTTAGAGACAGCACTCATGCACACCAGCACCTTCTTGTGAGATGGTCACTTTCTGGGAGACATGAGGATTTTGCACTTGTTTGAAGCTGCTCAGAGACAGGGTATGGGAATATTTGTGTGTGGTAGCAGATATTATGGCAGAAGTGAAGATATGACAACTGGAAAGCATCCACTAAATTTTCATGGAAATCTGCACATTGCCCTGTGGATACCAGGCCCTTTCCAATTTTAAGTGTAACCTGGCCAGCAGTCACCTCCACATGAAACTATTCGATCTGCCCTATCTCCTGGGCACATACAAACAAAAGTCACCTCTCCAAAGAAATCCTTCCTCATTCTTCGCAAACATTAAATTTCACTCCAAATTTAACTCAGCATAGCTGGCTGGGGCCCAATCATAATTCTGACATATATCATTTTAAGATAGAAAAAGGAGACATAAAACCTTCCAGTGACACCACAGCTTGTTCGAAGGGGCTGAGAGAAGATGAAGATGTGATAAGACAAAAGTGACCTAATGCCTTTTTAAAGGGTTTTTGGCACATCAGGTCAAGCAGGACTTCCTGTATACAGGACACCACATTTGCACACAAGCACACACACACAACTTACTAAAAAGTAGTTGAAGATGCAACCAAAGAGGCTGCCACATAAAAATGTGTTCTTGCCTCTCCGTAGCAGTGATCATCAGCATGAGGATGGGGTGAGCTTACTACCTGAATGTACCTTGTATGACGTGCCCTGAGCTAGCCCCCGTAAAGCCTCTAGGCACCGTCATGCTGCCCAGTGTTCTCCATAACCAACATTGTAGACTTTCATTATTTATAGAAAACAGTTAGCTGTATTTTCAGGAGCTTTTAATGGAGTTTATTAGTGCTATTTTTCATTTCTTGCTGCCTGAAAGAGTAGCTGGTTTAATAACCATGACTGCGATTTTACAGGACTTAGAAAAACACACATTCTAACTCATATTTTTTATAAACTTCTAAAAACTATTCCTGAGAGAACACTTCTAGAGATATGAAAGAAAGGATTTTAGGCAAAAATATTCAATGGAGCCTCTGGGAGCTGATGGTCCAACTACATCTCAACCTGGAAGCCCAACATCTGATCAAGAAACATAAAAACTTCCTGTCACCGGAGGCGAGATGGAGATTCCTGCCTTCTGGGTACAAACGTCAATAACAGCATAAAGAGGACCAATTCACAGCTCTCTGCGAGCTACCATGTAACTCAGGATTATCACTTTTAAAGTAGCCTGCAGATACAATTTGGTGAGATGACTTTCAGAGTTACAAAAATAATCAGTCAGACAGTTATCTGTTTTTTTGTTTGTTTTTTGTTTGTTTTATGATCAGTTAATAGCTTATTATAGATCTAAGCTGTAGAGATGGACTTAGTCAAAAAGCAATAAAAGCAATATATTTAAGTGAGACAAGCTCTACTTTACTGTGGGGGTTATTTTCACAGGCATGACACTGTACATGCGATGTGTCTGGAGGTGCGACACTTACTAGTCAGCACCCTTGCCTTAAGCAAACCACCATGTAACCAAGTTCCCCAAACTAAGCAGGGGGCTTCATTTCTTTACCTACCACTAACGGGATCTCTGAAGAACTGTTTTTGTCAAATACCTGGGAGATGAAGTCAGCAAGCTTTTGTGCTCCTAACGCTCAGCAAGGGGACGTTCAACTCCTGAAAACAGAGGGCTGGCGTGCCCTCCCAGCAGTGCCTAGGAACTGGCTCCAGCGAGCTGCAGCCCACTGCTGGGGCACTCCACTGCCTTCTGCCCTGGGTTAATGCAACGGTGCTGCACTGCCCCAGGAAACCAAGGCGCTGCAACCACCACTCATCCTCTTTTCCTTCAGCAACGATTTCAAATAGGCAGTGGCCAACAAAAGCTGAAGCCAGGCCATCAGGAGCCCCCTGCTCTACCTCCTAACCAGTGTGAGACCCAAGAACAACACCACGGACACTAATTCAGCGCAAGGCCAACACTCAGGACTTGGAGATTCCTGTTGGAGACTGCCAGCTCATTTCTCCAACAGCCCTGCTCTAGGCATCACAACAAACTGTTTATTTGTGCTCCCTCCTTTCCCCACTGCTCCTTCAGCTGGATTTTTCTGGACCAGTTCCTATTTCCTGCTGCAACAATGCGACCGGCCCGCACATCCGCCCGGCTGCCCCCAAGGCTTCCCCGCTTCCTGCACACAGCAGAAAGCTGGGAACAATGGGAACCAGCACTAAGCTTCCCAGCAAAGTGTTACAGCATCACATGCTGTTGTTCCCTAACCTTGCCGGCTCGTATGACTGCAGGAGCTTTTTGCCCTGAACCCACCTTAACCCAGTGCCAAGGACTTCCTTCCAGGGCCAGGGCCAGGGCCAGGGGACAAGGCTTTCAGCTTTCATTTACGCGTCCCCTCTCTCTCCTGATGATCCATCTGAACTGGTTCCTGAGCAAGGAGCAGATAGCCCCAATGCTGTCCCCAGGGCACCAGTGCCTACTGACCCTGCTCACTGTCCTCCCAGGCAAAAACCTTGGTACCAGCACTGCAGAAAGCCACCATTCTGGGGTTGCTCACAGTAACAAGGGAGAGCTACTCTCACGGACGCAAAAAGCCTGTCTGCTGCTTAAACGACAGTTCTGGGACTGGGGAGTGGCTTTAGCTGGGGATCTGGTCTCTCCCTAGATGACTCCTAACAGGTTTTGGGGGCAGCTTTCCAAATGTGCCCCACAGTCTTTCAGGACTGACCGCCACAAGCACACCAAAAGAAGTGATGCTTTTGAATCATGTAATTCAGGCTTTCTGGCTCACTTAGCCTTGATCCAGTGGGGCAGAAACAGTTCCAGGGGCCTAATAAATAAAAAGCTTCCAAAGTGATGAGTGAGCATAATCACAAATTAGGGATGGGAAAAAAAAAAAAGAAAAAAGAGAGACAGGGACTCAAGACCATTAAATGCGATGACAGTGACATGAGATTTCAATTGCTGGGACCAGAAAGCTGCACTCTGGCTCCACGCACCCGTGGAGGCAAGCAGGAGGTGCTGCTCCTTTAAGGCATAACTACCCCGATGATAACAATAGTGGGCCTGACAGTTTTTCCAGCTTCACCATTAATTTTCCATAAAGAGCAGTTTCTCGATGAGCCCTTTTCAGGCAAAGCCTGACGCTTCAGAAACCTGTAATTATTCCTGGCTCCCCCCTCCCGCAGCCATTGCACCTGTGCCATTTCAAGACACCAGCTGGCCATGCCTTGCCTTCTGCCTCAGAAATCCAAAACCAGTGGATCAAGCCCATCTCCCCATAGAGGGGGAAAAAAACAACTCAAAGGAAAAGAAACAATATAATGGAGTCCCTCCCTCCCA